>OY769905.1:11916020-12023520 GCA_963669185.1 Dyspetes luteomarginatus
AGAGAATGATAGAGAGAAAATGATAGAGAGAGAAAATGATAGAGAGAGAGAATGATAGACAGAGAATGATAGAGAGAGAGAATGATAGAGAGAGAGAGAATGATAGAGAGAGAGAATGATAGAGACAGAGAATGATAGAGAGAGAGAGAGAGAGAGAGAGAGAGAGAGAGAGAGAGAAGAGAGAGAGAGAGAGAGAGTGAGAGAGAGAGCGAGAATGATAGAGAGAGAAAATGATAGAGAGAGAGAATGATAGAAAGAGAATGATAGAGAGAGAGAATGATAGAGAGAGAGAATGATAGAGAGAGAGAATGATAGAGAGAGAATGATAGAGAGAGAGAATGATAGAGAGAAAATGATAGATAGCGAATGATAGAGAGAGAATGATAGAAAGAGAGAGTGATAGAGAGAAAATGATAGAGAGAGAGAGAATGATAGAGAAAGAGAATGATAGAGAGATAGAATGATAGAGAGAGAGAATGATAGTGAGAGAGAATGATAGAGAGAGAGAATGATGGAGAGAGAGAATGATGGAGAAAGAGAATGATGGAGAGAGAGAATGATAGAGAGAGAATGCCAGAGAGAGAGAATGATAGAGAGAGAGAATGATAGAGAGAGAGAATGATAGAGAGAGAGAATGATAGAGAGAGAGAATGATAGAGAGATGAGAATGTAGAGAGAGAATAATGGAGAGAGAGAATGATGGAGAGAGAAAATGATAGGGAGAGAGAATGATAGAGAGAGATAGAGAGAGAGAGAGAGAGAGAGAGAGAGAGAGAGTGAGAGAGAGAGCGAGAATGATAGAGAGAGAAAATGATAGAGAGAGAGAATGATAGAGAAAGAGAGAATGATAGAGAAAGAGAAAATGATAGATAGAGAGAATGATAGAGAGAGAGAGAGAGAGGGAGAGAATGATAGAGAAAGAGAATGATGGAGAGAGAGAATGATGGAGAAAGAGAATGATAGAGAGAGAAAATGATAGAGAGAGAGAATGATAGAGAGAGAATGATAGAGAGAGAGAATGATAGAGAGAGAGAATGATAGAGAGAGAATGATAGAGAGAAAATGATGGAGAGAGAAAATGATAGAGAGAGAGAATGATAGACAGAGAATGATAGAGAGAGAGAATGATAGAGAGAGAATGATAGAGAGAGAGAATGATAGAGAGAGAGAATGATAGAGAGAGAGAATGATAGAGAGAGGGAATGATAGAGAGAGATAATGATAGACGGAGAATGATAGAGAGAGAGAACGATGGACAGAGAGAATGATAGAGAGAGAATGATAGAGAGAGAGAATGATAGAGAAAGAGAGAATGATAGAGAAAGAGAAAATAATAGAGAGAGAGAATGATAGAGAGAGAGAGAGAGAGAGAGAGAGAGAGAGAATGATAGAGAAAGAGAATGATGTAGAGAGAGAATGATGGAGAAAGAGAATGATAGAGAGAGAAAATGATAGAGAGAGAGAATGATAGAGAGAGAATGATAGAGAGAGAGAATGATAGAGAGAGAGAATGATAGAGAGAGAAAATGATAGAGAGAGAGAATGATAGAGAGAGAATGATAGAGAGAGAGAATGATAGAGAGAGAGAATGATAGAGAGAGAATGATAGAGAGAAAATGATAGATAGCGAATGATAGAGAGAGAATGATAGAAAGAGAGAGTGATAGAGAGAAAATGATAGAGAGAGAGAGAATGATAGAGAAAGAAAATGATAGAGAGATAGAATGATAGAGAGAGAGAATGATAGTGAGAGAGAATGATAGAGAGAGAGAATGATGGAGAGAGAGAATGATGGAGAAAGAGAATGATGGAGAGAGAGAATGATAGAGAGAGAATGCCAGAGAGAGAGAATGATAGAGAGAGAGAATGATAGAGAGAGAGAATGATAGAGAGAGAGAATGATAGAGAGAGAGAATGATAGAGAGAGAGAATGATAGAGAGAGAGAATGATAGAGAGAGAATGATAGAGAGAAAATGATAGAGAGAGAAAATGATAGAGAGAGAGAATGATAGAGAGAGAATGATAGACAGAGAATGATAGAGAGAGAGAATGATGGACAGAGAGAATGATAGAGAGATTTATAGAGAGATAGAATGATGGACAGAGAGAATGATAGTGAGAGAGAATGATAGACAGAGAGAGAATGATAGAGAAAGAGAAAATGATGGAGAGAGAGAATGATAGAGAGATAGAATGATAGAGAGAGAGAATGATAGTGAGAGAGAATGATAGAGAGACAGAATGATGGAGAGAGAGAATGATGGAGAAACAGAATGATGGAGAGAGAGAATGATAGAGAGAGAATGCCAGAGAGAGAGAATGATAGAGAGAGAGAATGATAGAGAGAGAGAATGATAGAGAGAGAGAATGATAGAGAGAGAGAATGATAGAGAGAGAGAATGATAGAGAGAGAGAATGATAGAGAGAGAGAATGATAGAGAGAGAATGATAGAGAGAAAATGATAGAGAGAGAAAATGATAGAGAGAGAGAATGATAGAGAGAGAATGATAGACAGAGAATGATAGAGAGAGAGAATGATGGACAGAGAGAATGATAGAGAGATTCATAGAGAGATAGAATGATGGACAGAGAGAATGATAGTGAGAGAGAATGATAGACAGAGAGAGAATGATAGAGAAAGAGAAAATGATGGAGAGAGAGAATGATAGAGAGAGAATGATAGTGAGAGAGAATGATAGAGAGAGAGAATGATAGTGAGAGAGAATGATGGAGCGACAGAATGATAGAGAGAGAAAATGATAGAGAGAGAGAATGATAGACAGAGAATGATAGAGAGAGAGAATGATAGAGAGAGAATGATAGAGAGAGAGAATGATAGAGAGAGAGAATGATAGAGAGAGAGAATGATAGAGAGAGGGAATGATAGAGAGAGATAATGATAGACGGAGAATGATAGAGAGAGAGAACGATGGACAGAGAGAATGATAGAGAGAGAATGATATAGAGAGAGAATGATAGAGAAAGAGAGAATGATAGAGAAAGAGAAAATAATAGAGAGAGAGAATGATAGAGAGAGAGAGAGAGAGAGAGAGAGAGAATGATAGAGAAAGAGAATGATGTAGAGAGAGAATGATGGAGAAAGAGAATGATAGAGAGAGAATGATAGAGAGAGAGAATGATAGAGAGAGAGAGAATGATAGAGAGAGAGAATGATAGAGACAGAGAATGATAGAGAGAGAGAGAGAGAGAGAGAGAGAGAGAGAGAAAATGATAGAGAGAGAAAATGATAGAGAGAGAGAATGATAGACAGAGAATGATAGAGAGAGAGAATGATAGAGAGAGAATTATAGAGAGATAGAATGATGGACAGAGAGAATGATAGAGAGAGAATTATAGAGAGATAGAATGATAGACAGAGAGAATGATAGTGAGAGAGAATGATAGAGAGAGAATGATAGTGAGAGAGAATGATAGAGAGAGAGAATGATAGTGAGAGAGAATGACGGAGCGAGAGTATGATAGAGAGAGAGAATGATAGAGAGAGAGAATGATGGACAGAGAGAATGATAGTGAGAGAGAATGACAGAGAGAGAGAGAGAATGATAGAGGAAGAGAATGATGGAGAAAGAGAATGATGGAGAGAGAAAATGATGGAGAGAGAGAATGATGGAGAGAGAGAATGATAGAGAGAGAAAATGATAGAGAGAGAGAATGATAGAGAGAGAATGATAGAGAGAGAGAATGATAGAGAGAGAGAATGATAGAGAGAGAATGATAGAGAGAAAATGATAGATAGCGAATGATAGAGAGAGAATGATAGAAAGAGAGAGTGATAGAGAGAAAATGATAGAGAGAGAGAGAATGATAGAGAAAGAGAATGATAGAGAGATAGAATGATAGAGAGAGAGAATGATAGTGAGAGAGAATGATAGAGAGAGAGAATGATGGAGAGAGAGAATGATGGAGAAAGAGAATGATGGAGAGAGAGAATGATAGAGAGAGAATGCCAGAGAGAGAGAATGATAGAGAGAGAGAATGATAGAGAGAGAGAATGATAGAGAGAGAGAATGATAGAGAGAGAGAATGATAGAGAGAGAGAATGATAGAGAGAGAGAATGATAGAGAGAGAATAATGGAGAGAGAGAATGATGGAGAGAGAAAATGATAGGGAGAGAGAATGATAGAGAGAGATAGAGAGAGAGAGAGAGAGAGAGAGAGAGAGAGAGTGAGAGAGAGAGCGAGAATGATAGAGAGAGAAAATGATAGAGAGAGAGAATGATAGAGAAAGAGAGAATGATAGAGAAAGAGAAAATGATAGATAGAGAGAATGATAGAGAGAGAGAGAGAGAGGGAGAGAATGATAGAGAAAGAGAATGATGGAGAGAGAGAATGATGGAGAAAGAGAATGATAGAGAGAGAAAATGATAGAGAGAGAGAATGATAGAGAGAGAATGATAGAGAGAGAGAATGATAGAGAGAGAGAATGATAGAGAGAGAATGATAGAGAGAAAATGATGGAGAGAGAAAATGATAGAGAGAGAGAATGATAGAGAGAGAATGATAGAGAGAGAGAATGATAGAGAGAGAGAATGATAGAGAGAGAGAATGATAGAGAGAGGGAATGATAGAGAGAGATAATGATAGACGGAGAATGATAGAGAGAGAGAACGATGGACAGAGAGAATGATAGAGAGAGAATGATAGAGAGAGAGAATGATAGAGAAAGAGAGAATGATAGAGAAAGAGAAAATAATAGAGAGAGAGAATGATAGAGAGAGAGAGAGAGAGAGAGAGAGAGAGAATGATAGAGAAAGAGAATGATGTAGAGAGAGAATGATGGAGAAAGAGAATGATAGAGAGAGAAAATGATAGAGAGAGAGAATGATAGAGAGAGAATGATAGAGAGAGAGAATGATAGAGAGAGAGAATGATAGAGAGAGAAAATGATAGAGAGAGAGAATGATAGAGAGAGAATGATAGAGAGAGAGAATGATAGAGAGAGAGAATGATAGAGAGAGAATGATAGAGAGAAAATGATAGATAGCGAATGATAGAGAGAGAATGATAGAAAGAGAGAGTGATAGAGAGAAAATGATAGAGAGAGAGAGAATGATAGAGAAAGAAAACGATAGAGAGATAGAATGATAGAGAGAGAGAATGATAGTGAGAGAGAATGATAGAGAGAGAGAATGATGGAGAGAGAGAATGATGGAGAAAGAGAATGATGGAGAGAGAGAATGATAGAGAGAGAATGCCAGAGAGAGAGAATGATAGAGAGAGAGAATGATAGAGAGAGAGAATGATAGAGAGAGAGAATGATAGAGAGAGAGAATGATAGAGAGAGAGAATGATAGAGAGAGAGAATGATAGAGAGAGAAAATGATAGAGAGAGAATGATAGAGAGAAAATGATAGAGAGAGAAAATGATAGAGAGAGAGAATGATAGAGAGAGAATGATAGACAGAGAATGATAGAGAGAGAGAATGATGGACAGAGAGAATGATAGAGAGATTTATAGAGAGATAGAATGATGGACAGAGAGAATGATAGTGAGAGAGAATGATAGACAGAGAGAGAATGATAGAGAAAGAGAAAATGATGGAGAGAGAGAATGATAGAGAGAGAATGATAGTGAGAGAGAATGATAGAGAGAGAGAATGATAGTGAGAGAGAATGATGGAGCGACAGAATGATAGAGAGAGAGAATGATAGAGAGAGAGAATGATGGACAGAGAGAATGACAGTGAGAGGGCATGATAGAGAGAGAGAGAGAATGATAGAGAAAGAGAATGATGGAGAAAGAGAATGATAGAGAGAGAGAATGATAGAGAGAGAGAATGATAGAGAGAGAATAATGGAGAGAGAGAATGATGGAGAGAGAAAATGATAGGGAGAGAGAATGATAGAGAGAGAGAGAGAGAGAGAGAGAGAGAGAGAGAGAGAGAGAGAGAGAGAGAGAGAGTGAGAGAGAGAGCGAGAATGATAGAGAGAGAAAATGATAGAGAGAGAGAATGATAGACAGAGAATGATAGAGAGAGAGAATGATGGACAGAGAGAATGATAGAGAGAGAATTATAGAGAGATAGAATGATGGACAGAGAGAATGATAGTGAGAGAGAATGATAGAGAAAGAGAAAATGATGGAGACAGAGAATGATAGAGAGAGAATAATAGTGAGAGAGAAGGATAGAGAGAGAGAGAGAGAGAGAGAGAGAGAGAGAGAGAGAGAGAGAGAGAGAGAGCGAGAATGATAGAGAGAGAAAATGATAGAGAGAGAGAATGATAGAGAAAGAGAGAATGATAGAGAAAGAGAAAATGATAGATAGAGAGAATGATAGAAAGAGAGAGAGAGAGAGAGAGAATGATAGAGAAAGAGAATGATGGAGAGAGAGAATGATGGAGAAAGAGAATGATAGAGAGAGAAAATGATAGAGAGAGAGAATGATAGAGAGAGAATGATAGAGAGAGAGAATGATAGAGAGAGAGAATGATAGAGAGAGAATGATAGAGAGAAAATGATAGAGAGAGAAAATGATAGAGAGAGAGAATGATAGACAGAGAATGATAGACAGAGAATGATAGAGAGAGAGAATGATAGAGAGAGAATGATAGAGAGAGAGAATGATAGAGAGAGAGAATGATAGAGAGAGAGAATGATAGAGAGAGGGAATGATAGAGAGAGATAATGATAGACGGAGAATGATAGAGAGAGAGAACGATGGACAGAGAGAATGATAGAGAGAGAATGATAGAGAGAGAGAATGATAGAGAAAGAGAGAATGATAGAGAAAGAGAAAATGATAGAGAGAGAGAATGATAGAGAGAGAATGATAGAGAGAGAGAGAGAGAGAGAATGATAGAGAAAGAGAATGATGTAGAGAGAGAATGATGGAGAAAGAGAATAATAGAGAGAGAAAATGATAGAGAGAGAGAATGATAGAGAGAGAATGATAGAGAGAGAGAATGATAGAGAGAGAGAATGATAGAGAGAGAGAATGATAGAGAGAGAATGATAGAGAGAAAATGATAGAGAGAGAAAATGATAGAGAGAGAGAATGATAGACAGAGAATGATAGAGAGAGAGAATGATGGACAGAGAGAATGATAGAGAGATAGAATGATGGACAGAGAGAATGATAGTGAGAGAGAATGATAGAGAGAGAGAGAATGATAGAGAAAGAGAAAATGATGGAGAGAGAGAATGATAGAGAGAGAATGATAGAGAGAGAATGATAGTGAGAGAGAATGATAGGGAGAGAGAATGATAGTGAGAGAGAATGATGGAGCGAGAGAATGATAGAGAGAGAGGATGATAGAGAGAGAGAATGATGGACAGAGAGAATGACAGTGAGAGAGAATGATAGAGAGAGAGAGAGAATGATAGAAAAAGAGAATGATGGAGAAAGAGAATGATAGAGAGAGAGAATGATAGAGAGAGAGAATGATAGAGAGAGAATAATGGAGAGAGAGAATGATGGAGAGAGAAAATGATAGGGAGAGAGAATGATAGAGAGAGAGAGAGAGAGGGAGAGAGAGAGAGAGAGAGAGAGAGAGAGAGAGAGAGAGAGAGAGAGAGAGAGAGAGAGCGAGAATGATAGAGAGAGAAAATGATAGAGAGAGAGAATGATAGAAAGAGAATGATAGAGAGAGAGAATGATAGAGAGAGAGAATGATAGAGAGAGAATGATAGAGAGAGAGAATGATAGAGAGAGAGAATGATAGAGAGAGAATGATAGAGAGAAAATGATAGATAGCGAATGATAGAGAGAGAATGATAGAAAGAGAGAGTGATAGAGAGAAAATGATAGAGAGAGAGAGAGAATGATAGAGAAAGAGAATGATAGAGAGATAGAATGATGGAGAGAGAGAATGATAGTGAGAGGGAATGATAGAGAGAGAGAATGATGGAGAGAGAGAATGATGGAGAGAGAATGATGGACAGAGAATGATAGAGAGAGAGAATGATGGACAGAGAGAATGATAGAGAGATTTATAGACAGATAGAATGATGGACAGAGAGAATGATGGTGAGAGAGAATGATAGACAGAGAGAGAATGATAGAGAAAGAGAAAATGATGGAGAGAGAGAATGATAGAGAGAGAATGATAGTGAGAGAGAATGATAGAGAGAAAATGATAGAGAGAGAAAATGATAGAGAGAGAGAATGATAGACAGAGAATGATAGAGAGAGAGAATGATAGAGAGAGAGAGAATGATAGAGAGAGAGAATGATAGAGACAGAGAATGATAGAGAGAGAGAGAGAGAGAGAGAGAGAGAGAGAGAGAGAGAGAGAGAGAGTGAGAGAGAGAGCGAGAATGATAGAGAGAGAAAATGATAGAGAGAGAGAATGATAGAAAGAGAATGATAGAGAGAGAGAATGATAGAGAGAGAGAATGATAGAGAGAGAGAATGATAGAGAGAGAATGATAGAGAGAGAGAATGATAGAGAGAGAGAATGATAGAGAGAGAGAATGATAGAGAGAGAGAATGATAGAGAGAGGGAATGATAGAGAGAGATAATGATAGACGGAGAATGATAGAGAGAGAGAACGATGGACAGAGAGAATGATAGAGAGAGAATGATAGAGAGAGAGAATGATAGAGAAAGAGAGAATGATAGAGAAAGAGAAAATGATAGAGAGAGAGAATGATAGAGAGAGAGAGAGAGAGAGAGAATGATAGAGAAAGAGAATGATGTAGAGAGAGAATGATGGAGAAAGAGAATGATAGAGAGAGAAAATGATAGAGAGAGAGAATGATAGAGAGAGAATGATAGAGAGAGAATGATAGAGAGAGAGAATGATAGAGAGAGAGAATGATAGAGAGAGAATGATAGACAGAGAATGATAGAGAGAGAGAATGATGGACAGAGAGAATGATAGAGAGAGAATTATAGAGAGATAGAATGATGGACAGAGAGAATGATAGTGAGAGAGAATGATAGAGAGAGAGAGAATGATAGAGAAAGAGAAAATGATAGTGAGAGAGGATGATAGAGAGAGAGAATGATAGTGAGAGAGAATGATGGAGCGAGAGAATGATAGAGAGAGAGAATGATAGAGAGAGAGAATGATGGACAGAGAGAATGATGGAGAAAGAGAATGATAGAGAGAGAGAATGATAGAGAGAGAGAATGATAGAGAGAGAATGATAGTGAGAGAGAAGGATAGAGACAGAGAGAGAGAGAGAGAGAGAGAGAGAGCGAGAATGATAGAGAGAGAAAATGATAGAGAGAGAGAATGATAGAGAAAGAGAGAATGATAGAGAAAGAGAAAATGATAGTGAGAGAGAAGGATAGAGACAGAGAGAGAGAGAGAGAGAGAGAGAGAGAGAGCGAGAATGATAGAGAGAGAAAATGATAGAGAGAGAGAATGATAGAGAAAGAGAGAATGATAGAGAAAGAGAAAATGATAGATAGAGAGAATGATAGAGAGAGAGAGAGAGAGAGGGAGAGAATGATAGAGAAAGAGAATGATGGAGAGAGAGAATGATGGAGAAAGAGAATGATAGAGAGAGAAAATGATAGAGAGAGAGAATGATAGAGAGAGAATGATAGAGAGAGAGAATGATAGAGAGAGAGAATGATAGAGAGAGAATGATAGAGAGAAAATGATAGAGAGAGAAAATGATAGAGAGACAGAATGATAGACAGAGAATGATAGAGAGAGAGAATGATAGAGAGAGAATGATAGAGAGAGAGAATGATAGAGAGAGGGAATGATAGAGAGAGATAATGATAGACGGAGAATGATAGAGAGAGAGAACGATGGACAGAGAGAATGATAGAGAGAGAATGATAGAGAGAGAGAATGATAGAGAAAGAGAGAATGATAGAGAAAGAGAAAATAAAAGAGAGAGAGAATGATAGAGAGAGAGAGAGAGAGAGAGAGAGAGAATGATAGAGAAAGAGAATGATGTAGAGAGAGAATGATGGAGAAAGAGAATGATAGAGAGAGAAAATGATAGAGAGAGAGAATGATAGAGAGAGAATGATAGAGAGAGAGAATGATAGAGAGAGAGAATGATAGAGAGAGAGAATGATAGAGAGAGAATGATAGAGAGAAAATGATAGAGAGAGAAAATGATAGAGAGAGAGAATGATAGACAGAGAATGATAGAGAGAGAGAATGATAGAGAGAGAATTATAGAGAGATAGAATGATGGACAGAGAGAATGATAGAGAGAGAATTATAGAGAGATAGAATGATAGACAGAGAGAATGATAGTGAGAGAGAATGATAGAGAGAGAATGATAGTGAGAGAGAATGATAGAGAGAGAGAATGATAGTGAGAGAGAATGACGGAGCGAGAGAATGATAGAGAGAGAGAATGATAGAGAGAGAGAATGATGGACAGAGAGAATGATAGTGAGAGAGAATGACAGAGAGAGAGAGAGAATGATAGAGGAAGAGAATGATGGAGAAAGAGAATGATAGAGAGAGAATGATAGAGAGAGAGAATGATAGAGAGAGAGAATGATAGAGAGAGAATGATAGAGAGAAAATGATAGATAGCGAATGATAGAGAGAGAATGATAGAAAGAGAGAGTGATAGAGAGAAAATGATAGAGAGAGAGAGAATGATAGAGAAAGAGAATGATAGAGAGATAGAATGATAGAGAGAGAGAATGATAGTGAGAGAGAATGATAGAGAGAGAGAATGATGGAGAGAGAGAATGATGGAGAAAGAGAATGATGGAGAGAGAGAATGATAGAGAGAGAATGCCAGAGAGAGAGAATGATAGAGAGAGAGAATGATAGAGAGAGAGAATGATAGAGAGAGAGAATGATAGAGAGAGAGAATGATAGAGAGAGAGAATGATAGAGAGAGAGAATGATAGAGAGAGAATGATAGAGAGAAAATGATAGAGAGAGAAAATGATAGAGAGAGAGAATGATAGAGAGAGAATGATAGACAGAGAATGATAGAGAGAGAGAATGATGGACAGAGAGAATGATAGAGAGATTTATAGAGAGATAGAATGATGGACAGAGAGATTGATAGTGAGAGAGAATGATAGACAGAGAGAGAATGATAGAGAAAGAGAAAATGATGGAGAGAGAGAATGATAGAGAGAGAATGATAGTGAGAGAGAATGATAGAGAGAGAGAATGATAGTGAGAGAGAATGATGGAGCGACAGAATGATAGAGAGAGAGAATGATAGAGAGAGAGAATGATGGACAGAGAGAATGACAGTGAGAGGGCATGATAGAGAGAGAGAGAGAATGATAGAGAAAGAGAATGATGGAGAAAGAGAATGATAGAGAGAGAGAATGATAGAGAGAGAGAAGGATAGAGACAGAGAGAGAGAGAGAGAGAGAGAGAGAGAGAGAGAGAGCGAGAATGATAGAGAGAGAAAATGATAGAGAGAGAGAATGATAGAGAAAGAGAGAATGATAGAGAAAGAGAAAATGATAGATAGAGAGAATGATAGAGAGAGAGAGAGAGAGAGGGAGAGAATGATAGAGAAAGAGAATGATGGAGAGAGAGAATGATGGAGAAAGAGAATGATAGAGAGAGAAAATGATAGAGAGAGAGAATGATAGAGAGAGAATGATAGAGAGAGAGAATGATAGAGAGAGAGAATGATAGAGAGAGAATGATAGAGAGAAAATGATAGAGAGAGAAAATGATAGAGAGACAGAATGATAGACAGAGAATGATAGAGAGAGAGAATGATAGAGAGAGAATGATAGAGAGAGAGAATGATAGAGAGAGAGAATGATAGAGAGAGGGAATGATAGAGAGAGATAATGATAGACGGAGAATGATAGAGAGAGAGAACGATGGACAGAGAGAATGATAGAGAGAGAATGATAGAGAGAGAGAATGATAGAGAAAGAGAGAATGATAGAGAAAGAGAAAATAAAAGAGAGAGAGAATGATAGAGAGAGAGAGAGAGAGAGAGAGAGAGAATGATAGAGAAAGAGAATGATGTAGAGAGAGAATGATGGAGAAAGAGAATGATAGAGAGAGAAAATGATAGAGAGAGAGAATGATAAAGAGAGAATGATAGAGAGAGAGAATGATAGAGAGAGAGAATGATAGAGAGAGAGAATGATAGAGAGAGAATGATAGAGAGAAAATGATAGAGAGAGAAAATGATAGAGAGAGAGAATGATAGACAGAGAATGATAGAGAGAGAGAATGATAGAGAGAGAATTATAGAGAGATAGAATGATGGACAGAGAGAATGATAGAGAGAGAATTATAGAGAGATAGAATGATAGACAGAGAGAATGATAGTGAGAGAGAATGATAGAGAGAGAATGATAGTGAGAGAGAATGATAGAGAGAGAGAATGATAGTGAGAGAGAATGACGGAGCGAGAGAATGATAGAGAGAGAGAATGATAGAGAGAGAGAATGATGGACAGAGAGAATGATAGTGAGAGAGAATGACAGAGAGAGAGAGAGAGAATGATAGAGGAAGAGAATGATGGAGAAAGAGAATGATGGAGAGAGAAAATGATGGAGAGAGAGAATGATGGAGAGAGAGTATGATAGAGAGAGAAAATGATAGAGAGAGAGAATGATAGAGAGAGAATGATAGAGAGAGAGAATGATAGAGAGAGAATGATAGAGAGAAAATGATAGATAGCGAATGATAGAGAGAGAATGATAGAAAGAGAGAGTGATAGAGAGAAAATGATAGAGAGAGAGAGAATGATAGAGAAAGAGAATGAT
This sequence comes from Dyspetes luteomarginatus, assembly GCA_963669185.1. NCBI lineage: Eukaryota > Metazoa > Arthropoda > Insecta > Hymenoptera > Ichneumonidae > Dyspetes > Dyspetes luteomarginatus. Next base: position 11,928,674 of record OY769905.1, read on the forward strand.
AGAGAGATAGAATGATAGAGAGAGAGAATGATAGTGAGAGAGAATGATAGAGAGAGAGAATGATGGAGAGAGAGAATGATGGAGAAAGAGAATGATGGAGAGAGAGAATGATAGAGAGAGAATGCCAGAGAGAGAGAATGATAGAGAGAGAGAATGATAGAGAGAGAGAATGATGGAGAGAGAGAATGATAGAGAGAGAGAATGATAGAGAGAGAGAATGATAGAGAGAGAGAATGATAGAGAGAGAATGATAGAGAGAAAATGATAGAGAGAGAAAATGATAGAGAGAGAGAATGATAGAGAGAGAATGATAGACAGAGAATGATAGAGAGAGAGAATGATGGACAGAGAGAATGATAGAGAGATTTATAGAGAGATAGAATGATGGACAGAGAGATTGATAGTGAGAGAGAATGATAGACAGAGAGAGAATGATAGAGAAAGAGAAAATGATGGAGAGAGAGAATGATAGAGAGAGAATGATAGTGAGAGAGAATGATAGAGAGAGAGAATGATAGTGAGAGAGAATGATGGAGCGACAGAATGATAGAGAGAGAGAATGATAGAGAGAGAGAATGATGGACAGAGAGAATGACAGTGAGAGGGCATGATAGAGAGAGAGAGAGAGAGAGAGAGAGAGAGAGAGTGAGAGAGAGAGCGAGAATGATAGAGAGAGAAAATGATAGAGAGAGAGAGAATGATAGAGAAAGAGAAAATGATAGATAGAGAGAATGATAGAAAGAGAGAGAGAGAGAGAGAGAGAATGATAGAGAAAGAGAATGATGGAGAGAGAGAATGATGGAGAAAGAGAATGATAGAGAGAGAAAATGATAGAGAGAGAGAATGATAGAGAGAGAATGATAGAGAGAGAGAATGATAGAGAGAGAGAATGATAGAGAGAGAATGATAGAGAGAAAATGATAGAGAGAGAAAATGATAGAGAGATAGAATGATAGACAGAGAATGATAGACAGAGAATGATAGAGAGAGAGAATGATAGAGAGAGAATGATAGAGAGAGAGAATGATAGAGAGAGAGAATGATAGAGAGAGAGAATGATAGAGAGAGGGAATGATAGAGAGAGATAATGATAGACGGAGAATGATAGAGAGAGAGAACGATGGACAGAGAGAATGATAGAGAGAGAATGATAGAGAGAGAGAATGATAGAGAAAGAGAGAATGATAGAGAAAGAGAAAATGATAGAGAGAGAGAATGATAGAGAGAGAATGATAGAGAGAGAGAGAGAGAGAGAATGATAGAGAAAGAGAATGATGTAGAGAGAGAATGATGGAGAAAGAGAATGATAGAGAGAGAAAATGATAGAGAGAGAGAATGATAGAGAGAGAATGATAGAGAGAGAGAATGATAGAGAGAGAGAATGATATAGAGAGAGAATGATAGAGAGAGAATGATAGAGAGAAAATGATAGAGAGAGAAAATGATAGAGAGAGAGAATGATAGACAGAGAATGATAGAGAGAGAGAATGATGGACAGAGAGAATGATAGAGAGATAGAATGATGGACAGAGAGAATGATAGTGAGAGAGAATGATAGAGAGAGAGAGAATGATAGAGAAAGAGAAAATGATGGAGAGAGAGAATGATAGAGAGAGAATGATAGTGAGAGAGAATGATAGGGAGAGAGAATGATAGTGAGAGAGAATGATGGAGCGAGAGAATGATAGAGAGAGAGGATGATAGAGAGAGAGAATGATGGACAGAGAGAATGACAGTGAGAGAGAATGATAGAGAGAGAGAGAGAATGATAGAAAAAGAGAATGATGGAGAAAGAGAATGATAGAGAGAGAGAATGATAGAGAGAGAGAATGATAGAGAGAGAATAATGGAGAGAGAGAATGATGGAGAGAGAAAATGATAGGGAGAGAGAATGATAGAGAGAGGGAGAGAGAGAGAGAGAGAGAGAGAGAGAGAGAGAGAGAGAGAGAGAGAGAGAGAGCGAGAATGATAGAGAGAGAAAATGATAGAGAGAGAGAATGATAGAAAGAGAATGATAGAGAGAGAGAATGATAGAGAGAGAGAATGATAGAGAGAGAGAATGATAGAGAGAGAATGATAGAGAGAGAGAATGATAGAGAAAGAGTGAATGATAGAGAAAGAGAAAATGATAGATAGAGAGAATGATAGAGAGAGAGAGAGAGAGAGAGAGAATGATAGAGAAAGAGAATGATGGAGAGAGAGAATGATGGAGAAAGAGAATGATAGAGAGAGAAAATGATAGAGAGATAGAATGATAGAGAGAGAATGATAGAGAGAGAGAATGCTAGAGAGAGAGAATGATAGAGAGAGAGAGAGAGAGAGAGAGAGAGAGAGAGAGAGAGAGAGAGTGAGAGAGAGAGCGAGAATGATAGAGAGAGAAAATGATAGAGAGAGAGAATGATAGAAAGAGAATGATAGAGAGAGAGAATGATAGAGAGAGAGAATGATAGAGAGAGAATGATGGAGAAAGAGAATGATGGAGAGAGAGAATGATAGAGAGAGAATGCCAGAGAGAGAGAATGATAGAGAGAGAGAATGATAGAGAGAGAGAATGATAGAGAGAGAGAATGATAGAGAGAGAGAATGATAGAGAGAGAGAATGATAGAGAGAGAATAATGGAGAGAGAGAATGATGGAGAGAGAAAATGATAGGGAGAGAGAATGATAGAGAGAGATAGAGAGAGAGAGAGAGAGAGAGAGAGAGAGAGAGTGAGAGAGAGAGCGAGAATGATAGAGAGAGAAAATGATAGAGAGAGAGAATGATAGAGAAAGAGAGAATGATAGAGAAAGAGAAAATGATAGATAGAGAGAATGATAGAGAGAGAGAGAGAGAGGGAGAGAATGATAGAGAAAGAGAATGATGGAGAGAGAGAATGATGGAGAAAGAGAATGATAGAGAGAGAAAATGATAGAGAGAGAGAATGATAGAGAGAGAATGATAGAGAGAGAGAATGATAGAGAGAGAGAATGATAGAGAGAGAATGATAGAGAGAAAATGATGGAGAGAGAAAATGATAGAGAGAGAGAATGATAGACAGAGAATGATAGAGAGAGAGAATGATAGAGAGAGAATGATAGAGAGAGAGAATGATAGAGAGAGAGAATGATAGAGAGAGAGAATGATAGAGAGAGGGAATGATAGAGAGAGATAATGATAGACGGAGAATGATAGAGAGAGAGAACGATGGACAGAGAGAATGATAGAGAGAGAATGATAGAGAGAGAGAATGATAGAGAAAGAGAGAATGATAGAGAAAGAGAAAATAATAGAGAGAGAGAATGATAGAGAGAGAGAGAGAGAGAGAGAGAGAGAGAATGATAGAGAAAGAGAATGATGTAGAGAGAGAATGATGGAGAAAGAGAATGATAGAGAGAGAAAATGATAGAGAGAGAGAGAATGATAGAGAGAGAATGATAGAGAGAGAATGATAGAGAGAGAGAATGATAGAGAGAGAGAGAATGATAGAGAGAGAAAATGATAGAGAGAGAGAATGATAGAGAGAGAATGATAGAGAGAGAGAATGATAGAGAGAGAGAATGATAGAGAGAGAATGATAGAGAGAAAATGATAGATAGCGAATGATAGAGAGAGAATGATAGAAAGAGAGAGTGATAGAGAGAAAATGATAGAGAGAGAGAGAATGATAGAGAAAGAAAATGATAGAGAGATAGAATGATAGAGAGAGAGAATGATAGTGAGAGAGAATGATAGAGAGAGAGAATGATGGAGAGAGAGAATGATGGAGAAAGAGAATGATGGAGAGAGAGAATGATAGAGAGAGAATGCCAGAGAGAGAGAATGATAGAGAGAGAGAATGATAGAGAGAGAGAATGATAGAGAGAGAGAATGATAGAGAGAGAGAATGATAGAGAGAGAGAATGATAGAGAGAGAGAATGATAGAGAGAGAATGATAGAGAGAAAATGATAGAGAGAGAAAATGATAGAGAGAGAGAATGATAGAGAGAGAATGATAGACAGAGAATGATAGAGAGAGAGAATGATGGACAGAGAGAATGATAGAGAGATTTATAGAGAGATAGAATGATGGACAGAGAGAATGATAGTGAGAGAGAATGATAGACAGAGAGAGAATGATAGAGAAAGAGAAAATGATGGAGAGAGAGAATGATAGAGAGAGAATGATAGTGAGAGAGAATGATAGAGAGAGAGAATGATAGTGAGAGAGAATGATGGAGCGACAGAATGATAGAGAGAGAGAATGATAGAGAGAGAGAATGATGGACAGAGAGAATGACAGCGAGAGGGCATGATAGAGAGAGAGAGAGAATGATAGAGAAAGAGAATGATGGAGAAAGAGAATGATAGAGAGAGAGAATGATAGAGAGAGAGAATGATAGAGAGAGAATAATGGAGAGAGAGAATGATGGAGAGAGAAAATGATAGGGAGAGAGAATGATAGAGAGAGAGAGAGAGAGAGAGAGAGAGAGAGAGAGAGAGAGAGAGAGAGAGAGAGAGTGAGAGAGAGAGCGAGAATGATAGAGAGAGAAAATGATAGAGAGAGAGAATGATAGACAGAGAATGATAGAGAGAGAGAATGATGGACAGAGAGAATGATAGAGAGAGAATTATAGAGAGATAGAATGATGGACAGAGAGAATGATAGTGAGAGAGAATGATAGAGAAAGAGAAAATGATGGAGACAGAGAATGATAGAGAGAGAATAATAGTGAGAGAGAAGGATAGAGAGAGAGAGAGAGAGAGAGAGAGAGAGAGAGAGAGAGAGAGCGAGAATGATAGAGAGAGAAAATGATAGAGAGAGAGAATGATAGAGAAAGAGAGAATGATAGAGAAAGAGAAAATGATAGATAGAGAGAATGATAGAAAGAGAGAGAGAGAGAGAGAGAATGATAGAGAAAGAGAATGATGGAGAGAGAGAATGATGGAGAAAGAGAATGATAGAGAGAGAAAATGATAGAGAGAGAGAATGATAGAGAGAGAATGATAGAGAGAGAGAATGATAGAGAGAGAGAATGATAGAGAGAGAATGATAGAGAGAAAATGATAGAGAGAGAAAATGATAGAGAGAGAGAATGATAGACAGAGAATGATAGACAGAGAATGATAGAGAGAGAGAATGATAGAGAGAGAATGATAGAGAGAGAGAATGATAGAGAGAGAGAATGATAGAGAGAGAGAATGATAGAGAGAGGGAATGATAGAGAGAGATAATGATAGACGGAGAATGATAGAGAGAGAGAACGATGGACAGAGAGAATGATAGAGAGAGAATGATAGAGAGAGAGAATGATAGAGAAAGAGAGAATGATAGAGAAAGAGAAAATGATAGAGAGAGAGAATGATAGAGAGAGAATGATAGAGAGAGAGAGAGAGAGAGAATGATAGAGAAAGAGAATGATGTAGAGAGAGAATGATGGAGAAAGAGAATAATAGAGAGAGAAAATGATAGAGAGAGAGAATGATAGAGAGAGAATGATAGAGAGAGAGAATGATAGAGAGAGAGAATGATAGAGAGAGAGAATGATAGAGAGAGAATGATAGAGAGAAAATGATAGAGAGAGAAAATGATAGAGAGAGAGAATGATAGACAGAGAATGATAGAGAGAGAGAATGATGGACAGAGAGAATGATAGAGAGATAGAATGATGGACAGAGAGAATGATAGTGAGAGAGAATGATAGAGAGAGAGAGAATGATAGAGAAAGAGAAAATGATGGAGAGAGAGAATGATAGAGAGAGAATGATAGAGAGAGAATGATAGTGAGAGAGAATGATAGGGAGAGAGAATGATAGTGAGAGAGAATGATGGAGCGAGAGAATGATAGAGAGAGAGGATGATAGAGAGAGAGAATGATGGACAGAGAGAATGACAGTGAGAGAGAATGATAGAGAGAGAGAGAGAATGATAGAAAAAGAGAATGATGGAGAAAGAGAATGATAGAGAGAGAGAATGATAGAGAGAGAGAATGATAGAGAGAGAATAATGGAGAGAGAGAATGATGGAGAGAGAAAATGATAGGGAGAGAGAATGATAGAGAGAGAGAGAGAGAGGGAGAGAGAGAGAGAGAGAGAGAGAGAGAGAGAGAGAGAGAGAGAGAGAGAGAGAGAGAGCGAGAATGATAGAGAGAGAAAATGATAGAGAGAGAGAATGATAGAAAGAGAATGATAGAGAGAGAGAATGATAGAGAGAGAGAATGATAGAGAGAGAATGATAGAGAGAGAGAATGATAGAGAGAGAGAATGATAGAGAGAGAATGATAGAGAGAAAATGATAGATAGCGAATGATAGAGAGAGAATGATAGAAAGAGAGAGTGATAGAGAGAAAATGATAGAGAGAGAGAGAGAATGATAGAGAAAGAGAATGATAGAGAGATAGAATGATGGAGAGAGAGAATGATAGTGAGAGGGAATGATAGAGAGAGAGAATGATGGAGAGAGAGAATGATGGAGAGAGAATGATGGACAGAGAATGATAGAGAGAGAGAATGATGGACAGAGAGAATGATAGAGAGATTTATAGACAGATAGAATGATGGACAGAGAGAATGATGGTGAGAGAGAATGATAGACAGAGAGAGAATGATAGAGAAAGAGAAAATGATGGAGAGAGAGAATGATAGAGAGAGAATGATAGTGAGAGAGAATGATAGAGAGAAAATGATAGAGAGAGAAAATGATAGAGAGAGAGAATGATAGACAGAGAATGATAGAGAGAGAGAATGATAGAGAGAGAGAGAATGATAGAGAGAGAGAATGATAGAGACAGAGAATGATAGAGAGAGAGAGAGAGAGAGAGAGAGAGAGAGAGAGAGAGAGAGTGAGAGAGAGAGCGAGAATGATAGAGAGAGAAAATGATAGAGAGAGAGAATGATAGAAAGAGAATGATAGAGAGAGAGAATGATAGAGAGAGAGAATGATAGAGAGAGAGAATGATAGAGAGAGAATGATAGAGAGAGAGAATGATAGAGAGAGAGAATGATAGAGAGAGAGAATGATAGAGAGAGAGAATGATAGAGAGAGGGAATGATAGAGAGAGATAATGATAGACGGAGAATGATAGAGAGAGAGAACGATGGACAGAGAGAATGATAGAGAGAGAATGATAGAGAGAGAGAATGATAGAGAAAGAGAGAATGATAGAGAAAGAGAAAATGATAGAGAGAGAGAATGATAGAGAGAGAGAGAGAGAGAGAGAATGATAGAGAAAGAGAATGATGTAGAGAGAGAATGATGGAGAAAGAGAATGATAGAGAGAGAAAATGATAGAGAGAGAGAATGATAGAGAGAGAATGATAGAGAGAGAATGATAGAGAGAGAGAATGATAGAGAGAGAGAATGATAGAGAGAGAATGATAGACAGAGAATGATAGAGAGAGAGAATGATGGACAGAGAGAATGATAGAGAGAGAATTATAGAGAGATAGAATGATGGACAGAGAGAATGATAGTGAGAGAGAATGATAGAGAGAGAGAGAATGATAGAGAAAGAGAAAATGATAGTGAGAGAGGATGATAGAGAGAGAGAATGATAGTGAGAGAGAATGATGGAGCGAGAGAATGATAGAGAGAGAGAATGATAGAGAGAGAGAATGATAGAGAGAGAGAATGATGGAGAGAGAGAATGATGGAGAAAGAGAATGATGGAGAGAGAGAATGATAGAGAGAGAATGCCAGAGAGAGAGAATGATAGAGAGAGAGAATGATAGAGAGAGAGAGAGAGAGAGAGCGAGAATGATAGAGAGAGAAAATGATAGAGAGAGAGAATGATAGAGAAAGAGAGAATGATAGAGAAAGAGAAAATGATAGTGAGAGAGAAGGATAGAGACAGAGAGAGAGAGAGAGAGAGAGAGAGAGCGAGAATGATAGAGAGAGAAAATGATAGAGAGAGAGAATGATAGAGAAAGAGAGAATGATAGAGAAAGAGAAAATGATAGATAGAGAGAATGATAGAGAGAGAGAGAGAGAGAGGGAGAGAATGATAGAGAAAGAGAATGATGGAGAGAGAGAATGATGGAGAAAGAGAATGATAGAGAGAGAAAATGATAGAGAGAGAGAATGATAGAGAGAGAATGATAGAGAGAGAGAATGATAGAGAGAGAGAATGATAGAGAGAGAATGATAGAGAGAAAATGATAGAGAGAGAAAATGATAGAGAGACAGAATGATAGACAGAGAATGATAGAGAGAGAGAATGATAGAGAGAGAATGATAGAGAGAGAGAATGATAGAGAGAGAGAATGATAGAGAGAGGGAATGATAGAGAGAGATAATGATAGACGGAGAATGATAGAGAGAGAGAACGATGGACAGAGAGAATGATAGAGAGAGAATGATAGAGAGAGAGAATGATAGAGAAAGAGAGAATGATAGAGAAAGAGAAAATAAAAGAGAGAGAGAATGATAGAGAGAGAGAGAGAGAGAGAGAGAATGATAGAGAAAGAGAATGATGTAGAGAGAGAATGATGGAGAAAGAGAATGATAGAGAGAGAAAATGATAGAGAGAGAGAATGATAGAGAGAGAATGATAGAGAGAGAGAATGATAGAGAGAGAGAATGATAGAGAGAGAGAATGATAGAGAGAGAATGATAGAGAGAAAATGATAGAGAGAGAAAATGATAGAGAGAGAGAATGATAGACAGAGAATGATAGAGAGAGAGAATGATAGAGAGAGAATTATAGAGAGATAGAATGATGGACAGAGAGAATGATAGAGAGAGAATTATAGAGAGATAGAATGATAGACAGAGAGAATGATAGTGAGAGAGAATGATAGAGAGAGAATGATAGTGAGAGAGAATGATAGAGAGAGAGAATGATAGTGAGAGAGAATGACGGAGCGAGAGAATGATAGAGAGAGAGAATGATAGAGAGAGAGAATGATGGACAGAGAGAATGATAGTGAGAGAGAATGACAGAGAGAGAGAGAGAGAATGATAGAGGAAGAGAATGATGGAGAAAGAGAATGATGGAGAGAGAAAATGATGGAGAGAGAGAATGATGGAGAGAGAGTATGATAGAGAGAGAAAATGATAGAGAGAGAGAATGATAGAGCGAGAATGATAGAGAGAGAGAATGATAGAGAGAGAATGATAGAGAGAAAATGATAGATAGCGAATGATAGAGAGAGAATGATAGAAAGAGAGAGTGATAGAGAGAAAATGATAGAGAGAGAGAGAATGATAGAGAAAGAGAATGATAGAGAGATAGAATGATGAAGAGAGAGAATGATAGTGAGAGAGAATGATAGAGAGAGAGAATGATGGAGAGAGAGAATGATGGAGAAAGAGAATGATGGAGAGAGAGAATGATAGAGAGAGAATGCCAGAGAGAGAGAATGATAGAGAGAGAGAATGATAGAGAGAGAGAATGATGGAGAGAGAGAATGATAGAGAGAGAGAATGATAGAGAGAGAGAATGATAGAGAGAGAGAATGATAGAGAGAGAATGATAGAGAGAAAATGATAGAGAGAGAAAATGATAGAGAGAGAGAATGATAGAGAGAGAATGATAGACAGAGAATGATAGAGAGAGAGAATGATGGACAGAGAGAATGATAGAGAGATTTATAGAGAGATAGAATGATGGACAGAGAGATTGATAGTGAGAGAGAATGATAGACAGAGAGAGAATGATAGAGAAAGAGAAAATGATGGAGAGAGAGAATGATAGAGAGAGAATGATAGTGAGAGAGAATGATAGAGAGAGAGAATGATAGTGAGAGAGAATGATGGAGCGACAGAATGATAGAGAGAGAGAATGATAGAGAGAGAGAATGATGGACAGAGAGAATGACAGTGAGAGGGCATGATAGAGAGAGAGAGAGAGAGAGAGAGAGAGAGAGAGAGAGAGAGTGAGAGAGAGAGCGAGAATGATAGAGAGAGAAAATGATAGAGAGAGAGAGAATGATAGAGAAAGAGAAAATGATAGATAGAGAGAATGATAGAAAGAGAGAGAGAGAGAGAGAGAGAATGATAGAGAAAGAGAATGATGGAGAGAGAGAATGATGGAGAAAGAGAATGATAGAGAGAGAAAATGATAGAGAGAGAGAATGATAGAGAGAGAATGATAGAGAGAGAGAATGATAGAGAGAGAATGATAGAGAGAAAATGATAGAGAGAGAAAATGATAGAGAGATAGAATGATAGACAGAGAATGATAGACAGAGAATGATAGAGAGAGAGAATGATAGAGAGAGAATGATAGAGAGAGAGAATGATAGAGAGAGAGAATGATAGAGAGAGAGAATGATAGAGAGAGGGAATGATAGAGAGAGATAATGATAGACGGAGAATGATAGAGAGAGAGAACGATGGACAGAGAGAATGATAGAGAGAGAATGATAGAGAGAGAGAATGATAGAGAAAGAGAGAATGATAGAGAAAGAGAAAATGATAGAGAGAGAGAATGATAGAGAGAGAATGATAGAGAGAGAGAGAGAGAGAGAATGATAGAGAAAGAGAATGATGTAGAGAGAGAATGATGGAGAAAGAGAATGATAGAGAGAGAAAATGATAGAGAGAGAGAATGATAGAGAGAGAATGATAGAGAGAGAGAATGATAGAGAGAGAGAATGATAGAGAGAGAGAATGATAGAGAGAGAATGATAGAGAGAAAATGATAGAGAGAGAAAATGATAGAGAGAGAGAATGATAGACAGAGAATGATAGAGAGAGAGAATGATGGACAGAGAGAATGATAGAGAGATAGAATGATGGACAGAGAGAATGATAGTGAGAGAGAATGATAGAGAGAGAGAGAATGATAGAGAAAGAGAAAATGATGGAGAGAGAGAATGATAGAGAGAGAATGATAGTGAGAGAGAATGATAGGGAGAGAGAATGATAGTGAGAGAGAATGATGGAGCGAGAGAATGATAGAGAGAGAGGATGATAGAGAGAGAGAATGATGGACACAGAGAATGACAGTGAGAGAGAATGATAGAGAGAGAGAGAGAATGATAGAAAAAGAGAATGATGGAGAAAGAGAATGATAGAGAGAGAGAATGATAGAGAGAGAGAATGATAGAGAGAGAATAATGGAGAGAGAGAATGATGGAGAGAGAAAATGATAGGGAGAGAGAATGATAGAGAGAGGGAGAGAGAGAGAGAGAGAGAGAGAGAGAGAGAGAGAGAGAGAGAGAGAGAGAGAGAGAGAGCGAGAATGATAGAGAGAGAAAATGATAGAGAGAGAGAATGATAGAAAGAGAATGATAGAGAGAGAGAATGATAGAGAGAGAGAATGATAGAGAGAGAGAATGATAGAGAGAGAATGATAGAGAGAGAGAATGATAGAGAAAGAGTGAATGATAGAGAAAGAGAAAATGATAGATAGAGAGAATGATAGAGAGAGAGAGAGAGAGAGAGAGAATGATAGAGAAAGAGAATGATGGAGAGAGAGAATGATGGAGAAAGAGAATGATAGAGAGAGAAAATGATAGAGAGATAGAATGATAGAGAGAGAATGATAGAGAGAGAGAATGCTAGAGAGAGAGAATGATAGAGAGAGAGAGAGAGAGAGAGAGAGAGAGAGAGAGAGAGAGAGAGTGAGAGAGAGAGCGAGAATGATAGAGAGAGAAAATGATAGAGAGAGAGAATGATAGAAAGAGAATGATAGAGAGAGAGAATGATAGAGAGAGAGAATGATAGAGAGAGAATAATAGAGAGAGAGAATGATAGAGAGAGAGAATGATAGAGAGATAGAATGATAGAGAGAGAGAATGATAGAGAGAGGGAATGATAGAGAGAGATAATGATAGACGGAGAATGATAGAGAGAGAGAACGATGGACAGAGAGAATGATAGAGAGAGAATGATAGAGAGAGAGAATGATAGAGAAAGAGAGAATGATAGAGAAAGAGAAAATGATAGAGAGAGAGAATGATAGAGAGAGAGAGAGAGAGAATGATAGAGAAAGAGAATGATGTAGAGAGAGAATGATGGAGAAAGAGAATGATAGAGAGAGAAAATGATAGAGAGAGAGAATGATAGAGAGAGAATGATAGAGAGAGAATGATAGAGAGAGAGAATGATAGAGAGAGAGAATGATAGAGAGAGAGAATGATAGAGAGAGAATGATAGACAGAGAATGATAGAGAGAGAGAATGATGGACAGAGAGAATGATAGAGAGAGAATTATAGAGAGATAGAATGATGGACAGAGAGAATGATAGTGAGAGAGAATGATAGAGAGAGAGAGAATGATAGAGAAAGAGAAAATGATAGTGAGAGAGGATGATAGAGAGAGAGAATGATGGAGCGAGAGAATGATAGAGAGAGAGAATGATAGAGAGAGAGAATGATGGGCAGAGAGAATGACAGTGAGAGAGAATGATAGAGAGAGAGAGAATGATAGAAAAAGAGAATGATGGAGAAAGAGAATGATAGAGAGAGAGAATGATAGAGAGAGAGAATGATAGAGAGAGAATGATAGAGAGAAAATGATAGAGAGAGAAAATGATAGAGAGAGAGAATGATAGAGAGAGAATGATAGACAGAGAATGATAGAGAGAGAGAATGATGGACAGAGAGAATGATAGAGAGATTTATAGAGAGATAGAATGATGGACAGAGAGAATGATAGTGAGAGAGAATGATAGACAGAGAGAGAATGATAGAGAAAGAGAAAATGATGGAGAGAGAGAATGATAGAGAGAGAATGATAGTGAGAGAGAATGATAGAGAGAGAGAATGATAGTGAGAGAGAATGATGGAGCGACAGAATGATAGAGAGAGAGAATGATAGAGAGAGAGAATGATGGACAGAGAGAATGACAGTGAGAGGGCATGATAGAGAGAGAGAGAGAATGATAGAGAAAGAGAATGATGGAGAAAGAGAATGATAGAGAGAGAGAATGATAGAGAGAGAGAATGATAGAGAGAGAATAATGGAGAGAGAGAATGATGGAGAGAGAAAATGATAGGGAGAGAGAATGATAGAGAGAGAGAGAGAGAGAGAGAGAGAGAGAGAGAGAGAGAGAGAGAGTGAGAGAGAGAGCGAGAATGATAGAGAGAGAAAATGATAGAGAGAGAGAGAATGATAGAGAAAGAGAAAATGATAGATAGAGAGAATGATAGAAAGAGAGAGAGAGAGAGAGAGAGAATGGTAGAGAAACAGAATGATGGAGAGAGAGAATGATGGAGAAAGAGAATGATAGAGAGAGAAAATGATAGAGAGAGAGAATGATAGAGAGAGAATGATAGAGAGAGAGAATGATAGAGAGAGAGAATGATAGAGAGAGAATGATAGAGAGAAAATGATAGAGAGAGAAAATGATAGAGAGAGAGAATGATAGACAGAAAATGATAGACAGAGAATGATAGAGAGAGAGAATGATAGAGAGAGAATGATAGAGAGAGAGAATGATAGAGAGAGAGAATAATAGAGAGAGAGAATGATAGAGAGAGATAATGATAGACGGAGAATGATAGAGAGAGAGAACGATGGACAGAGAGAATGATAGAGAGAGAATGATAGAGAGAGAGAATGATAGAGAAAGAGAGAATGATAGAGAAAGAGAAAATGATAGAGAGAGAGAATGATAGAGAGAGAATGATAGAGAGAGAGAGAGAGAGAGAATGATAGAGAAAGAGAATGATGTAGAGAGAGAATGATGGAGAAAGAGAATGATAGAGAGAGAAAATGATAGAGAGAGAGAATGATAGAGAGAGAATGATAGAGAGAGAGAATGATAGAGAGAGAGAATGATAGAGAGAGAGAATGATAGAGAGAGAATGATAGAGAGAAAATGATAGAGAGAGAGAATGATAGACAGAGAATGATAGAGAGAGAGAATGATGGACAGAGAGAATGATAGAGAGATAGAATGATGGACAGAGAGAATGATAGTGAGAGAGAATGATAGAGAGAGAGAGAATGATAGAGAAAGAGAAAATGATGGAGAGAGAGAATGATAGAGAGAGAATGATAGTGAGAGAGAATGATAGGGAGAGAGAATGATAGTGAGAGAGAATGATGGAGCGAGAGAATGATAGAGAGAGAGGATGATAGAGAGAGAGAATGATGGACAGAGAGAAAGACAGTGAGAGAGAATGATAGAGAGAGAGAGAGAATGATAGAAAAAGAGAATGATGGAGAAAGAGAATGATAGAGAGAGAGAATGATAGAGAGAGAGAATGATAGAGAGAGAATAATGGAGAGAGAGAATGATGGAGAGAGAAAATGATAGGGAGAGAGAATGATAGAGAGAGGGAGAGAGAGAGAGAGAGAGAGAGAGAGAGAGAGAGAGAGAGAGAGAGAGAGAGAGAGAGAGCGAGAATGATAGAGAGAGAAAATGATAGAGAGAGAGAATGATAGAAAGAGAATGATAGAGAGAGAGAATGATAGAGAGAGAGAATGATAGAGAGAGAGAATGATAGAGAGAGAATGATAGAGAGAGAGAATGATAGAGAAAGAGTGAATGATAGAGAAAGAGAAAATGATAGATAGAGAGAATGATAGAGAGAGAGAGAGAGAGAGAGAGAATGATAGAGAAAGAGAATGATGGAGAGAGAGAATGATGGAGAAAGAGAATGATAGAGAGAGAAAGTGATAGAGAGATAGAATGATAGAGAGAGAATGATAGAGAGAGAGAATGCTAGAGAGAGAGAATGATAGAGAGAGAATGATAGAGAGAAAATGATAGAGAGAGAAAATGATAGAGGGAGAGAATGATAGACAGAGAATGATAGAGAGAGAGAATGATAGAGAGAGAGAGAATGATAGAGAGAGAGAATGATAGAGACAGAGAATGATAGAGAGAGAGAGAGAGAGAGAGAGAGAGAGAGAGAGAGAGAGAGAGTGAGAGAGAGAGCGAGAATGATAGAGAGAGAAAATGATAGAGAGAGAGAGAATGATAGAGAAAGAGAAAATGATAGATAGAGAGAATGATAGAAAGAGAGAGAGAGAGAGAGAGAGAATGGTAGAGAAACAGAATGATGGAGAGAGAGAATGATGGAGAAAGAGAATGATAGAGAGAGAAAATGATAGAGAGAGAGAATGATAGAGAGAGAATGATAGAGAGAGAGAATGATAGAGAGAGAGAATGATAGAGAGAGAATGATAGAGAGAAAATGATAGAGAGAGAAAATGATAGAGAGAGAGAATGATAGACAGAAAATGATAGACAGAGAATGATAGAGAGAGAGAATGATAGAGAGAGAATGATAGAGAGAGAGAATGATAGAGAGAGAGAATAATAGAGAGAGAGAATGATAGAGAGAGATAATGATAGACGGAGAATGATAGAGAGAGAGAACGATGGACAGAGAGAATGATAGAGAGAGAATGATAGAGAGAGAGAATGATAGAGAAAGAGAGAATGATAGAGAAAGAGAAAATGATAGAGAGAGAGAATGATAGAGAGAGAATGATAGAGAGAGAGAGAGAGAGAGAATGATAGAGAAAGAGAATGATGTAGAGAGAGAATGATGGAGAAAGAGAATGATAGAGAGAGAAAATGATAGAGAGAGAGAATGATAGAGAGAGAATGATAGAGAGAGAGAATGATAGAGAGAGAGAATGATAGAGAGAGAGAATGATAGAGAGAGAATGATAGAGAGAAAATGATAGAGAGAGAGAATGATAGACAGAGAATGATAGAGAGAGAGAATGATGGACAGAGAGAATGATAGAGAGATAGAATGATGGACAGAGAGAATGATAGTGAGAGAGAATGATAGAGAGAGAGAGAATGATAGAGAAAGAGAAAATGATGGAGAGAGAGAATGATAGAGAGAGAATGATAGTGAGAGAGAATGATAGGGAGAGAGAATGATAGTGAGAGAGAATGATGGAGCGAGAGAATGATAGAGAGAGAGGATGATAGAGAGAGAGAATGATGGACAGAGAGAAAGACAGTGAGAGAGAATGATAGAGAGAGAGAGAGAATGATAGAAAAAGAGAATGATGGAGAAAGAGAATGATAGAGAGAGAGAATGATAGAGAGAGAGAATGATAGAGAGAGAATAATGGAGAGAGAGAATGATGGAGAGAGAAAATGATAGGGAGAGAGAATGATAGAGAGAGGGAGAGAGAGAGAGAGAGAGAGAGAGAGAGAGAGAGAGAGAGAGAGAGAGAGAGAGAGAGAGCGAGAATGATAGAGAGAGAAAATGATAGAGAGAGAGAATGATAGAAAGAGAATGATAGAGAGAGAGAATGATAGAGAGAGAGAATGATAGAGAGAGAGAATGATAGAGAGAGAATGATAGAGAGAGAGAATGATAGAGAAAGAGTGAATGATAGAGAAAGAGAAAATGATAGATAGAGAGAATGATAGAGAGAGAGAGAGAGAGAGAGAGAATGATAGAGAAAGAGAATGATGGAGAGAGAGAATGATGGAGAAAGAGAATGATAGAGAGAGAAAGTGATAGAGAGATAGAATGATAGAGAGAGAATGATAGAGAGAGAGAATGCTAGAGAGAGAGAATGATAGAGAGAGAATGATAGAGAGAAAATGATAGAGAGAGAAAATGATAGAGGGAGAGAATGATAGACAGAGAATGATAGAGAGAGAGAATGATAGAGAGAGAGAGAATGATAGAGAGAGAGAATGATAGAGACAGAGAATGATAGAGAGAGAGAGAGAGAGAGAGAGAGAGAGAGAGAGAGAGAGAGAGAGTGAGAGAGAGAGCGAGAATGATAGAGAGAGAAAATGATAGAGAGAGAGAATGATAGAAAGAGAATGATAGAGAGAGAGAATGATAGAGAGAGAGAATGATAGAGAGAGAATAATAGAGAGAGAGAATGATAGAGAGAGAGAATGATAGAGAGAGAGAATGATAGAGAGAGAGAATGATAGAGAGAGGGAATGATAGAGAGAGATAATGATAGACGGAGAATGATAGAGAGAGAGAACGATGGACAGAGAGAATGATAGAGAGAGAATGATAGAGAGAGAGAATGATAGAGAAAGAGAGAATGATAGAGAAAGAGAAAATGATAGAGAGAGAGAATGATAGAGAGAGAGAGAGAGAGAGAGAATGATAGAGAAAGAGAATGATGTAGAGAGAGAATGATGGAGAAAGAGAATGATAGAGAGAGAAAATGATAGAGAGAGAGAATGATAGAGAGAGAATGATAGAGAGAGAATGATAGAGAGAGAGAATGATAGAGAGAGAGAATGATAGAGAGAGAATGATAGACAGAGAATGATAGAGAGAGAGAATGATGGACAGAGAGAATGATAGAGAGAGAATTATAGAGAGATAGAATGATGGACAGAGAGAATGATAGTGAGAGAGAATGATAGAGAGAGAGAGAATGATAGAGAAAGAGAAAATGATAGTGAGAGAGGATGATAGAGAGAGAGAATGATAGTGAGAGAGAATGATGGAGCGAGAGAATGATAGAGAGAGAGAATGATAGAGAGAGAGAATGATGGGCAGAGAGAATGACAGTGAGAGAGAATGATAGAGAGAGAGAGAATGATAGAAAAAGAGAATGATGGAGAAAGAGAATGATAGAGAGAGAGAATGATAGAGAGAGAATGATAGAGAGAAAATGATAGAGAGAGAAAATGATAGAGAGAGAGAATGATAGACAGAGAATGATAGAGAGAGAGAATGATGGACAGAGAGAATGATAGTGAGAGAGAATGATAGAGAAAGAGAAAATGATGGAGACAGAGAATGATAGAGAGAGAATGATAGTGAGAGAGAAGGATAGAGAGAGAGAGAGAGAGAGAGAGAGAGAGAGAGAGAGAGAGAGAGAGAGAGCGAGAATGATAGAGAGAGAAAATGATAGAGAGAGAGAATGATAGAGAAAGAGAGAATGATAGAGAAAGAGAAAATGATAGATAGAGAGAATGATAGAGAGAGAGAGAGAGAGAGGGAGAGAATGATAGAGAAAGAGAATGATGGAGAGAGAGAATGATGGAGAAAGAGAATGATAGAGAGAGAAAATGATAGAGAGAGAGAATGATAGAGAGAGAATGATAGAGAGAGAGAGAGAGAGAGAGAGAGAGAGAGAGAGAGAGAGAGCGAGAATGATAGAGAGAGAAAATGATAGAGAGAGAGAATGATAGAGAAAGAGAGAATGATAGAGAAAGAGAAAATGATAGATAGAGAGAATGATAGAGAGAGAGAGAGAGAGAGGGAGAGAATGATAGAGAAAGAGAATGATGGAGAGAGAATGATAGAGAGAGAGAATGATAGAGAGAGAGAATGATAGAGAGAGAGAATGATAGAGAGAGAGAATGATAGAGAGAGGGAATGATAGAGAGAGATAATGATAGACGGAGAATGATAGAGAGAGAGAACGATGGACAGAGAGAATGATAGAGAGAGAATGATAGAGAGAGAGAATGATAGAGAAAGAGAAAATAATAGAGAGAGAGAATGATAGAGAGAGAGAGAGAGAGAGAGAGAGAGAGAGAGAGAATGATAGAGAAAGAGAATGATGTAGAGAGAGAATGATGGAGAAAGAGAATGATAGAGAGAGAAAATGATAGAGAGAGAGAATGATAGAGAGAGAATGATAGAGAGAGAGAATGATAGAGAGAGAGAATGATAGAGAGAGAGAATGATAGAGAGAGAATGATAGAGAGAAAATGATAGAGAGAGAAAATGATAGAGAGAGAGAATGATAGACAGAGAATGATAGAGAGAGAGAATGATAGAGAGAGAATTATAGAGAGATAGAATGATGGACAGAGAGAATGATAGAGAGAGAATTATAGAGAGATAGAATGATGGACAGAGAGAATGATAGTGAGAGAGAATGATAGAGAGAGAATGATAGAGAGAGAATGATAGTGAGAGAGAATGATAGAGAGAGAGAATGATAGTGAGAGAGAATGACGGAGCGAGAGAATGATAGAGAGAGAGAATGATAGAGAGAGAGAATGATGGACAGAGAGAATGATAGTGAGAGAGAATGACAGAGAGAGAGAATGATAGAGAGAGAGAATGATGGACAGAGAGAATGATAGTGAGAGAGAATGACAGAGAGAGAGAGAGAATGATAGAGGAAGAGAATGATGGAGAAAGAGAATGATGGAGAGAGAAAATGATGGAGAGAGAGAATGATGGAGAGAGAGAATGATAGAGAGAGAAAATGATAGAGAGAGAGAATGATAGAGAGAGAATGATAGAGAGAGAGAATGATAGAGAGAGAGAATGATAGAGAGAGAATGATAGAGAGAAAATGATAGATAGCGAATGATAGAGAGAGAATGATAGAAAGAGAGAGTGATAGAGAGAAAATGATAGAGAGAGAGAGAATGATAGGGAAAGAGAATGATAGAGAGATAGAATGATAGAGAGAGAGAATGATAGTGAGAGAGAATGATAGAGAGAGAGAATGATGGAGAGAGAGAATGATGGAGAAAGAGAATGATGGAGAGAGAGAATGATAGAGATAGAATGCCAGAGAGAGAGAATGATAGAGAGAGAGAATGATAGAGAGAGAGAATGATAGAGAGAGAGAATGATAGAGAGAGAGAATGATAGAGAGAGAGAATGATAGAGAGAGAGAATGATAGAGAGAGAGAATGATAGAGAGAGAATGATAGAGAGAAAATGATAGAGAGAGAAAATGATAGAGAGAGAGAATGATAGAGAGAGAATGATAGACAGAGAATGATAGAGAGAGAGAATGATGGACAGAGAGAATGATAGAGAGATTTATAGAGAGATAGAATGATGGACAGAGAGAATGATAGTGAGAGAGAATGATAGACAGAGAGAGAATGATAGAGAGAGAATGATAGTGAGAGAGAATGATAGAGAGAGAGAATGATAGTGAGAGAGAATGATGGAGCGACAGAATGATAGAGAGAGAAAATGATAGAGAGAGAGAATGATAGACAGAGAATGATAGAGAGAGAGAATGATAGAGAGAGAATGATAGAGAGAGAGAATGATAGAGAGAGAGAATGATAGAGAGAGAGAATGATAGAGAGAGGGAATGATAGAGAGAGATAATGATAGACGGAGAATGATAGAGAGAGAGAACGATGGACAGAGAGAATGATAGAGAGAGAATGATAGAGAGAGAGAATGATAGAGAAAGAGAGAATGATAGAGAAAGAGAAAATAATAGAGAGAGAGAATGATAGAGAGAGAGAGAGAGAGAGAGAGAGAGAATGATAGAGAAAGAGAATGATGTAGAGAGAGAATGATGGAGAAAGAGAATGATAGAGAGAGAAAATGATAGAGAGAGAGAATAATAGAGAGAGAATGATAGAGAGAGAGAATGATAGAGAGAGAGAATGATAGAGAGAGAGAATGATAGAGAGAGAATGATAGAGAGAAAATGATAGAGAGAGAAAATGATAGAGAGAGAGAATGATAGACAGAGAATGATAGAGAGAGAGAATGATAGAGAGAGAATTATAGAGAGATAGAATGATGGACAGAGAGAATGATAGAGAGAGAATTATAGAGAGATAGAATGATAGACAGAGAGAATGATAGTGAGAGAGAATGATAGAGAGAGAATGATAGTGAGAGAGAATGATAGAGAGAGAGAATGATAGTGAGAGAGAATGACGGAGCGAGAGAATGATAGAGAGAGAGAATGATAGAGAGAGAGAATGATGGACAGAGAGAATGATAGTGAGAGAGAATGACAGAGAGAGAGAGAGAATGATAGAGGAAGAGAATGATGGAGAAAGAGAATGATGGAGAGAGAAAATGATGGAGAGAGAGAATGATGGAGAGAGAGAATGATAGAGAGAGAAAATGATAGAGAGAGAGAATGATAGAGAGAGAATGATAGAGAGAGAGAATGATAGAGAGAGAGAATGATAGAGAGAGAATGATAGAGAGAGAGAGAGAGCGAGAGAGAGAGAGAGAGAGAGAATGATAGAGAAAGATAATGATGGAGACAGAGAATGATGGAGAGAGAAAATGATAGAGAGAGAGAATGATAGAGAGAGACAATGATAGAGAGAGAATGATATAGAGAGAGAATGATAGAGAGAGAATGATAGAGAGAGAGAATGATAGAGAGAGAGAATGATAGAGAGAGAATGATAGAGAGAGAGAATGATAGAGAGAGAGAATGATAGAGAGAGAATGATAGAGAGAGAGAATGATAGAGAGAGAATGATAGAGAGAGAGAATGATAGAGAGAGAGAATGATAGAGAGAGAGAATGATAGAGAGAGAGAATGATAGAGAGAGGGAATGATAGAGAGAGATAATGATAGACGGAGAATGATAGAGAGAGAGAACGATGGACAGAGAGAATGATAGAGAGAGAATGATAGAGAGAGAGAATGATAGAGAAAGAGAGAATGATAGAGAAAGAGAAAATGATAGAGAGAGAGAATGATAGAGAGAGAATGATAGAGAGAGAGAGAGAGAGAATGATAGAGAAAGAGAATGATGTAGAGAGAGAAAATGATAGAGAGAGAGAATGATAGAGAGAGAATGATAGAGAGAGAGAATGATAGAGAGAGAGAATGATAGAGAGAGAGAATGATAGAGAGAGAATGATAGAGAGAAAATGATAGAGAGAGAAAATGATAGAGAGAGAGAATGATAGACATAGAATGATAGAGAGAGAGAATGATGGACAGAGAGAATGATAGAGAGATAGAATGATGGACAGAGAGAATGATAGTGAGAGAGAATGATAGAGAGAGAGAGAATGATAGAGAAAGAGAAAATGATGGAGAGAGAGAATGATAGAGAGAGAATGATAGTGAGAGAGAATGATAGGGAGAGAGAATGATAGTGAGAGAGAATGATGGAGCGAGAGAATGATAGAGAGAGAGGATGATAGAGAGAGAGAATGATGGACAGAGAGAATGACAGTGAGAGAGAATGATAGAGAGAGAGAGAGAATGATAGAGAGATAGAATGATGGACAGAGAGAATGATAGTGAGAGAGAATGATAGACAGAGAGAGAATGATAGAGAAAGAGAAAATGATGGAGAGAGAGAATGATAGAGAGAGAATGATAGTGAGAGAGAATGATAGAGAGAGAGAATGATAGTGAGAGAGAATTATGGAGCGACAGAATGATAGAGAGAGAAAATGATAGAGAGAGAGAATGATAGACAGAGAATGATAGAGAGAGAGAATGATAGAGAGAGAATGATAGAGAGAGAGAATGATAGAGAGAGAGAATGATAGAGAGAGAGAATGATAGAGAGAGGGAATGATAGAGAGAGATAATGATAGACGGAGAATGATAGAGAGAGAGAACGATGGACAGAGAGAATGATAGAGAGAGAATGATAGAGAGAGAGAATGATAGAGAAAGAGAGAATGATAGAGAAAGAGAAAATAATAGAGAGAGAGAATGATAGAGAGAGAGAGAGAGAGAGAGAGAGAGAATGATAGAGAAAGAGAATGATGTAGAGAGAGAATGATGGAGAAAGAGAATGATAGAGAGAGAAAATGATAGAGAGAGAGAATAATAGAGAGAGAATGATAGAGAGAGAGAATGATAGAGAGAGAGAATGATAGAGAGAGAGAATGATAGAGAGAGAATGATAGAGAGAAAATGATAGAGAGAGAAAATGATAGTGAGAGAGAATGATAGACAGAGATTGATAGAGAGAGAGAATGATAGAGAGAGAATTATAGAGAGATAGAATGATGGACAGAGAGAATGATAGAGAGAGAATTATAGAGAGATAGAATGATAGACAGAGAGAATGATAGTGAGAGAGAATGATAGAGAGAGAATGATAGTGAGAGAGAATGATAGAGAGAGAGAATGATAGTGAGAGAGAATGACGGAACGAGAGAATGATAGAGAGAGAGAATGATAGAGAGAGAGAATGATGGACAGAGAGAATGATAGTGAGAGAGAATGACAGAGAGAGAGAGAGAATGATAGAGGAAGAGAATGATGGAGAAAGAGAATGATGGAGAGAGAAAATGATGGAGAGAGAGAATGATGGAGAGAGAGAATGATAGAGAGAGAAAATGATAGAGAGAGAGAATGATAGAGAGAGAATGATAGAGAGAGAGAATGATAGAGAGAGAGAATGATAGAGAGAGAATGATAGAGAGAGAGAGAGAGCGAGAGAGAGAGAGAGAGAGAGAATGATAGAGAAAGATAATGATGGAGACAGAGAATGATGGAGAGAGAAAATGATAGAGAGAGAGAATGATAGAGAGAGACAATGATAGAGAGAGAATGATATAGAGAGAGAATGATAGAGAGAGAATGATAGAGAGAGAGAATGATAGAGAGAGAGAATGATAGAGAGAGAATGATAGAGAGAGAGAATGATAGAGAGAGAGAATGATAGAGAGAGAATGATAGAGAGAGAGAATGATAGAGAGAGAATGATAGAGAGAGAAAATGATAGAGAGAGAAAATGATAGAGAGAGAGAATGATAGACAGAGAATGATAGAGAGAGATAATGATAGACGGAGAATGATAGAGAGAGAGAACGATGGACAGAGAGAATGATAGTGAGAGAGAATGATAGAGAGAGAGAGAATGATAGAGAAAGAGAAAATGATGGAGAGAGAGAATGATAGAGAGAGAATGATAGTGAGAGAGAATGATAGGGAGAGAGAATGATAGTGAGAGAGAATGATGGAGCGAGAGAATGATAGAGAGAGAGGATGATAGAGAGAGAGAATGATGGACAGAGAGAATGACAGTGAGAGAGAATGATAGAGAGAGAGAGAGAATGATAGAAAAAGAGAATGATGGAGAAAGAGAATGATAGAGAGAGAGAATGATAGAGAGAGAGAATGATAGAGAGAGAATAATGGAGAGAGAGAATGATGGAGAGAGAAAATGATAGGGAGAGAGAATGATAGAGAGAGAGAGAGAGAGAGAGAGAGAGAGAGAGAGAGAGAGAGAGAGAGAGAGAGAGAGAGAGAGAGAGAGAGAGAGAGAGAGAGAGAGAGAGAGAGAGAGCGAGAATGATAGAGAGAGAAAATGATAGAGAGAGAGAATGATAGAAAGAGAATGATAGAGAGAGAGAATGATAGAGAGAGAGAATGATAGAGAGAGAATGATAGAGAGAGAGAATGATAGAGAGAGAGAATGATAGAGAGAGAATGATAGAGAGAAAATGATAGATAGCGAATGATAGAGAGAGAATGATAGAAAGAGAGAGTGATAGAGAGAAAATGATAGAGAGAGAGAGAGAATGATAGAGAAAGAGAATGATAGAGAGGTAGAATGATGGAGAGAGAGAATGATAGTGAGAGGGAATGATAGAGAGAGAGAATGATGGAGAGAGAGAATGATGGAGAGAGAATGATGGACAGAGAATGATAGAGAGAGAGAATGATGGACAGAGAGAATGATAGAGAGATTTATAGACAGATAGAATGATGGACAGAGAGAATGATGGTGAGAGAGAATGATAGACAGAGAGAGAATGATAGAGAAAGAGAAAATGATGGAGAGAGAGAATGATAGAGAGAGAATGATAGTGAGAGAGAATGATAGAGAGAAAATGATAGAGAGAGAAAATGATAGAGAGAGAGAATGATAGACAGAGAATGATAGAGAGAGAGAATGATAGAGAGAGAGAGAATGATAGAGAGAGAGAATGATAGAGACAGAGAATGATAGAGAGAGAGAGAGAGAGAGAGAGAGAGAGAGAGAGAGAGAGAGAGAGTGAGAGAGAGAGCGAGAATGATAGAGAGAGAAAATGATAGAGAGAGAGAATGATAGAAAGAGAATGATAGAGAGAGAGAATGATAGAGAGAGAGAATGATAGAGAGAGAGAATGATAGAGAGAGAATGATAGAGAGAGAGAATGATAGAGAGAGAGAATGATAGAGAGAGAGAATGATAGAGAGAGAGAATGATAGAGAGAGGGAATGATAGAGAGAGATAATGATAGACGGAGAATGATAGAGAGAGAGAACGATGGACAGAGAGAATGATAGAGAGAGAATGATAGAGAGAGAGAATGATAGAGAAAGGGAGAATGATAGAGAAAGAGAAAAT
The DNA here is from genome assembly GCA_963669185.1 of Dyspetes luteomarginatus. Lineage (NCBI taxonomy): Eukaryota > Metazoa > Arthropoda > Insecta > Hymenoptera > Ichneumonidae > Dyspetes > Dyspetes luteomarginatus. The sequence goes on from OY769905.1 coordinate 11,953,537, forward strand.
GATAGAGAGAGAGAATGATAGAGAGAGAGAGAGAGAGAGAGAATGATAGAGAAAGAGAATGATGTAGAGAGAGAATGATGGAGAAAGAGAATGATAGAGAGAGAAAATGATAGAGAGAGAGAATGATAGAGAGAGAATGATAGAGAGAGAATGATAGAGAGAGAGAATGATAGAGAGAGAGAATGATAGAGAGAGAATGATAGACAGAGAATGATAGAGAGAGAGAATGATGGACAGAGAGAATGATAGAGAGAGAATTATAGAGAGATAGAATGATAGACAGAGAGAATGATAGTGAGAGAGAATGATAGAGAGAGAGAGAATGATAGAGAAAGAGAAAATGATAGTGAGAGAGGATGATAGAGAGAGAGAATGATAGTGAGAGAGAATGATGGAGCGAGAGAATGATAGAGAGAGAGAATGATAGAGAGAGAGAATGATGGACAGAGAGAATGATGGAGAAAGAGAATGATAGAGAGAGAGAATGATAGAGAGAGAGAATGATAGAGAGAGAATGATAGAGAGAAAATGATGGAGAGAGAAAATGATAGAGAGAGAGAATGATAGACAGAGAATGATAGAGAGAGAGAATGATGGACAGAGAGAATGATAGAGAGAGAATTATAGAGAGATAGAATGATGGACAGAGAGAATGATGGTGAGAGAGAATGATAGAGAAAGAGAAAATGATGGAGACAGAGAATGATAGAGAGAGAATGATAGTGAGAGAGAAGGATAGAGACAGAGAGAGAGAGAGAGAGAGAGAGAGAGAGAGAGAGAGCGAGAATGATAGAGAGAGAAAATGATAGAGAGAGAGAATGATAGAGAAAGAGAGAATGATAGAGAAAGAGAAAATGATAGATAGAGAGAATGATAGAGAGAGAGAGAGAGAGAGGGAGAGAATGATAGAGAAAGAGAATGATGGAGAGAGAGAATGATGGAGAAAGAGAATGATAGAGAGAGAAAATGATAGAGAGAGAGAATGATAGAGAGAGAATGATAGAGAGAGAGAATGATAGAGAGAGAGAATGATAGAGAGAGAATGATAGAGAGAAAATGATAGAGAGAGAAAATGATAGAGAGACAGAATGATAGACAGAGAATGATAGAGAGAGAGAATGATAGAGAGAGAATGATAGAGAGAGAGAATGATAGAGAGAGAGAATGATAGAGAGAGAGAATGATAGAGAGAGGGAATGATAGAGAGAGATAATGATAGACGGAGAATGATAGAGAGAGAGAACGATGGACAGAGAGAATGATAGAGAGAGAATGATAGAGAGAGAGAATGATAGAGAAAGAGAGAATGATAGAGAAAGAGAAAATAATAGAGAGAGAGAATGATAGAGAGAGAGAGAGAGAGAAAGAGAGAGAATGATAGAGAAAGAGAATGATGTAGAGAGAGAATGATGGAGAAAGAGAATGATAGAGAGAGAAAATGATAGAGAGAGAGAATGATAGAGAGAGAATGATAGAGAGAGAGAATGATAGAGAGAGAGAATGATAGAGAGAGAGAATGATAGAGAGAGAATGATAGAGAGAAAATGATAGAGAGAGAAAATGATAGAGAGAGAGAATGATAGACAGAGAATGATAGAGAGAGAGAATGATAGAGAGAGAATTATAGAGAGATAGAATGATGGACAGAGAGAATGATAGAGAGAGAATTATAGAGAGATAGAATGATAGACAGAGAGAATGATAGTGAGAGAGAATGATAGAGAGAGAATGATAGTGAGAGAGAATGATAGAGAGAGAGAATGATAGTGAGAGAGAATGACGGAGCGAGAGAATGATAGAGAGAGAGAATGATAGAGAGAGAGAATGATGGACAGAGAGAATGATAGTGAGAGAGAATGACAGAGAGAGAGAGAGAATGATAGAGGAAGAGAATGATGGAGAAAGAGAATGATGGAGAGAGAAAATGATGGAGAGAGAGAATGATGGAGAGAGAGAATGATAGAGAGAGAAAATGATAGAGAGAGAGAATGATAGAGAGAGAATGATAGAGAGAGAGAATGATAGAGAGAGAGAGAATGATAGAGAGAGAGAATGATAGAGACAGAGAATGATAGAGAGAGAGAGAGAGAGAGAGAGAGAGAGAGAGAGAGAGTGAGAGAGAGAGCGAGAATGATAGAGAGAGAAAATGATAGAGAGAGAGAATGATAGAAAGAGAATGATAGAGAGAGAGAATGATAGAGAGAGAGAATGATAGAGAGAGAGAATGATAGAGAGAGAATGATAGAGAGAGAGAATGACAGAGAGAGAAAATGATAGAGAGAGAGAATGATAGAGAGAGAATGATGGACAGAGAATGATAGAGAGAGAGAATGATGGATAGAGAGAATGATAGAGAGATTTATAGAGAGATAGAATGATGGACAGAGAGAATGATGGTGAGAGAGAATGATAGACAGAGAGAGAATGATAGAGAAAGAGAAAATGATGGAGAGAGAGAATGATAGAGAGAGAATGATAGTGAGAGAGAATGATAGAGAGAAAATGATAGAGAGAGAAAATGATAGAGAGAGAGAATGATAGACAGAGAATGATAGAGAGAGAGAATAATAGAGAGAGAGAGAATGATAGAGAGAGAGAATGATAGAGACAGAGAATGATAGAGAGAGAGAGAGAGAGAGAGAGAGAGAGAGAGAGAGAGAGAGAGAGTGAGAGAGAGAGCGAGAATGATAGAGAGAGAAAATGATAGAGAGAGAGAATGATAGAAAGAGAATGATAGAGAGCGAGAATGATAGAGAGAGAGAATGATAGAGAGAGAGAATGATAGAGAGAGAATGATAGAGAGAGAGAATGATAGAGAGAGAGAATGATAGAGAGAGAGAATGATAGAGAGAGAGAATGATAGAGAGAGGGAATGATAGAGAGAGATAATGATAGACGGAGAATGATAGAGAGAGAGAACGATGGACAGAGAGAATGATAGAGAGAGAATGATAGAGAGAGAGAATGATAGAGACAGATAGAATGATAGAGAAAGAGAAAATGATAGAGAGAGAGAATGATAGAGAGAGAATGATAGAGAGAGAAAATGATAGAGAGAGAGAATGATAGACAGAGAATGATAGAGAGAGAGAATGATAGAGAGAGAATGATAGAGAGAGAGAATGATAGAGAGAGAGAATGATAGAGAGAGAGAATGATAGAGAGAGGGAATGATAGAGAGAGATAATGATAGACGGAGAATGATAGAGAGAGAGAACGATGGACAGAGAGAATGATAGAGAGAGAATGATAGAGAGAGAGAATGATAGAGAAAGAGAGAATGATAGAGAAAGAGAAAATAAAAGAGAGAGAGAATGATAGAGAGAGAGAGAGAGAGAGAGAGAGAGAATGATAGAGAAAGAGAATGATGTAGAGAGAGAATGATGGAGAAAGAGAATGATAGAGAGAGAAAATGATAGAGAGAGAGAATGATAGAGAGAGAATGATAGAGAGAGAGAATGATAGAGAGAGAGAATGATAGAGAGAGAGAATGATAGAGAGAGAATGATAGAGAGAAAATGATAGAGAGAGAAAATGATAGAGAGAGAGAATGATAGACAGAGAATGATAGAGAGAGAGAATGATAGAGAGAGAATTATAGAGAGATAGAATGATGGACAGAGAGAATGATAAAGAGAGAATTATAGAGAGATAGAATGATAGACAGAGAGAATGATAGTGAGAGAGAATGATAGAGAGAGAATGATAGTGAGAGAGAATGATAGAGAGAGAGAATGATAGTGAGAGAGAATGACGGAGCGAGAGAATGATAGAGAGAGAGAATGATAGAGAGAGAGAATGATGGACAGAGAGAATGATAGTGAGAGAGAATGATAGAGGAAGAGAATGATGGAGAAAGAGAATGATGGAGAGAGAAAATGATGGAGAGAGAGAATGATGGAGAGAGAGAATGATAGAGAGAGAAAATGATAGAGAGAGAGAATGATAGAGAGAGAATGATAGAGAGAGAGAATAATAGAGAGAGAGAATGATAGAGAGAGAATGATAGAGAGAAAATGATAGATAGCGAATGATAGAGAGAGAATGATAGTGAGAGAGAATGATAGAGAGAAAATGATAGAGAGAGAAAATGATAGAGAAAGAGAATGATAGAGAGAGAATGATAGACAGAGAATGATAGAGAGAGAGAATGATAGAGAGAGAGAGAGAATGATAGAGAGAGAGAATGATAGAGACAGAGAATGATAGAGAGAGAGAGAGAGAGAGAGAGAGAGAGAGAGAGAGAGAGAGAGAGAGAGAGAGTGAGAGAGAGAGCGAGAATGATAGAGAGAGAGAATGATAGAGAGAGAGAATGATAGAGAGAGAGAATGATAGAGAGAGAATGATAGAGAGAGAGAATGATAGAGAGAGAGAATGATAGAGAGAGAGAATGATAGAGAGAGAGAATGATAGAGAGAGGGAATGATAGAGAGAGATAATGATAGACGGAGAATGATAGAGAGAGAGAACGATGGACAGAGAGAATGATAGAGAGAGAATGATAGAGAGAGAGAATGATAGAGAAAGGGAGAATGATAGAGAAAGAGAAAATGATAGAGAGAGAGAATGATAGAGAGAGAGAGAGAGAGAGAGAATGATAGAGAAAGAGAATGATGTAGAGAGAGAATGATGGAGAAAGAGAATGATAGAGAGAGAAAATGATAGAGAGAGAGAATGATAGAGAGAGAATGATAGAGAGAGAATGATAGAGAGAGAGAATGATAGAGAGAGAGAATGATAGAGAGAGAATGATAGACAGAGAATGATAGAGAGAGAGAATGATGGACAGAGAGAATGATAGAGAGAGAATTATAGAGAGATAGAATGATAGACAGAGAGAATGATAGTGAGAGAGAATGATAGAGAGAGAGAGAATGATAGAGAAAGAGAAAATGATAGTGAGAGAGGATGATAGAGAGAGAGAATGATAGTGAGAGAGAATGATGGAGCGAGAGAATGATAGAGAGAGAGAATGATAGAGAGAGAGAATGATGGACAGAGAGAATGATGGAGAAAGAGAATGATAGAGAGAGAGAATGATAGAGAGAGAGAATGATAGAGAGAGAATGATAGAGAGAAAATGATGGAGAGAGAAAATGATAGAGAGAGAGAATGATAGACAGAGAATGATAGAGAGAGAGAATGATGGACAGAGAGAATGATAGAGAGAGAATTATAGAGAGATAGAATGATGGACAGAGAGAATGATGGTGAGAGAGAATGATAGAGAAAGAGAAAATGATGGAGACAGAGAATGATAGAGAGAGAATGATAGTGAGAGAGAAGGATAGAGACAGAGAGAGAGAGAGAGAGAGAGAGAGAGAGAGAGAGAGAGCGAGAATGATAGAGAGAGAAAATGATAGAGAGAGAGAATGATAGAGAAAGAGAGAATGATAGAGAAAGAGAAAATGATAGATAGAGAGAATGATAGAGAGAGAGAGAGAGAGAGGGAGAGAATGATAGAGAAAGAGAATGATGGAGAGAGAGAATGATGGAGAAAGAGAATGATAGAGAGAGAAAATGATAGAGAGAGAGAATGATAGAGAGAGAATGATAGAGAGAGAGAATGATAGAGAGAGAGAATGATAGAGAGAGAATGATAGAGAGAAAATGATAGAGAGAGAAAATGATAGAGAGACAGAATGATAGACAGAGAATGATAGAGAGAGAGAATGATAGAGAGAGAATGATAGAGAGAGAGAATGATAGAGAGAGAGAATGATAGAGAGAGAGAATGATAGAGAGAGGGAATGATAGAGAGAGATAATGATAGACGGAGAATGATAGAGAGAGAGAACGATGGACAGAGAGAATGATAGAGAGAGAATGATAGAGAGAGAGAATGATAGAGAAAGAGAGAATGATAGAGAAAGAGAAAATAATAGAGAGAGAGAATGATAGAGAGAGAGAGAGAGAGAAAGAGAGAGAATGATAGAGAAAGAGAATGATGTAGAGAGAGAATGATGGAGAAAGAGAATGATAGAGAGAGAAAATGATAGAGAGAGAGAATGATAGAGAGAGAATGATAGAGAGAGAGAATGATAGAGAGAGAGAATGATAGAGAGAGAGAATGATAGAGAGAGAATGATAGAGAGAAAATGATAGAGAGAGAAAATGATAGAGAGAGAGAATGATAGACAGAGAATGATAGAGAGAGAGAATGATAGAGAGAGAATTATAGAGAGATTGAATGATGGACAGAGAGAATGATAGAGAGAGAATTATAGAGAGATAGAATGATAGACAGAGAGAATGATAGTGAGAGAGAATGATAGAGAGAGAATGATAGTGAGAGAGAATGATAGAGAGAGAGAATGATAGTGAGAGAGAATGACGGAGCGAGAGAATGATAGAGAGAGAGAATGATAGAGAGAGAGAATGATGGACAGAGAGAATGATAGTGAGAGAGAATGACAGAGAGAGAGAGAGAATGATAGAGGAAGAGAATGATGGAGAAAGAGAATGATGGAGAGAGAAAATGATGGAGAGAGAGAATGATGGAGAGAGAGAATGATAGAGAGAGAAAATGATAGAGAGAGAGAATGATAGAGAGAGAATGATAGAGAGAGAGAATGATAGAGAGAGAGAGAATGATAGAGAGAGAGAATGATAGAGACAGAGAATGATAGAGAGAGAGAGAGAGAGAGAGAGAGAGTGAGAGAGAGAGCGAGAATGATAGAGAGAGAAAATGATAGAGAGAGAGAATGATAGAAAGAGAATGATAGAGAGCGAGAATGATAGAGAGAGAGAATGATAGAGAGAGAGAATGATAGAGAGAGAATGATAGAGAGAGAGAATGATAGAGAGAGAGAATGATAGAGAGAGAGAATGATAGAGAGAGAGAATGATAGAGAGAGGGAATGATAGAGAGAGATAATGATAGACGGAGAATGATAGAGAGAGAGAACGATGGACAGAGAGAATGATAGAGAGAGAATGATAGAGAGAGAGAATGATAGAGAAAGATAGAATGATAGAGAAAGAGAAAATGATAGAGAGAGAGAATGATAGAGAGAGAATGATAGAGAGAGAAAATGATAGAGAGAGAGAATGATAGACAGAGAATGATAGAGAGAGAGAATGATAGAGAGAGAATGATAGAGAGAGAGAATGATAGAGAGAGAGAATGATAGAGAGAGAGAATGATAGAGAGAGGGAATGATAGAGAGAGATAATGATAGACGGAGAATGATAGAGAGAGAGAACGATGGACAGAGAGAATGATAGAGAGAGAATGATAGAGAGAGAGAATGATAGAGAAAGAGAGAATGATAGAGAAAGAGAAAATAAAAGAGAGAGAGAATGATAGAGAGAGAGAGAGAGAGAGAGAGAGAGAATGATAGAGAAAGAGAATGATGTAGAGAGAGAATGATGGAGAAAGAGAATGATAGATAGAGAAAATGATAGAGAGAGAGAATGATAGAGAGAGAATGATAGAGAGAGAGAATGATAGAGAGAGAGAATGATAGAGAGAGAGAATGATAGAGAGAGAATGATAGAGAGAAAATGATAGAGAGAGAAAATGATAGAGAGAGAGAATGATAGACAGAGAATGATAGAGAGAGAGAATGATAGAGAGAGAATTATAGAGAGATAGAATGATGGACAGAGAGAATGATAAAGAGAGAATTATAGAGAGATAGAATGATAGACAGAGAGAATGATAGTGAGAGAGAATGATAGAGAGAGAATGATAGTGAGAGAGAATGATAGAGAGAGAGAATGATAGTGAGAGAGAATGACGGAGCGAGAGAATGATAGAGAGAGAGAATGATAGAGAGAGAGAATGATGGACAGAGAGAATGATAGTGAGAGAGAATGATAGAGGAAGAGAATGATGGAGAAAGAGAATGATGGAGAGAGAAAATGATGGAGAGAGAGAATGATGGAGAGAGAGAATGATAGAGAGAGAAAATGATAGAGAGAGAGAATGATAGAGAGAGAATGATAGAGAGAGAGAATAATAGAGAGAGAGAATGATAGAGAGAGAATGATAGAGAGAAAATGATAGATAGCGAATGATAGAGAGAGAATGATAGTGAGAGAGAATGATAGAGAGAAAATGATAGAGAGAGAAAATGATAGAGAAAGAGAATGATAGAGAGAGAATGATAGACAGAGAATGATAGAGAGAGAGAATGATAGAGAGAGAGAGAGAATGATAGAGAGAGAGAATGATAGAGACAGAGAATGATAGAGAGAGAGAGAGAGAGAGAGAGAGAGAGAGAGAGAGAGAGAGAGAGAGAGAGAGTGAGAGAGAGAGCGAGAATGATAGAGAGAGAGAATGATAGAGAGAGAGAATGATAGAGAGAGAGAATGATAGAGAGAGAGAATGATAGAGAGAGAATGATAGAGAGAAAATGATAGAGAGAGAAAATGATAGAGAGAGAGAATGATAGAGAGAGAATGATAGACAGAGAATGATAGAGAGAGAGAATGATGGACAGAGAGAATGATAGAGAGATTTATAGAGAGATAGAATGATGGACAGAGAGAATGATAGTGAGAGAGAATGATAGACAGAGAGAGAATGATAGAGAAAGAGAAAATGATGGAGAGAGAGAATGATAGAGAGAGAATGATAGTGAGAGAGAATGATAGAGAGAGAGAATGATAGTGAGAGAGAATGATGGAGCGACAGAATGATAGAGAGAGAGAATGATAGAGAGAGAGAATGATGGACAGAGAGAATGACAGTGAGAGGGCATGATAGAGAGAGAGAGAGAATGATAGAGAAAGAGAATGATGGAGAAAGAGAATGATAGAGAGAGAGAATGATAGAGAGAGAGAATGAGAGAGAGAGAATAATGGAGAGAGAGAATGATGGAGAGAGAAAATGATAGGGACAGAGAATGATAGAGAGAGAGAGAGAGAGAGAGAGAGAGAGAGAGAGAGAGTGAGAGAGAGAGCGAGAATGATAGAGAGAGAAAATGATAGAGAGAGAGAGAATGATAGAGAAAGAGAAAATGATAGATAGAGAGAATGATAGAAAGAGAGAGAGAGAGAGAGAGAGAGAATGATAGAGAAAGAGAATGATGGAGAGAGAGAATGATGGAGAAAGAGAATGATAGAGAGAGAAAATGATAGAGAGAGAGAATGATAGAGAGAGAATGATAGAGAGAGAGAATGATAGAGAGAGAATTATAGAGAGATAGAATGATGGACAGAGAGAATGATAGAGAGAGAATTATAGAGAGATAGAATGATAGACAGAGAGAATGATAGTGAGAGAGAATGATAGAGAGAGAATGATAGTGAGAGAGAATGATAGAGAGAGAGAATGATAGTGAGAGAGAATGACGGAGCGAGAGAATGATAGAGAGAGAGAATGATAGAGAGAGAGAATGATGGACAGAGAGAATGATAGTGAGAGAGAATGACAGAGAGAGAGAGAGAATGATAGAGGAAGAGAATGATGGAGAAAGAGAATGATGGAGAGAGAAAATGATGGAGAGAGAGAATGATGGAGAGAGAGAATGATAGAGAGAGAAAATGATAGAGAGAGAGAATGATAGAGAGAGAATGATAGAGAGAGAGAATGATAGAGAGAGAGAATGATAGAGAGAGAATGATAGAGAGAGAGAGAGAGCGAGAGAGAGAGAGAGAGAGAGAATGATAGAGAAAGATAATGATGGAGACAGAGAATGATGGAGAGAGAAAATGATAGAGAGAGAGAATGATAGAGAGAGACAATGATAGAGAGAGAATGATATAGAGAGAGAATGATAGAGAGAGAATGATAGAGAGAGAGAATGATAGAGAGAGAGAATGATAGAGAGAGAATGATAGAGAGAGAGAATGATAGAGAGAGAGAATGATAGAGAGAGAATGATAGAGAGAGAGAATGATAGAGAGAGAATGATAGAGAGAGAGAATGATAGAGAGAGAGAATGATAGAGAGAGAGAATGATAGAGAGAGGGAATGATAGAGAGAGATAATGATAGACGGAGAATGATAGAGAGAGAGAACGATGGACAGAGAGAATGATAGAGAGAGAATGATAGAGAGAGAGAATGATAGAGAAAGAGAGAATGATAGAGAAAGAGAAAATGATAGAGAGAGAGAATGATAGAGAGAGAATGATAGAGAGAGAGAGAGAGAGAATGATAGAGAAAGAGAATGATGTAGAGAGAGAAAATGATAGAGAGAGAGAATGATAGAGAGAGAATGATAGAGAGAGAGAATGATAGAGAGAGAGAATGATAGAGAGAGAGAATGATAGAGAGAGAATGATAGAGAGAAAATGATAGAGAGAGAAAATGATAGAGAGAGAGAATGATAGACAGAGAATGATAGAGAGAGAGAATGATGGACAGAGAGAATGATAGAGAGATAGAATGATGGACAGAGAGAATGATAGTGAGAGAGAATGATAGAGAGAGAGAGAATGATAGAGAAAGAGAAAATGATGGAGAGAGAGAATGATAGAGAGAGAATGATAGTGAGAGAGAATGATAGGGAGAGAGAATGATAGTGAGAGAGAATGATGGAGCGAGAGAATGATAGAGAGAGAGGATGATAGAGAGAGAGAATGATGGACAGAGAGAATGACAGTGAGAGAGAATGATAGAGAGAGAGAGAGAATGATAGAAAAAGAGAATGATGGAGAAAGAGAATGATAGAGAGAGAGAATGATAGAGAGAGAATAATGGAGAGAGAGAATGATGGAGAGAGAAAATGATAGGGAGAGAGAATGATAGAGAGAGAGAGAGAGAGAGAGAGAGAGAGAGAGAGAGAGAGAGAGAGAGAGAGAGAGAGAGAGAGAGAGAGAGAGAGAGAGAGAGAGAGAGAGAGAGAGAGAGAGAGAGAGAGAGAGAGAGCGAGAATGATAGAGAGAGAAAATGATAGAGAGAGAGAATGATAGAAAGAGAATGATAGAGAGAGAGAATGATAGAGAGAGAGAATGATAGAGAGAGAATGATAGAGAGAGAGAATGATAGAGAGAGAGAATGATAGAGAGAGAATGATAGAGAGAAAATGATAGATAGCGAATGATAGAGAGAGAATGATAGAAAGAGAGAGTGATAGAGAGAAAATGATAGAGAGAGAGAGAGAATGATAGAGAAAGAGAATGATAGAGAGATAGAATGATGGAGAGAGAGAATGATAGTGAGAGGGAATGATAGAGAGAGAGAATGATGGAGAGAGAGAATGATGGAGAGAGAATGATGGACAGAGAATGATAGAGAGAGAGAATGATGGACAGAGAGAATGATAGAGAGATTTATAGACAGATAGAATGATGGACAGAGAGAATGATAGTGAGAGAGAATGATAGAGAGAGAGAGAATGATAGAGAAAGAGAAAATGATAGTGAGAGAGGATGATAGAGAGAGAGAATGATAGTGAGAGAGAATGATGGAGCGAGAGAATGATAGAGAGAGAGAATGATAGAGAGAGAGAATGATGGACAGAGAGAATGATGGAGAAAGAGAATGATAGAGAGAGAGAATGATAGAGAGAGAGAATGATAGAGAGAGAATGATAGAGAGAAAATGATGGAGAGAGAAAATGATAGAGAGAGAGAATGATAGACAGAGAATGATAGAGAGAGAGAATGATGGACAGAGAGAATGATAGAGAGAGAATTATAGAGAGATAGAATGATGGACAGAGAGAATGATGGTGAGAGAGAATGATAGAGAAAGAGAAAATGATGGAGACAGAGAATGATAGAGAGAGAATGATAGTGAGAGAGAAGGATAGAGACAGAGAGAGAGAGAGAGAGAGAGAGAGAGAGAGAGAGCGAGAATGATAGAGAGAGAAAATGATAGAGAGAGAGAATGATAGAGAAAGAGAGAATGATAGAGAAAGAGAAAATGATAGATAGAGAGAATGATAGAGAGAGAGAGAGAGAGAGGGAGAGAATGATAGAGAAAGAGAATGATGGAGAGAGAGAATGATGGAGAAAGAGAATGATAGAGAGAGAAAATGATAGAGAGAGAGAATGATAGAGAGAGAATGATAGAGAGAGAGAATGATAGAGAGAGAGAATGATAGAGAGAGAATGATAGAGAGAAAATGATAGAGAGAGAAAATGATAGAGAGACAGAATGATAGACAGAGAATGATAGAGAGAGAGAATGATAGAGAGAGAATGATAGAGAGAGAGAATGATAGAGAGAGAGAATGATAGAGAGAGAGAATGATAGAGAGAGGGAATGATAGAGAGAGATAATGATAGACGGAGAATGATAGAGAGAGAGAACGATGGACAGAGAGAATGATAGAGAGAGAATGATAGAGAGAGAGAATGATAGAGAAAGAGAGAATGATAGAGAAAGAGAAAATAATAGAGAGAGAGAATGATAGAGAGAGAGAGAGAGAGAAAGAGAGAGAATGATAGAGAAAGAGAATGATGTAGAGAGAGAATGATGGAGAAAGAGAATGATAGAGAGAGAAAATGATAGAGAGAGAGAATGATAGAGAGAGAATGATAGAGAGAGAGAATGATAGAGAGAGAGAATGATAGAGAGAGAGAATGATAGAGAGAGAATGATAGAGAGAAAATGATAGAGAGAGAAAATGATAGAGAGAGAGAATGATAGACAGAGAATGATAGAGAGAGAGAATGATAGAGAGAGAATTATAGAGAGATAGAATGATGGACAGAGAGAATGATAGAGAGAGAATTATAGAGAGATAGAATGATAGACAGAGAGAATGATAGTGAGAGAGAATGATAGAGAGAGAATGATAGTGAGAGAGAATGATAGAGAGAGAGAATGATAGTGAGAGAGAATGACGGAGCGAGAGAATGATAGAGAGAGAGAATGATAGAGAGAGAGAATGATGGACAGAGAGAATGATAGTGAGAGAGAATGACAGAGAGAGAGAGAGAATGATAGAGGAAGAGAATGATGGAGAAAGAGAATGATGGAGAGAGAAAATGATGGAGAGAGAGAATGATGGAGAGAGAGAATGATAGAGAGAGAAAATGATAGAGAGAGAGAATGATAGAGAGAGAATGATAGAGAGAGAGAATGATAGAGAGAGAGAGAATGATAGAGAGAGAGAATGATAGAGACAGAGAATGATAGAGAGAGAGAGAGAGAGAGAGAGAGAGAGAGAGAGAGAGAGAGTGAGAGAGAGAGCGAGAATGATAGAGAGAGAAAATGATAGAGAGAGAGAATGATAGAAAGAGAATGATAGAGAGAGAGAATGATAGAGAGAGAGAATGATAGAGAGAGAGAATGATAGAGAGAGAATGATAGAGAGAGAGAATGACAGAGAGAGAAAATGATAGAGAGAGAGAATGATAGAGAGAGAATGATGGACAGAGAATGATAGAGAGAGAGAATGATGGATAGAGAGAATGATAGAGAGATTTATAGAGAGATAGAATGATGGACAGAGAGAATGATGGTGAGAGAGAATGATAGACAGAGAGAGAATGATAGAGAAAGAGAAAATGATGGAGAGAGAGAATGATAGAGAGAGAATGATAGTGAGAGAGAATGATAGAGAGAAAATGATAGAGAGAGAAAATGATAGAGAGAGAGAATGATAGACAGAGAATGATAGAGAGAGAAAATGATAGAGAGAGAGAATGATAGAAAGAGAATGATAGAGAGAGAGAATGATAGAGAGAGAGAATGATAGAGAGAGAGAATGATAGAGAGAGAGAATGATAGAGAGAGAATGATAGAGAGAGAGAATGATAGAGAGAGAGAATGATAGAGAGAGAGAATGATAGAGAGAGAGAATGATAGAGAGAGGGAATGATAGAGAGAGATAATGATAGACGGAGAATGATAGAGAGAGAGAACGATGGACAGAGAGAATGATAGAGAGAGAATGATAGAGAGAGAGAATGATAGAGAAAGATAGAATGATAGAGAAAGAGAAAATGATAGAGAGAGAGAATGATAGAGAGAGAATGATAGAGAGAGAAAATGATAGAGAGAGAGAATGATAGACAGAGAATGATAGAGAGAGAGAATGATAGAGAGAGAATGATAGAGAGAGAGAATGATAGAGAGAGAGAATGATAGAGAGAGAGAATGATAGAGAGAGGGAATGATAGAGAGAGATAATGATAGACGGAGAATGATAGAGAGAGAGAACGATGGACAGAGAGAATGATAGAGAGAGAATGATAGAGAGAGAGAATGATAGAGAAAGAGAGAATGATAGAGAAAGAGAAAATAAAAGAGAGAGAGAATGATAGAGAGAGAGAGAGAGAGAGAGAGAGAGAATGATAGAGAAAGAGAATGATGTAGAGAGAGAATGATGGAGAAAGAGAATGATAGAGAGAGAAAATGATAGAGAGAGAGAATGATAGAGAGAGAATGATAGAGAGAGAGAATGATAGAGAGAGAGAATGATAGAGAGAGAGAATGATAGAGAGAGAATGATAGAGAGAAAATGATAGAGAGAGAAAATGATAGAGAGAGAGAATGATAGACAGAGAATGATAGAGAGAGAGAATGATAGAGAGAGAATTATAGAGAGATAGAATGATGGACAGAGAGAATGATAAAGAGAGAATTATAGAGAGATAGAATGATAGACAGAGAGAATGATAGTGAGAGAGAATGATAGAGAGAGAATGATAGTGAGAGAGAATGATAGAGAGAGAGAATGATAGTGAGAGAGAATGACGGAGCGAGAGAATGATAGAGAGAGAGAATGATAGAGAGAGAGAATGATGGACAGAGAGAATGATAGTGAGAGAGAATGATAGAGGAAGAGAATGATGGAGAAAGAGAATGATGGAGAGAGAAAATGATGGAGAGAGAGAATGATGGAGAGAGAGAATGATAGAGAGAGAAAATGATAGAGAGAGAGAATGATAGAGAGAGAATGATAGAGAGAGAGAATAATAGAGAGAGAGAATGATAGAGAGAGAATGATAGAGAGAAAATGATAGATAGCGAATGATAGAGAGAGAATGATAGTGAGAGAGAATGATAGAGAGAAAATGATAGAGAGAGAAAATGATAGAGAAAGAGAATGATAGAGAGAGAATGATAGACAGAGAATGATAGAGAGAGAGAATGATAGAGAGAGAGAGAATGATAGAGAGAGAGAATGATAGAGAGAGAGAATGATAGAGAGAGAATGATAGAGAGAAAATGATAGAGAGAGAAAATGATAGAGAGAGAGAATGATAGAGAGAGAATGATAGACAGAGAATGATAGAGAGAGAGAATGATGGACAGAGAGAATGATAGAGAGATTTATAGAGAGATAGAATGATGGACAGAGAGAATGATAGTGAGAGAGAATGATAGACAGAGAGAGAATGATAGAGAAAGAGAAAATGATGGAGAGAGAGAATGATAGAGAGAGAATGATAGTGAGAGAGAATGATAGAGAGAGAGAATGATAGTGAGAGAGAATGATGGAGCGACAGAATGATAGAGAGAGAGAATGATAGAGAGAGAGAATGATGGACAGAGAGAATGACAGTGAGAGGGCATGATAGAGAGAGAGAGAGAATGATAGAGAAAGAGAATGATGGAGAAAGAGAATGATAGAGAGAGAGAATGATAGAGAGAGAGAATGATAGAGAGAGAATAATGGAGAGAGAGAATGATGGAGAGAGAAAATGATAGGGACAGAGAATGATAGAGAGAGAGAGAGAGAGAGAGAGAGAGAGAGAGTGAGAGAGAGAGCGAGAATGATAGAGAGAGAAAATGATAGAGAGAGAGAGAATGATAGAGAAAGAGAAAATGATAGATAGAGAGAATGATAGAAAGAGAGAGAGAGAGAGAGAGAGAATGATAGAGAAAGAGAATGATGGAGAGAGAGAATGATGGAGAAAGAGAATGATAGAGAGAGAAAATGATAGAGAGAGAGAATGATAGAGAGAGAATGATAGAGAGAGAGAATGATAGAGAGAGAGAATGATAGAGAGAGAATGATAGAGAGAAAATGATAGAGAGAGAAAATGATAGAGAGAGAGAATGATAGACAGAGAATGATAGACAGAGAATGATAGAGAGAGAGAATGATAGAGAGAGAATGATAGAGAGAGAGAATGATAGAGAGAGAGAATGATAGAGAGAGAGAATGATAGAGAGAGGGAATGATAGAGAGAGATAATGATAGACGGAGAATGATAGAGAGAGAGAACGATGGACAGAGAGAATGATAGAGAGAGAATGATAGAGAGAGAGAATGATAGAGAAAGAGAGAATGATAGAGAAAGAGAAAATGATAGAGAGAGAGAATGATAGAGAGAGAATGATAGAGAGAGAGAGAGAGAGAGAATGATAGAGAAAGAGAATGATGTAGAGAGAGAATGATGGAGAAAGAGAATGATAGAGAGAGAAAATGATAGAGAGAGAGAATGATAGAGAGAGAATGATAGAGAGAGAGAATGATAGAGAGAGAGAATGATAGAGAGAGAATGATAGAGAGAAAATGATAGAGAGAGAGAATGATAGACAGAGAATGATAGAGAGAGAGAATGATGGACAGAGAGAATGATAGAGAGATAGAATGATGGACAGAGAGAATGATAGTGAGAGAGAATGATAGAGAGAGAGAGAATGATAGAGAAAGAGAAAATGATGGAGAGAGAGAATGATAGAGAGAGAATGATAGTGAGAGAGAATGATAGGGAGAGAGAATGATAGTGAGAGAGAATGATGGAGCGAGAGAATGATAGAGAGAGAGGATGATAGAGAGAGAGAATGATGGACAGAGAGAATGACAGTGAGAGAGAATGATAGAGAGAGAGAGAGAATGATAGAAAAAGAGAATGATGGAGAAAGAGAATGATAGAGAGAGAGAATGATAGAGAGAGAGAATGATAGAGAGAGAATAACGGAGAGAGAGAATGATGGAGAGAGAAAATGATAGGGAGAGAGAATGATAGAGAGAGAGAGAGAGAGAGAGAGAGAGAGAGAGAGAGAGAGAGAGAGAGAGAGAGAGAGAGAGAGAGAGAGAGAGAGAGAGCGAGAATGATAGAGAGAGAAAATGATAGAGAGAGAGAATGATAGAAAGAGAATGATAGAGAGAGAGAATGATAGAGAGAGAGAATGATAGAGAGAGAGAATGATAGAGAGAGAATGATAGAGAGAGAGAATGATAGAGAAAGAGTGAATGATAGAGAAAGAGAAAATGATAGATAGAGAGAATGATAGAGAGAGAGAGAGAGAGAGAGAGAGAATGATAGAGAAAGAGAATGATGGAGAGAGAGAATGATGGAGAAAGAGAATGATAGAGAGAGAAAATGATAGAGAGATAGAATGATAGAGAGAGAATGATAGAGAGAGAGAATGCTAGAGAGAGAGAATGATAGAGAGAGAATGATAGAGAGAAAATGATAGAGAGAGAAAATGATAGAGGGAGAGAATGATAGACAGAGAATGATAGAGAGAGAGAATGATAGAGAGAGAGAGAATGATAGAGAGAGAGAATGATAGAGACAGAGAATGATAGAGAGAGAGAGAGAGAGAGAGAGAGAGAGTGAGAGAGAGAGCGAGAATGATAGAGAGAGAAAATGATAGAGAGAGAGAATGATAGAAAGAGAATGATAGAGAGAGAGAATGATAGAGAGAGAGAATGATAGAGAGAGAATAATAGAGAGAGAGAATGATAGAGAGAGAGAATGATAGAGAGAGAGAATGATAGAGAGAGAGAATGATAGAGAGAGGGAATGATAGAGAGAGATAATGATAGACGGAGAATGATAGAGAGAGAGAACGATGGACAGAGAGAATGATAGAGAGAGAATGATAGAGAGAGAGAATGATAGAGAAAGAGAGAATGATAGAGAAAGAGAAAATGATAGAGAGAGAGAATGATAGAGATAGAGAGAGAGAGAGAGAATGATAGAGAAAGAGAATGATGTAGAGAGAGAATGATGGAGAAAGAGAATGATAGAGAGAGAAAATGATAGAGAGAGAGAATGATAGAGAGAGAATGATAGAGAGAGAATGATAGAGAGAGAGAATGATAGAGAGAGAGAATGATAGAGAGAGAATGATAGACAGAGAATGATAGAGAGAGAGAATGATGGACAGAGAGAATGATAGAGAGAGAATTATAGAGAGATAGAATGATGGACAGAGAGAATGATAGTGAGAGAGAATGATAGAGAGAGAGAGAATGATAGAGAAAGAGAAAATGATAGTGAGAGAGGATGATAGAGAGAGAGAATGATAGTGAGAGAGAATGATGGAGCGAGAGAATGATAGAGAGAGAGAATGATAGAGAGAGAGAATGATGGGCAGAGAGAATGACAGTGAGAGAGAATGATAGAGAGAGAGAGAATGATAGAAAAAGAGAATGATGGAGAAAGAGAATGATAGAGAGAGAGAATGATAGAGAGAGAGAATGATAGAGAGAGAATGATAGAGAGAAAATGATAGAGAGAGAAAATGATAGAGAGAGAGAATGATAGACAGAGAATGATAGAGAGAGAGAATGATGGACAGAGAGAATGATAGAGAGAGAATTATAGAGAGATAGAATGATGGACAGAGAGAATGATAGTGAGAGAGAATGATAGAGAAAGAGAAAATGATGGAGACAGAGAATGATAGAGAGAGAATGATAGTGAGAGAGAAGGATAGAGAGAGAGAGAGAGAGAGAGAGAGAGAGAGAGAGAGAGAGAGAGAGAGCGAGAATGATAGAGAGAGAAAATGATAGAGAGAGAGAATGATAGAGAAAGAGAGAATGATAGAGAAAGAGAAAATGATAGATAGAGAGAATGATAGAGAGAGAGAGAGAGAGAGGGAGAGAATGATAGAGAAAGAGAATGATGGAGAGAGAATGATAGAGAGAGAGAATGATAGAGAGAGAGAATGATAGAGAGAGAGAATGATAGAGAGAGAGAATGATAGAGAGAGGGAATGATAGAGAGAGATAATGATAGACGGAGAATGATAGAGAGAGAGAACGATGGACAGAGAGAATGATAGAGAGAGAATGATAGAGAGAGAGAATGATAGAGAAAGAGAGAATGATAGAGAAAGAGAAAATAATAGAGAGAGAGAATGATAGAGAGAGAGAGAGAGAGAGAGAGAGAGAATGATAGAGAAAGAGAATGATGTAGAGAGAGAATGATGGAGAAAGAGAATGATAGAGAGAGAAAATGATAGAGAGAGAGAATGATAGAGAGAGAATGATAGAGAGAGAGAATGATAGAGAGAGAGAATGATAGAGAGAGAGAATGATAGAGAGAGAATGATAGAGAGAAAATGATAGAGAGAGAAAATGATAGAGAGAGAGAATGATAGACAGAGAATGATAGAGAGAGAGAATGATAGAGAGAGAATTATAGAGAGATAGAATGATGGACAGAGAGAATGATAGAGAGAGAATTATAGAGAGATAGAATGATGGACAGAGAGAATGATAGTGAGAGAGAATGATAGAGAGAGAATGATAGTGAGAGAGAATGATAGAGAGAGAGAATGATAGTGAGAGAGAATGACGGAGCGAGAGAATGATAGAGAGAGAGAATGACAGAGAGAGAGAATGATGGACAGAGAGAATGATAGTGAGAGAGAATGACAGAGAGAGAGAATGATAGAGAGAGAGAATGATGGACAGAGAGAATGATAGTGAGAGAGAATGACAGAGAGAGAGAGAGAATGATAGAGGAAGAGAATGATGGAGAAAGAGAATGATGGAGAGAGAAAATGATGGAGAGAGAGAATGATGGAGAGAGAGAATGATAGAGAGAGAGAATGATAGAGAGAGAGAATGATAGAGAGAGAATGATAGAGAGAAAATGATAGATAGCGAATGATAGAGAGAGAATGATAGAAAGAGAGAGTGATAGAGAGAAAATGATAGAGAGAGAGAGAATGATAGGGAAAGAGAATGATAGAGAGATAGAATGATAGAGAGAGAGAATGATAGTGAGAGAGAATGATAGAGAGAGAGAATGATGGAGAGAGAGAATGATGGAGAAAGAGAATGATGGAGAGAGAGAATGATAGAGAGAGAATGCCAGAGAGAGAGAATGATAGAGAGAGAGAATGATAGAGAGCTAGAATGATAGAGAGAGAGAATGATAGAGAGAGAGAATGATAGAGAGAGAGAATGATAGAGAG
This sequence comes from Dyspetes luteomarginatus, assembly GCA_963669185.1. NCBI lineage: Eukaryota > Metazoa > Arthropoda > Insecta > Hymenoptera > Ichneumonidae > Dyspetes > Dyspetes luteomarginatus. The sequence goes on from OY769905.1 coordinate 11,973,556, forward strand.
AGAATGATAGAGAGAAAATGATAGAGAGAGAAAATGATAGAGAGAGAGAATGATAGAGAGAGAATGATAGACAGAGAATGATAGAGAGAGAGAATGATGGACAGAGAGAATGATAGAGAGATTTATAGAGAGATAGAATGATGGACAGAGAGAATGATAGTGAGAGAGAATGATAGACAGAGAGAGAATGATAGAGAAAGAGAAAATGATGGAGAGAGAGAATGATAGAGAGAGAATGATAGTGAGAGAGAATGATAGAGAGAGAGAATGATAGTGAGAGAGAATGATGGAGCGACAGAATGATAGAGAGAGAAAATGATAGAGAGAGAGAATGATAGACAGAGAATGATAGAGAGAGAGAATGATAGAGAGAGAATGATAGAGAGAGAGAATGATAGAGAGAGAGAATGATAGAGAGAGAGAATGATAGAGAGAGGGAATGATAGAGAGAGTTAATGATAGACGGAGAATGATAGAGAGAGAGAACGATGGACAGAGAGAATGATAGAGAGAGAATGATAGAGAGAGAGAATGATAGAGAAAGAGAGAATGATAGAGAAAGAGAAAATAATAGAGAGAGAGAATGATAGAGAGAGAGAGAGAGAGAGAGAGAGAGAATGATAGAGAAAGAGAATGATGTAGAGAGAGAATGATGGAGAAAGAGAATGATAGAGAGAGAAAATGATAGAGAGAGAGAATGATAGAGAGAGAATGATAGAGAGAGAGAATGATAGAGAGAGAGAATGATAGAGAGAGAGAATGATAGAGAGAGAATGATAGAGAGAAAATGATAGAGAGAGAAAATGATAGAGAGAGAGAATGATAGACAGAGAATGATAGAGAGAGAGAATGATAGAGAGAGAATTATAGAGAGATAGAATGATGGACAGAGAGAATGATAGAGAGAGAATTATAGAGAGATAGAATGATAGACAGAGAGAATGATAGTGAGAGAGAATGATAGAGAGAGAATGATAGTGAGAGAGAATGATAGAGAGAGAGAATGATAGTGAGAGAGAATGACGGAGCGAGAGAATGATAGAGAGAGAGAATGATAGAGAGAGAGAATGATGGACAGAGAGAATGATAGTGAGAGAGAATGACAGAGAGAGAGAGAGAATGATAGAGGAAGAGAATGATGGAGAAAGAGAATCATGGAGAGAGAAGATGATGGAGAGAGAGAATGATGGAGAGAGAGAATGATAGAGAGAGAAAATGATAGAGAGAGAGAATGATAGAGAGAGAATGATAGAGAGAGAGAATGATAGAGAGAGAGAATGATAGAGAGAGAATGATAGAGAGAAAATGATAGATAGCGAATGATAGAGAGAGAATGATAGAAAGAGAGAGTGATAGAGAGAAAATGATAGAGAGAGAGAGAATGATAGAGAAAGAGAATGATAGAGAGATAGAATGATAGAGAGAGAGAATGATAGTGAGAGAGAATGATAGAGAGAGAGAATGATGGAGAGAGAGAATGATGGAGAAAGAGAATGATGGAGAGAGAGAATGATAGAGAGAGAATGCCAGAGAGAGAGAATGATAGAGAGAGAGAATGATAGAGAGAGAGAATGATAGAGAGAGAGAATGATAGAGAGAGAATGATAGAGAGAAAATGATAGAGAGAGAGAATGATAGAGAGAGAATGATAGACAGAGAATGATAGAGAGAGAGAATGATGGACAGCGAGAATGATAGAGAGATTTATAGAGAGATAGAATGATGGACAGAGAGAATGATAGTGAGAGAGAATGATAGACAGAGAGAGAATGATAGAGAAAGAGAAAATGATGGAGAGAGAGAATGATAGAGAGAGAATGATAGTGAGAGAGAATGATAGAGAGAGAGAATGATAGTGAGAGAGAATGATGGAGCGACAGAATGATAGAGAGAGAGAATGATAGAGAGAGAGAATGATGGACAGAGAGAATGACAGTGAGAGGGCATGATAGAGAGAGAGAGAGAATGATAGAGAAAGAGAATGATGGAGAAAGAGAATGATAGAGAGAGAGAATGATAGAGAGAGAGAATGATAGAGAGAGAATAATGGAGAGAGAGAATGATGGAGAGAGAAAATGATAGGGAGAGAGAATGATAGAGAGATAGAGAGAGAGAGAGAGAGAGAGAGAGAGAGAGTGAGAGAGAGAGCGAGAATGATAGAGAGAGAAAATGATAGAGAGAGAGAGAATGATAGAGAAAGAGAAAATGATAGATAGAGAGAATGATAGAAAGAGAGAGAGAGAGAGAGAGAGAATGATAGAGAAAGAGAATGATGGAGAGAGAGAATGATGGAGAAAGAGAATGATAGAGAGAGAAAATGATAGAGAGAGAGAATGATAGAGAGAGAATGATAGAGAGAGAGAATGATAGAGAGAGAGAATGATAGAGAGAGAATGATAGAGAGAAAATGATAGAGAGAGAAAATGATAGAGAGATAGAATGATAGACAGAGAATGATAGACAGAGAATGATAGAGAGAGAGAATGATAGAGAGAGAATGATAGAGAGAGAGAATGATAGAGAGAGAGAATGATAGAGAGAGAGAATGATAGAGAGAGATAATGATAGACGGAGAATGATAGAGAGAGAGAACGATGGACAGAGAGAATGATAGAGAGAGAATGATAGAGAGAGAGAATGATAGAGAAAGAGAGAATGATAGAGAAAGAGAATATGATAGAGAGAGAGAATGATAGAGAGAGAATGATAGAGAGAGAGAGAGAGAGAATGATAGAGAAAGAGAATGATGTAGAGAGAGAATGATGGAGAAAGAGAATGATAGAGAGAGAAAATGATAGAGAGAGAGAATGATAGAGAGAGAATGATAGAGAGAGAGAATGATAGAGAGAGAGAATGATAGAGAGAGAGAATGATAGAGAGAGAATGATAGAGAGAAAATGATAGAGAGAGAGAATGATAGACAGAGAATGATAGAGAGAGAGAATGATGGACAGAGAGAATGATAGAGAGATAGAATGATGGACAGAGAGAATGATAGTGAGAGAGAATGATAGAGAGAGAGAGAATGATAGAGAAAGAGAAAATGAGGGAGAGAGAGAATGATAGAGAGAGAATGATAGTGAGAGAGAATGATAGAGAGAGAGAATGATAGAGAGAGAGAGAGAGAGAGAGAGAGAGAGAGAGAGAGAGAGAGAGAGAGAGAGAGAGAGTGAGAGAGAGAGCGAGAATGATAGAGAGAGAAAATGATAGAGAGAGAGAATAATAGAAAGAGAATGATAGAGAGAGAGAATGATAGAGAGAGAATAATGGAGAGAGAGAATGATGGAGAGAGAAAATGATAGGGAGAGAGAATGATAGAGAGAGAGAGAGAGAGAGAGAGAGAGAGAGAGAGAGAGAGAGAGAGAGAGAGAGAGAGAGAGAGAGAGAGAGAAAGAGAAAATGATAGTGAGAGAGGTTGATAGAGAGAGAGAATGATAGTGAGAGAGAATGATGGAGCGAGAGAATGATAGAGAGAGAGAATGATAGAGAGAGAGAATGATGGACAGAGAGAATGACAGTGAGAGAGAATGATAGAGAGAGAGAGAATGATAGAAAAAGAGAATGATGAAGAAAGAGAATGATAGAGAGAGAGAATGATAGAGAGAGAATGATAGAGAGAAAATGATAGAGAGAGAAAATGATAGAGAGAGAGAATGATAGACAGAGAATGATAGAGAGAGAGAATGATGGACAGAGAGAATGATAGTGAGAGAATTATAGAGAGATAGAATGATGGACAGAGAGAATGATAGTGAGAGAGAATGATAGAGAAAGAGAAAATGATGGAGACAGAGAATGATAGAGAGAGAATGATAGTGAGAGAGAAGGATAGAGAGAGAGAGAGAGAGAGAGAGAGAGAGAGAGAGAGAGAGAGAGAGCGAGAATGATAGAGAGAGAAAATGATAGAGAGAGAGAATGATAGAGAAAGAGAGAATGATAGAGAAAGAGAAAATGATAGATAGAGAGAATGATAGAGAGAGAGAGAGAGAGAGGGAGAGAATGATAGAGAAAGAGAATGATGGAGAGAGAGAATGATGGAGAAAGAGAATGATAGAGAGAGAAAATGATAGAGAGAGAGAATGATAGAGAGAGAATGATAGGGAGAGAGAATGATAGAGAGAGAGAATGATAGAGAGAGAATGATAGAGAAAGAGAGAATGATAGAGAAAGAGAAAATGATAGATAGAGAGAGAATGATAGAGAAAGAGAGAATGATAGAGAAAGAGAAAATGATAGATAGAGAGAATGATAGAGAGAGAGAGAGAGAGAGGGAGAGAATGATAGAGAAAGAGAATGATGGAGAGAGAGAATGATGGAGAAAGAGAATGATAGAGAGAGAAAATGATAGAGAGAGAGAATGATAGAGAGAGAATGATAGAGAGAGAGAGAGAGAGAGAAAATGATAGAGAGAGAGAATGATAGAGAGAGAATGATAGAGAGAGAGAGAGAGAGAGAGAGAGAGAGAGAGAGAGAGAGAGCGAGAATGATAGAGAGAGAAAATGATAGAGAGAGAGAATGATAGAGAAAGAGAGAATGATAGAGAAAGAGAAAATGATAGATAGAGAGAATGATAGAGAGAGAGAGAGAGAGAGGGAGAGAATGATAGAGAAAGAGAATGATGGAGAGAGAATGATAGAGAGAGAGAATGATAGAGAGAGAGAATGATAGAGAGAGAGAATGATAGAGAGAGAGAATGATAGAGAGAGGGAATGATAGAGAGAGATAATGATAGACGGAGAATGATAGAGAGAGAGAACGATGGACAGAGAGAATGATAGAGAGAGAATGATAGAGAGAGAGAATGATAGAGAAAGAGAGAATGATAGAGAAAGAGAAAATGATAGATAGAGAGAATGATAGAGAGAGAGAGAGAGAGAGAGAGAGAATGATAAAGAAAGAGAATGATGTAGAGAGAGAATGATGGAGAAAGAGAATGATAGAGAGAGAAAATGATAGAGAGAGAGAATGATAGAGAGAGAATGATAGAGAGAGAGAATGATAGAGAGAGAGAATGATAGTGAGAGAGAATGACGGAGCGAGAGAATGATAGAGAGAGAGAATGATAGAGAGAGAGAATGATGGACAGAGAGAATGATAGTGAGAGAGAATGACAGAGAGAGAGAATGATAGAGAGAGAGAATGATGGACAGAGTGAATGATAGTGAGAGAGAATGACAGAGAGAGAATGATAGTGAGAGAGAATGATAGAGAGAGAGAATGATAGTGAGAGAGAATGACGGAGCGAGAGAATGATAGAGAGAGAGAATGATAGAGAGAGAGAATGATGGACAGAGAGAATGATAGTGAGAGAGAATGACAGAGAGAGAGAATGATAGAGAGAGAGAATGATGGACAGAGTGAATGATAGGGAAAGAGAATGATAGAGAGATAGAATGATAGAGAGAGAGAATGATAGTGAGAGAGAATGATAGAGAGAGAGAATGATGGAGAGAGAGAATGATGGAGAAAGAGAATGATGGAGAGAGAGAATGATAGAAAGAGAATGATGGAGAAAGAGAATGATAGAGAGAGAAAATGATAGAGAGAGAGAATGATAGAGAGAGAATGATAGAGAGAGAGAATGATAGAGAGAGAGAATGATAGAGAGAGAGAATGATAGAGAGAGAGAATGATAGAGAGAAAATGATAGAGAGAGAAAATGATAGAGAGAGAGAATGATAGACAGAGAATGATAGAGAGAGAGAATGATAGAGAGAGAATTATAGAGAGATAGAATGATGGACGGAGAGAATGATAGAGAGAGAATTATAGAGAGATAGAATGATGGACAGAGAGAATGATAGTGAGAGAGAATGATAGAGAGAGAATGATAGTGAGAGAGAATGATAGAGAGAGAGAATGATAGTGAGAGAGAATGACGGAGCGAGAGAATGATAGAGAGAGAGAATGATAGAGAGAGAGAATGATGGACAGAGAGAATGATAGTGAGAGAGAATGACAGAGAGAGAGAATGATAGAGAGAGAGAATGATGGACAGAGTGAATGATAGTGAGAGAGAATGACAGAGAGAGAGAGAGAATGATAGAGGAAGAGAATGATGGAGAAAGAGAATGATGGAGAGAGAAAATGATGGAGAGAGAGAATGATGGAGAGAGAGAATGATAGAGAGAGAAAATGATAGAGAGAGAGAATGATAGAGAGAGAATGATAGAGAGAGAGAATGATAGAGAGAGAGAATGATAGAGAGAGAATGATAGAGAGAAAATGATAGATAGCGAATGATCGAGAGAGAATGATAGAAAGAGAGAGTGATAGAGAGAAAATGATAGAGAGAGAGAGAATGATAGGGAAAGAGAATGATAGAGAGATAGAATGATAGAGAGAGAGAATGATAGTGAGAGAGAATGATAGAGAGAGAGAATGATGGAGAGAGAGAATGATGGAGAAAGAGAATGATGGAGAGAGAGAATGATAGAAAGAGAATGCCAGAGAGAGAGAATGATAGAGAGAGAGAATGATAGAGAGAGAGAATGATAGAGAGAGAGAATGATAGAGAGAGAGAATGATAGAGAGAGAGAATGATAGAGAGAGAGAATGATAGAGAGAGAGAATGATAGAGAGAGAATGATAGAGAGAAAATGATAGAGAGAGAAAATGATAGAGAGAGAGAATGATGGAGAGAGAATGATAGACAGAGAATGATAGAGAGAGAGAATGATGGACAGAGAGAATGATAGAGAGATTTATAGAGAGATAGAATGATGGACAGAGAGAATGATAGTGAGAGAGAATGATAGACAGAGAGAGAATGATAGAGAAAGAGAAAATGATGGAGAGAGAGAATGATAGAGAGAGAATGATAGTGAGAGAGAATGATAGAGAGAGAGAATGATAGTGAGAGAGAATGATGGAGCGACAGAATGATAGAGAGAGAGAATGATAGAGAGAGAGAATGATAGAGAGAGAATAATAGAGAGAGAGAATGATAGAGAGAGAGAATGATAGAGAGAGAGAATGATAGAGAGAGAGAATGATAGAGAGAGGGAATGATAGAGAGAGATAATGATAGACGGAGAATGATAGAGAGAGAGAACGATGGACAGACAGAATGATAGAGAGAGAATGATAGAGAGAGAGAATGATAGAGAAAGAGAGAATGATAGAGAAAGAGAAAATGATAGAGAGAGAGAATGATAGAGAGAGAGAGAGAGAGAGAGAGAATGATAGAGAAAGAGAATGATGTAGAGAGAGAATGATGGAGAAAGAGAATGATAGAGAGAGAAAATGATAGAGAGAGAGAATGATAGAGAGAGAATGATAGAGAGAGAATGATAGAGAGAGAGAATGATAGAGAGAGAGAATGATAGAGAGAGAATGATAGAGAGAGAATGATAGACAGAGAATGATAGAGAGAGAGAATGATGGACAGAGAGAATGATAGAGAGAGAATTATAGAGAGATAGAATGATGGACAGAGAGAATGATAGTGAGAAAAATGATAGAGAGAGAGAGAATGATAGAGAAAGAGAAAATGATAGTGAGAGAGGATGATAGAGAGAGAGAATGATAGTGAGAGAGAATGATGGAGCGAGAGAATGATAGAGAGAGAGAATGATAGAGAGAGAGAATGATGGACACAGAGAATGACAGTGAGAGAGAATGATAGAGAGAGAGAGAATGATAGAAAAAGAGAATGATGGAGAAAGAGAATGATAGAGAGAGAGAATGATAGAGAGAGAGAATGATAGAGAGAGAATGATAGAGAGAAAATGATAGAGAGAGAAAATGATAGAGAGAGAGAATGATAGACAGAGAATGATAGAGAGAGAGAATGATGGACAGAGAGAATGATAGAGAGAGAATTATAGAGAGATAGAATGATGGACAGAGAGAATGATAGTGAGAGAGAATGTTAGAGAAAGAGAAAATGATGGAGACAGAGAATGATAGAGAGAGAATGATAGTGAGAGAGAAGGATAGAGAGAGAGAGAGAGAGAGAGAGAGAGAGAGAGAGAGAGCGAGAATGATAGAGAGAGAAAATGATAGAGAGAGAGAATGATAGAGAAAGAGAGAATGATAGAGAAAGAGAAAATGATAGATAGAGAGAATGATAGAGAGAGAGAGAGAGAGAGGGAGAGAATGATAGAGAAAGAGAATGATGGAGAGAGAGAATGATGGAGAAAGAGAATGATAGAGAGAGAAAATGATAGAGAGAGAGAATGATAGAGAGAGAGAATGATAGAGAGAGAGAATGATAGAGAGAGAATGATAGAGAAAGAGAGAATGATAGAGGAAGAGAAAATGATAGATAGAGAGAATGATAGAGAGAGAGAGAGAGAGAGAGAGAGAGAATGATAGAGAAAGAGAATGATGGAGAGAGAGAATGATGGAGAAAGAGAATGATAGAGAAAGAAAATGATAGAGAGAGAGAATGATAGAGAGAGAATGATAGAGAGAGAGAGAGAGAGAGAGAGAGAGAGAGAGCGAGAATGATAGAGAGAGAAAATGATAGAGAGAGAGAATGATAGAGAAAGAGAGAATGATAGAGAAAGAGAAAATGATAGATAGAGAGAATGATAGAGAGAGAGAGAGAGAGAGAGGGAGAGAATGATAGAGAAAGAGAATGATGGAGAGAGAGAATGATGGAGAAAGAGAATGATAGAGAGAGAAAATGATAGAGAGAGAGAATGATAGAGAGAGAATGATAGAGAGAGAGAATGATAGAGAGAGAGAATGATAGAGAGAGAATGATAGAGAGAAAATGATAGAGAGAGAAAATGATAGAGAGAGAGAATGATAGACAGAGAATGATAGAGAGAGAGAATGATAGAGAGAGAATGATAGAGAGAGAGAATGATAGAGAGAGAGAATGATAGAGAGAGAGAATGATAGAGAGAGAGAATGATAGAGAGAGAGAATGATAGAGAGAGGGAATGATAGAGAGAGATAATGATAGACGGAGAATGATAGAGAGAGAGAACGATGGACAGAGAGAATGATAGAGAGAGAATGATAGAGAGAGAGAATGATAGAGAAAGAGAGAATGATAGAGAAAGAGAAAATAATAGAGAGAGAGAATGATAGAGAGAGAGAGAGAGAGAGAGAGAGAGAATGATAGAGAAAGAGAATGATGTAGAGAGAGAATGATGGAGAAAGAGAATGATAGAGAGAGAAAATGATAGAGAGAGAGAATGATAGAGAGAGAATGATAGAGAGAGAGAATGATAGAGAGAGAGAATGATAGAGAGAGAGAATGATAGAGAGAGAATGATAGAGAGAAAATGATAGAGAGAGAAAATGATAGAGAGAGAGAATGATAGACAGAGAATGATAGAGAGAGAGAATGATAGAGAGAGAATTATAGAGAGATAGAATGATGGACAGAGAGAATGATAGAGAGAGAATTATAGAGAGATAGAATGATGGACAGAGAGAATGATAGTGAGAGAGAATGATAGAGAGAGAATGATAGTGAGAGAGAATGATAGAGAGAGAGAATGACAGAGAGAGAGAATGATAGAGAGAGAGAATGATGGACAGAGAGAATGATAGTGAGAGAGAATGACAGAGAGAGAGAGAGAATGATAGAGGAAGAGAATGATGGAGAAAGAGAATGATGGAGAGAGAAAATGATGGAGAGAGAGAATGATGGAGAGAGAGAATGATAGAGAGAGAAAATGATAGAGAGAGAGAATGATAGAGAGAGAATGATAGAGAGAGAGAATGATAGAGAGAGAGAATGATAGAGAGAGAATGATAGAGAGAAAATGATAGATAGCGAATGATAGAGAGAGAATGATAGAAAGAGAGAGTGATAGAGAGAAAATGATAGAGAGAGAGAGAATGATAGGGAAAGAGAATGATAGAGAGATAGAATGATAGAGAGAGAGAATGATAGTGAGAGAGAATGATAGAGAGAGAGAATGATGGAGAGAGAGAATGATGGAGGAAGAGAATGATGGAGAGAGAGAATGATAGAGAGAGAATGCCAGAGAGAGAGAATGATAGAGAGAGAGAATGATAGAGAGAGAGGATGATAGAGAGAGAGAATGATAGAGAGAGAGAATGATAGAGAGAGAGAATGATAGAGAGAGAGAATGATAGAGAGAGAGAATGATAGAGAGAGAATGATAGAGAGAAAATGATAGAGAGAGAAAATGATAGAGAGAGAGAATGATAGAGAGAGAATGATAGACAGAGAATGATAGAGAGAGAGAATGATGGACAGAGAGAATGATAGAGAGATTTATAGAGAGATAGAATGATGGACAGAGAGAATGATAGTGAGAGAGAATGATAGACAGAGAGAGAATGATAGAGAAAGAGAAAATGATGGAGAGAGAGAATGATAGAGAGAGAATGATAGTGAGAGAGAATGATAGAGAGAGGGAATGATAGTGAGAGAGAATGATGGAGCGACAGAATGATAGAGAGAGAGAATGATGGACAGAGAGAATGACAGTGAGAGGGCATGATAGAGAGAGAGAGAGAATGATAGAGAAAGAGAATGATGGAGAAAGAGAATGATAGAGAGAGAGAATGATAGAGAGAGAGAATGATAGAGAGAGAATAATGGAGAGAGAGAATGATGGAGAGAGAAAATGATAGGGAGAGAGAATGATAGAGAGAGAGAGAGAGAGAGAGAGAGAGAGAGAGAGAGAGAGAGAGAGAGAGAGAGAGAGAGCGAGAATGATAGAGAGAGAAAATGATAGAGAGAGAGAATGATAGAAAGAGAATGATAGAGAGAGAAAATGATAGAGAGAGAGAATGATAGAGAGAGAGAATGATAGAGAGAGAGAATGATAGAGAGAGAATGATAGAGAGAGAGAATGATAGAGAGAGAGAATGATAGAGAGAAAATGGTAGAGAGAGAAAATGATAGAGAGAGAGAATGATAGACAGAGAATGATAGAGAGAGAGAATGATGGACAGAGAGAATGATAGAGAGAGAATTATAGAGAGATAGAATGATGGACAGAGAGAATGATAGTGAGAGAGAATGATAGAGAAAGAGAAAATGATGGAGACAGAGAATGATAGAGAGAGAATAATAGTGAGAGAGAAGGATAGAGAGAGAGAGAGAGAGAGAGAGAGAGAGAGAGAGAGAGAGAGAGAGAGAGCGAGAATGATAGAGAGAGAAAATGATAGAGAGAGAGAATGATAGAGAAAGAGAGAATGATAGAGAAAGACAAAATGATAGATAGAGAGAATGATAGAAAGAGAGAGAGAGAGAGAGAGAGAATGATAGAGAAAGAGAATGATGGAGAGAGAGAATGATGGAGAAAAAGAATGATAGAGAGAGAAAATGATAGAGAGAGAGAATGATAGAGAGAGAATGATAGAGAGAGAGAATGATAGAGAGAGAGAATGATAGAGAGAGAATGATAGAGAGAAAATGATAGAGAGAGAAAATGATAGAGAGAGAGAATGATAGACAGAGAATGATAGAGAGAGAGAATGATAGAGAGAGAATGATAGAGAGAGAGAATGATAGAGAGAGAGAATGATAGAGAGAGAATGATAGAGAGAGGGAATGATAGAGAGAGATAATGATAGACGGAGAATGATAGAGAGAGAGAACGATGGACAGAGAGAATGATAGAGAGAGAATGATAGAGAGAGAGAATGATAGAGAAAGAGAGAATGATAGAGAAAGAGAAAATGATAGAGAGAGAGAATGATAGAGAGAGAGAGAGAGAGAGAGAGAATGATAGAGAAAGAGAATGATGTAGAGAGAGAATGATGGAGAAAGAGAATGATAGAGAGAGAAAATGATAGAGAGAGAGAATGATAGAGAGAGAATGATAGAGAGAGAATGATAGAGAGAGAGAATGATAGAGAGAGAGAATGATAGAGTGAGAATGATAGACAGAGAATGATAGAGAGAGAGAATGATGGACAGAGAGAATGATAGAGCGAGAATTATAGAGAGATAGAATGATGGACAGAGAGAATGATAGTGAGAGAGAATGATAGAGAGAGAGAGAATGATAGAGAAAGAGAAAATGATGGAGAGAGAGAACGATAGAGAGAGAATGATAGTGAGAGAGAATGATAGAGAGAGAGAATGATAGTGAGAGAGAATGATGGAGCGAGAGAATGATAGAGAGAGAGAATGATAGTGAGAGAGAATGACGGAGCGAGAGAATGATAGAAAGAGAGAATGATAGAGAGAGAGAATGATGGACGGAGAGAATGATAGTGAGAGAGAACGACAGAGAGAGAGAGAGAATGATAGAGGAAGAGAATGATGGAGAAAGAGAATGATGGAGAGAGAAAATGATGGAGAGAGAGAATGATGGAGAGAGAGAATGATAGAGAGAGAAAATGATAGAGAGAGAGAATGATAGAGAGAGAATGATAGAGAGAGAGAATGATAGAGAGAGAGAATGATAGTGAGAGAGAATGATAGAGAGAGAGAATGATGGAGAGAGAGAATGATGGAGAGAGAATGATGGAGAGAAAATGATAGAGAGAGAAAATGATAGAGAGAGAGAATGATAGAGAGAGAATGATGGACAGAGAATGATAGAGAGAGAGAACGATGGACAGAGAGAATGATAGAGAGATTTATAGAGAGATAGAATGATGGACAGAGAGAATGATGGTGAGAGAGAATGATAGACAGAGAGAGAATGATAGAGAAAGAGAAAATGATGGAGAGAGAGAATGATAGAGAGAGAATGATAGTGAGAGAGAATGATAGAGAGAGAGAATGATAGTGAGAGAGAATGATGGAGCGAGAGAATGATCGAGAGAGAGAATGATAGAGAGAGAGAATGATGGACAGAGAGAATGACAGTGAGAGGGCATGATAGAGAGAGAGAGAGAATGATAGAGAAAGAGAATGATAGAGAGAGAGAATGATAGAGAGAGAGAATGATAGAGAGAGAATAATGGAGAGAGAGAATAATGGAGAGAGAGAATGATGGAGAGAGAAAATGATAGGGAGAGAGAGAGAGAGAGAGAGAGAGAGAGTGAGAGAGAGAGCGAGAATGATAGAGAGAGAAAATGATAGAGAGAGAGAATGATAGAAAGAGAATGATAGAGAGAGAGAATGATAGAGAGAGAGAATGATAGAGAGAGAGAATGATAGAGAGAGAATGATAGAGAGAGAGAATGATAGAGAGAGAGAATGATAGAGAGAGAGAATGATAGAGAGAGGGAATGATAGAGAGAGATAATGATAGACGGAGAATGATAGAGAGAGAGAACGATGGACAGAGAGAATGATAGAGAGAGAATGATAGAGAGAGAGAATGATAGAGAAAGAGAGAATGATAGAGAAAGAGAAAATGATAGAGAGAGAGAATGATAGAGAGAGAGAGAGAGAGAGAGAATGATAGAGAAAGAGAATGATGTAGAGAGAGAATGATGGAGAAAGAGAATGATAGAGAGAGAAAATGATAGAGAGAGAGAATGATAGAGAGAGAATGATAGAGAGAGAATGATAGAGAGAGAGAATGATAGAGAGAGAGAATGATAGAGAGAGAATGATAGACAGAGAATGATAGAGAGAGAGAATGATGGACAGAGAGAATGATAGAGAGAGAATGATAGTGAGAGAGGATGATAGAGAGAGAGAATGATAGTGAGAGAGAATGATGGAGCGAGAGAATGATAGAGAGAGAGAATGATAGAGAGAGAGAATGATGGACAGAGAGAATGATAGAGAGAGAATTATAGAGAGATCGAATGATGGACAGAGAGAATGATAGTGAGAGAGAATGATAGAGAAAGAGAAAATGATGGAGACAGAGAATGATAGAGAGAGAATAATAGTGAGAGAGAAGGATAGAGAGAGAGAGAGAGAGAGAGAGAGAGAGAGAGAGAGAGAGCGAGAATGATAGAGAGAGAAAATGATAGAGAGAGAGAATGATAGAGAAAGAGAGAATGATAGAGAAAGAGAAAATGATAGATAGAGAGAATGATAGAAAGAGAGAGAGAGAGAGAGAGAGAATGATAGAGAAAGAGAATGATGGAGAGAGAGAATGATGGAGAAAGAGAATGATAGAGAGAGAAAATGATAGAGAGAGAGAATGATAGAGAGAGAATGATAGAGAGAGAGAATGATAGAGAGAGAGAATGATAGAGAGAGAGAATGATAGAGAGAGGGAATGATAGAGAGAGATAATGATAGACGGAGAATGATAGAGAGAGAGAACGATGGACAGAGAATGATAGAGAGAGAGAATGATAGAGAGAGAATGATAGAGAGAGAGAATGATAGAGAAAGAGAGACTGATAGAGAAAGAGAAAATGATAGAGAGAGAGAATGATAGAGAGAAGGAGAGAGAGAGAGAATGATAGAGAAAGAGAATGATGTAGAGAGAGAATGATGGAGAAAGAGAATGATAGAGAGAGAAAATGATAGAGAGAGAGAATGATAGAGAGAGAATGATAGAGAGAGAATGATAGAGAGAGAATGATAGAGAGAGAGAATGATAGAGAGAGAGAATGATAGAGAGAGAATGATAGACAGAGAATGATAGAGAGAGAGAATGATGGACAGAGAGAATGATAGAGAGAGAATGATAGTGAGAGAGGATGATAGAGAGAGAGAATGATAGTGAGAGAGAATGATGGAGCGAGAGAATGATAGAGAGAGAGAATGATAGAGAGAGAGAATGATGGACAGAGAGAATGATAGAGAGAGAGAGAATGATAGAAAAAGAGAATGATGGAGATAGAGAATGATAGAGAGAGAGAATGATAGAGAGAGAGAGAATGATAGAGAGAGAATGATAGAGAGAAAATGGTAGAGAGAGAAAATGATAAAGAGAGAGAATGATAGACAGAGAATGATAGAGAGAGAGAATGATGGACAGAGAGAATGATAGAGAGAGAATTATAGAGAGATAGAATGATGGACAGAGAGAATGATAGTGAGAGAGAATGATAGAGAGAGAATGATAGTGAGAGAGAATGATAGAGAGAGAGAATGATAGTGAGAGAGAATGACGGAGCGAGAGAATGATAGAGAGAGAGAATGATAGAGAGAGAGAATGATGGACAGAGAGAATGATAGTGAGAGAGAATGACAGAGAGAGAGAATGATAGAGAGAGAGAATGATGGACAGAGTGAATGATAGTGAGAGAGAATGACAGAGAGAGAGAGAGAATGATAGAGGAAGAGAATGATGGAGAAAGAGAATGATGGAGAGAGAAAATGATGGAGAGAGAGAATGATGGAGAGAGAGAATGATAGAGAGAGAAAATGATAGAGAGAGAGAATGATAGAGAGAGAATGATAGAGAGAGAGAATGATAGAGAGAGAGAATGATAGAGAGAGAATGATAGAGAGAAAATGATAGATAGCGAATGATCGAGAGAGAATGATAGAAAGAGAGAGTGATAGAGAGAAAATGATAGAGAGAGAGAGAATGATAGGGAAAGAGAATGATAGAGAGATAGAATGATAGAGAGAGAGAATGATAGTGAGAGAGAATGATAGAGAGAGAGAATGATGGAGAGAGAGAATGATGGAGAAAGAGAATGATGGAGAGAGAGAATGATAGAAAGAGAATGCCAGAGAGAGAGAATGATAGAGAGAGAGAATGATAGAGAGAGAGAATGATAGAGAGAGAGAATGATAGAGAGAGAGAATGATAGAGAGAGAGAATGATAGAGAGAGAGAATGATAGAGAGAGAGAATGATAGAGAGAGAGAATGATAGAGAGAGAATGATAGAGAGAAAATGATAGAGAGAGAAAATGATAGAGAGAGAGAATGATGGAGAGAGAATGATAGACAGAGAATGATAGAGAGAGAGAATGATGGACAGAGAGAATGATAGAGAGATTTATAGAGAGATAGAATGATGGACAGAGAGAATGATAGTGAGAGAGAATGATAGACAGAGAGAGAATGATAGAGAAAGAGAAAATGATGGAGAGAGAGAATGATAGAGAGAGAATGATAGTGAGAGAGAATGATAGAGAGAGAGAATGATAGTGAGAGAGAATGATGGAGCGACAGAATGATAGAGAGAGAGAATGATAGAGAGAGAGAATGATAGAGAGAGAATAATAGAGAGAGAGAATGATAGAGAGAGAGAATGATAGAGAGAGAGAATGATAGAGAGAGAGAATGATAGAGAGAGGGAATGATAGAGAGAGATAATGATAGACGGAGAATGATAGAGAGAGAGAACGATGGACAGACAGAATGATAGAGAGAGAATGATAGAGAGAGAGAATGATAGAGAAAGAGAGAATGATAGAGAAAGAGAAAATGATAGAGAGAGAGAATGATAGAGAGAGAGAGAGAGAGAGAGAGAATGATAGAGAAAGAGAATGATGTAGAGAGAGAATGATGGAGAAAGAGAATGATAGAGAGAGAAAATGATAGAGAGAGAGAATGATAGAGAGAGAATGATAGAGAGAGAATGATAGAGAGAGAGAATGATAGAGAGAGAGAATGATAGAGAGAGAATGATAGAGAGAGAATGATAGACAGAGAATGATAGAGAGAGAGAATGATGGACAGAGAGAATGATAGAGAGAGAATTATAGAGAGATAGAATGATGGACAGAGAGAATGATAGTGAGAAAAATGATAGAGAGAGAGAGAATGATAGAGAAAGAGAAAATGATAGTGAGAGAGGATGATAGAGAGAGAGAATGATAGTGAGAGAGAATGATGGAGCGAGAGAATGATAGAGAGAGAGAATGATAGAGAGAGAGAATGATGGACACAGAGAATGACAGTGAGAGAGAATGATAGAGAGAGAGAGAATGATAGAAAAAGAGAATGATGGAGAAAGAGAATGATAGAGAGAGAGAATGATAGAGAGAGAGAATGATAGAGAGAGAATGATAGAGAGAAAATGATAGAGAGAGAAAATGATAGAGAGAGAGAATGATAGACAGAGAATGATAGAGAGAGAGAATGATGGACAGAGAGAATGATAGAGAGAGAATTATAGAGAGATAGAATGATGGACAGAGAGAATGATAGTGAGAGAGAATGTTAGAGAAAGAGAAAATGATGGAGACAGAGAATGATAGAGAGAGAATGATAGTGAGAGAGAAGGATAGAGAGAGAGAGAGAGAGAGAGAGAGAGAGAGAGAGAGCGAGAATGATAGAGAGAGAAAATGATAGAGAGAGAGAATGATAGAGAAAGAGAGAATGATAGAGAAAGAGAAAATGATAGATAGAGAGAATGATAGAGAGAGAGAGAGAGAGAGGGAGAGAATGATAGAGAAAGAGAATGATGGAGAGAGAGAATGATGGAGAAAGAGAATGATAGAGAGAGAAAATGATAGAGAGAGAGAATGATAGAGAGAGAGAATGATAGAGAGAGAGAATGATAGAGAGAGAATGATAGAGAAAGAGAGAATGATAGAGGAAGAGAAAATGATAGATAGAGAGAATGATAGAGAGAGAGAGAGAGAGAGAGAGAGAGAATGATAGAGAAAGAGAATGATGGAGAGAGAGAATGATGGAGAAAGAGAATGATAGAGAAAGAAAATGATAGAGAGAGAGAATGATAGAGAGAGAATGATAGAGAGAGAGAGAGAGAGAGAGAGAGAGAGAGAGCGAGAATGATAGAGAGAGAAAATGATAGAGAGAGAGAATGATAGAGAAAGAGAGAATGATAGAGAAAGAGAAAATGATAGATAGAGAGAATGATAGAGAGAGAGAGAGAGAGAGAGGGAGAGAATGATAGAGAAAGAGAATGATGGAGAGAGAGAATGATGGAGAAAGAGAATGATAGAGAGAGAAAATGATAGAGAGAGAGAATGATAGAGAGAGAATGATAGAGAGAGAGAATGATAGAGAGAGAGAATGATAGAGAGAGAATGATAGAGAGAAAATGATAGAGAGAGAAAATGATAGAGAGAGAGAATGATAGACAGAGAATGATAGAGAGAGAGAATGATAGAGAGAGAATGATAGAGAGAGAGAATGATAGAGAGAGAGAATGATAGAGAGAGAGAATGATAGAGAGAGAGAATGATAGAGAGAGAGAATGATAGAGAGAGGGAATGATAGAGAGAGATAATGATAGACGGAGAATGATAGAGAGAGAGAACGATGGACAGAGAGAATGATAGAGAGAGAATGATAGAGAGAGAGAATGATAGAGAAAGAGAGAATGATAGAGAAAGAGAAAATAATAGAGAGAGAGAATGATAGAGAGAGAGAGAGAGAGAGAGAGAGAGAATGATAGAGAAAGAGAATGATGTAGAGAGAGAATGATGGAGAAAGAGAATGATAGAGAGAGAAAATGATAGAGAGAGAGAATGATAGAGAGAGAATGATAGAGAGAGAGAATGATAGAGAGAGAGAATGATAGAGAGAGAGAATGATAGAGAGAGAATGATAGAGAGAAAATGATAGAGAGAGAAAATGATAGAGAGAGAGAATGATAGACAGAGAATGATAGAGAGAGAGAATGATAGAGAGAGAATTATAGAGAGATAGAATGATGGACAGAGAGAATGATAGAGAGAGAATTATAGAGAGATAGAATGATGGACAGAGAGAATGATAGTGAGAGAGAATGATAGAGAGAGAATGATAGTGAGAGAGAATGATAGAGAGAGAGAATGACAGAGAGAGAGAATGATAGAGAGAGAGAATGATGGACAGAGAGAATGATAGTGAGAGAGAATGACAGAGAGAGAGAGAGAATGATAGAGGAAGAGAATGATGGAGAAAGAGAATGATGGAGAGAGAAAATGATGGAGAGAGAGAATGATGGAGAGAGAGAATGATAGAGAGAGAAAATGATAGAGAGAGAGAATGATAGAGAGAGAATGATAGAGAGAGAGAATGATAGAGAGAGAGAATGATAGAGAGAGAATGATAGAGAGAAAATGATAGATAGCGAATGATAGAGAGAGAATGATAGAAAGAGAGAGTGATAGAGAGAAAATGATAGAGAGAGAGAGAATGATAGGGAAAGAGAATGATAGAGAGATAGAATGATAGAGAGAGAGAATGATAGTGAGAGAGAATGATAGAGAGAGAGAATGATGGAGAGAGAGAATGATGGAGGAAGAGAATGATGGAGAGAGAGAATGATAGAGAGAGAATGCCAGAGAGAGAGAATGATAGAGAGAGAGAATGATAGAGAGAGAGGATGATAGAGAGAGAGAATGATAGAGAGAGAGAATGATAGAGAGAGAGAATGATAGAGAGAGAGAATGATAGAGAGAGAGAATGATAGAGAGAGAATGATAGAGAGAAAATGATAGAGAGAGAAAATGATAGAGAGAGAGAATGATAGAGAGAGAATGATAGACAGAGAATGATAGAGAGAGAGAATGATGGACAGAGAGAATGATAGAGAGATTTATAGAGAGATAGAATGATGGACAGAGAGAATGATAGTGAGAGAGAATGATAGACAGAGAGAGAATGATAGAGAAAGAGAAAATGATGGAGAGAGAGAATGATAGAGAGAGAATGATAGTGAGAGAGAATGATAGAGAGAGGGAATGATAGTGAGAGAGAATGATGGAGCGACAGAATGATAGAGAGAGAGAATGATGGACAGAGAGAATGACAGTGAGAGGGCATGATAGAGAGAGAGAGAGAATGATAGAGAAAGAGAATGATGGAGAAAGAGAATGATAGAGAGAGAGAATGATAGAGAGAGAGAATGATAGAGAGAGAATAATGGAGAGAGAGAATGATGGAGAGAGAAAATGATAGGGAGAGAGAATGATAGAGAGAGAGAGAGAGAGAGAGAGAGAGAGAGAGAGAGAGAGAGAGAGAGAGAGAGAGCGAGAATGATAGAGAGAGAAAATGATAGAGAGAGAGAATGATAGAAAGAGAATGATAGAGAGAGAAAATGATAGAGAGAGAGAATGATAGAGAGAGAGAATGATAGAGAGAGAGAATGATAGAGAGAGAATGATAGAGAGAGAGAATGATAGAGAGAGAGAATGATAGAGAGAAAATGGTAGAGAGAGAAAATGATAGAGAGAGAGAATGATAGACAGAGAATGATAGAGAGAGAGAATGATGGACAGAGAGAATGATAGAGAGAGAATTATAGAGAGATAGAATGATGGACAGAGAGAATGATAGTGAGAGAGAATGATAGAGAAAGAGAAAATGATGGAGACAGAGAATGATAGAGAGAGAATAATAGTGAGAGAGAAGGATAGAGAGAGAGAGAGAGAGAGAGAGAGAGAGAGAGAGAGAGAGAGAGAGAGCGAGAATGATAGAGAGAGAAAATGATAGAGAGAGAGAATGATAGAGAAAGAGAGAATGATAGAGAAAGACAAAATGATAGATAGAGAGAATGATAGAAAGAGAGAGAGAGAGAGAGAGAGAATGATAGAGAAAGAGAATGATGGAGAGAGAGAATGATGGAGAAAAAGAATGATAGAGAGAGAAAATGATAGAGAGAGAGAATGATAGAGAGAGAATGATAGAGAGAGAGAATGATAGAGAGAGAGAATGATAGAGAGAGAATGATAGAGAGAAAATGATAGAGAGAGAAAATGATAGAGAGAGAGAATGATAGACAGAGAATGATAGAGAGAGAGAATGATAGAGAGAGAATGATAGAGAGAGAGAATGATAGAGAGAGAGAATGATAGAGAGAGAATGATAGAGAGAGGGAATGATAGAGAGAGATAATGATAGACGGAGAATGATAGAGAGAGAGAACGATGGACAGAGAGAATGATAGAGAGAGAATGATAGAGAGAGAGAATGATAGAGAAAGAGAGAATGATAGAGAAAGAGAAAATGATAGAGAGAGAGAATGATAGAGAGAGAGAGAGAGAGAGAGAGAATGATAGAGAAAGAGAATGATGTAGAGAGAGAATGATGGAGAAAGAGAATGATAGAGAGAGAAAATGATAGAGAGAGAGAATGATAGAGAGAGAATGATAGAGAGAGAATGATAGAGAGAGAGAATGATAGAGAGAGAGAATGATAGAGTGAGAATGATAGACAGAGAATGATAGAGAGAGAGAATGATGGACAGAGAGAATGATAGAGCGAGAATTATAGAGAGATAGAATGATGGACAGAGAGAATGATAGTGAGAGAGAATGATAGAGAGAGAGAGAATGATAGAGAAAGAGAAAATGATGGAGAGAGAGAACGATAGAGAGAGAATGATAGTGAGAGAGAATGATAGAGAGAGAGAATGATAGTGAGAGAGAATGATGGAGCGAGAGAATGATAGAGAGAGAGAATGATAGTGAGAGAGAATGACGGAGCGAGAGAATGATAGAAAGAGAGAATGATAGAGAGAGAGAATGATGGACGGAGAGAATGATAGTGAGAGAGAACGACAGAGAGAGAGAGAGAATGATAGAGGAAGAGAATGATGGAGAAAGAGAATGATGGAGAGAGAAAATGATGGAGAGAGAGAATGATGGAGAGAGAGAATGATAGAGAGAGAAAATGATAGAGAGAGAGAATGATAGAGAGAGAATGATAGAGAGAGAGAATGATAGAGAGAGAGAATGATAGTGAGAGAGAATGATAGAGAGAGAGAATGATGGAGAGAGAGAATGATGGAGAGAGAATGATGGAGAGAAAATGATAGAGAGAGAAAATGATAGAGAGAGAGAATGATAGAGAGAGAATGATGGACAGAGAATGATAGAGAGAGAGAACGATGGACAGAGAGAATGATAGAGAGATTTATAGAGAGATAGAATGATGGACAGAGAGAATGATGGTGAGAGAGAATGATAGACAGAGAGAGAATGATAGAGAAAGAGAAAATGATGGAGAGAGAGAATGATAGAGAGAGAATGATAGTGAGAGAGAATGATAGAGAGAGAGAATGATAGTGAGAGAGAATGATGGAGCGAGAGAATGATCGAGAGAGAGAATGATAGAGAGAGAGAATGATGGACAGAGAGAATGACAGTGAGAGGGCATGATAGAGAGAGAGAGAGAATGATAGAGAAAGAGAATGATAGAGAGAGAGAATGATAGAGAGAGAGAATGATAGAGAGAGAATAATGGAGAGAGAGAATAATGGAGAGAGAGAATGATGGAGAGAGAAAATGATAGGGAGAGAGAGAGAGAGAGAGAGAGAGAGAGTGAGAGAGAGAGCGAGAATGATAGAGAGAGAAAATGATAGAGAGAGAGAATGATAGAAAGAGAATGATAGAGAGAGAGAATGATAGAGAGAGAGAATGATAGAGAGAGAGAATGATAGAGAGAGAATGATAGAGAGAGAGAATGATAGAGAGAGAGAATGATAGAGAGAGAGAATGATAGAGAGAGGGAATGATAGAGAGAGATAATGATAGACGGAGAATGATAGAGAGAGAGAACGATGGACAGAGAGAATGATAGAGAGAGAATGATAGAGAGAGAGAATGATAGAGAAAGAGAGAATGATAGAGAAAGAGAAAATGATAGAGAGAGAGAATGATAGAGAGAGAGAGAGAGAGAGAGAATGATAGAGAAAGAGAATGATGTAGAGAGAGAATGATGGAGAAAGAGAATGATAGAGAGAGAAAATGATAGAGAGAGAGAATGATAGAGAGAGAATGATAGAGAGAGAATGATAGAGAGAGAGAATGATAGAGAGAGAGAATGATAGAGAGAGAATGATAGACAGAGAATGATAGAGAGAGAGAATGATGGACAGAGAGAATGATAGAGAGAGAATGATAGTGAGAGAGGATGATAGAGAGAGAGAATGATAGTGAGAGAGAATGATGGAGCGAGAGAATGATAGAGAGAGAGAATGATAGAGAGAGAGAATGATGGACAGAGAGAATGATAGAGAGAGAATTATAGAGAGATCGAATGATGGACAGAGAGAATGATAGTGAGAGAGAATGATAGAGAAAGAGAAAATGATGGAGACAGAGAATGATAGAGAGAGAATAATAGTGAGAGAGAAGGATAGAGAGAGAGAGAGAGAGAGAGAGAGAGAGAGAGAGAGAGAGAGAGAGAGAGAGAGAGCGAGAATGATAGAGAGAGAAAATGATAGAGAGAGAGAATGATAGAGAAAGAGAGAATGATAGAGAAAGAGAAAATGATAGATAGAGAGAATGATAGAAAGAGAGAGAGAGAGAGAGAGAGAATGATAGAGAAAGAGAATGATGGAGAGAGAGAATGATGGAGAAAGAGAATGATAGAGAGAGAAAATGATAGAGAGAGAGAATGATAGAGAGAGAATGATAGAGAGAGAGAATGATAGAGAGAGAGAATGATAGAGAGAGAGAATGATAGAGAGAGGGAATGATAGAGAGAGATAATGATAGACGGAGAATGATAGAGAGAGAGAACGATGGACAGAGAATGATAGAGAGAGAGAATGATAGAGAGAGAATGATAGAGAGAGAGAATGATAGAGAAAGAGAGACTGATAGAGAAAGAGAAAATGATAGAGAGAGAGAATGATAGAGAGAAGGAGAGAGAGAGAGAATGATAGAGAAAGAGAATGATGTAGAGAGAGAATGATGGAGAAAGAGAATGATAGAGAGAGAAAATGATAGAGAGAGAGAATGATAGAGAGAGAATGATAGAGAGAGAATGATAGAGAGAGAATGATAGAGAGAGAGAATGATAGAGAGAGAGAATGATAGAGAGAGAATGATAGACAGAGAATGATAGAGAGAGAGAATGATGGACAGAGAGAATGATAGAGAGAGAATGATAGTGAGAGAGGATGATAGAGAGAGAGAATGATAGTGAGAGAGAATGATGGAGCGAGAGAATGATAGAGAGAGAGAATGATAGAGAGAGAGAATGATGGACAGAGAGAATGATAGAGAGAGAGAGAATGATAGAAAAAGAGAATGATGGAGATAGAGAATGATAGAGAGAGAGAATGATAGAGAGAGAGAGAATGATAGAGAGAGAATGATAGAGAGAAAATGGTAGAGAGAGAAAATGATAAAGAGAGAGAATGATAGACAGAGAATGATAGAGAGAGAGAATGATGGACAGAGAGAATGATAGAGAGAGAATTATAGAGAGATAGAATGATGGACAGAGAGAATGATAGTGAGAGAGAATGATAGAGAAAGAGAAAATGATGGAGACAGAGAATGATAGAGAGAGAATAATAGTGACAGAGAAGGATAGAGAGAGAGAGAGAGAGAGAGAGAGAGAGAGAGAGAGAGAGAGAGAGCGAGAATGATAGAGAGAGAAAATGATAGAGAGAGAGAATGATAGAGAAAGAGAGAATGATAGAGAAAGAGAAAATGATAGATAGAGAGAATGATAGAAAGAGAGAGAGAGAGAGAGAGAGAATGATAGAGAAAGAGAATGATGGAGAGAGAGAATGATGGAGAAAGAGAATGATAGAGAGAGAAAATGATAGAGAGAGAGAATGATAGAGAGAGAATGATAGAGAGAGAATGATAGAGAGAGAGAATGATAGAGAGAGAGAATGATAGAGAGAGAATGATAGAGAGAAAATGATAGAGAGAGAAAATGATAGAGAGAGAGAATGATAGACAGAGAATGATAGAGAGAGAGAATGATAGAGAGAGAGAATGATAGAGAGAGAGAATGATAGACAGAGAATGATAGAGAGAGAGAATGATGGACAGAGAGAATGATAGAGAGAGAATTATAGAGAGATAGAATGATGGACAGAGAGAATGATAGTGAGAGAGAATGATAGAGAAAGAGAAAATGATGGAGACAGAGAATGATAGAGAGAGAATAATAGTGAGAGAGAAGGATAGAGAGAGAGAGAGAGAGAGAGAGAGAGAGAGAGAGAGAGAGCGAGAATGATAGAGAGAGAAAATGATAGAGAGAGAGAATGATAGAGAAAGAGAGAATGATAGAGAAAGAGAAAATAATAGAGAGAGAGAATGATAGAAAGAGAGAGAGAGAGAGAGAGAGAATGATAGAGAAAGAGAATGATGGAGAGAGAGAATGATGGAGAAAGAGAATGATAGAGAGAGAAAATGATAGAGAGAGAGAATGATAGAGAGAGAATGATAGAGAGAGAGAATGATAGAGAGAGAGAATGATAGAGAGAGAGAATGATAGAGAGAGGGAATGATAGAGAGAGATAATGATAGACGGAGAATGATAGAGAGAGAGAACGATGGACAGAGAGAATGATAGAGAGAGAATGATAGAGAGAGAGAATGATAGAGAAAGAGAGACTGATAGAGAAAGAGAAAATGATAGAGAGAGAGAATGATAGAGAGAAGGAGAGAGAGAGAGAATGATAGAGAAAGAGAATGATGTAGAGAGAGAATGATGGAGAAAGAGAATGATAGAGAGAGAAAATGATAGAGAGAGAGAATGATAGAGAGAGAATGATAGAGAGAGAATGATAGAGAGAGAGAATGATAGAGAGAGAGAATGATAGAGAGAGAATGATAGACAGAGAATGATAGAGAGAGAGAATGATGGACAGAGAGAATGATAGAGAGAGAATGATAGTGAGAGAGGATGATAGAGAGAGAGAATGATAGTGAGAGAGAATGATGGAGCGAGAGAATGATAGAGAGAGAGAATGATAGAGAGAGAGAATAATGGACAGAGAGAAAGATAGAGAGAGAGAGAATGATAGAAAAAGAGAATGATGGAGAAAGAGAATGATAGAGAGAGAGAATGATAGAGAGAGAGAGAATGATAGAGAGAGAATGATAGAGAGAAAATGGTAGAGAGAGAAAATGATAAAGAGAGAGAATGATAGACAGAGAATGATAGAGAGAGAGAATGATGGACAGAGAGAATGATAGAGAGAGAATTATAGAGAGATAGAATGATGGACAGAGAGAATGATAGTGAGAGAGAATGATAGAGAAAGAGAAAATGATGGAGACAGAGAATGATAGAGAGAGAATAATAGTGACAGAGAAGGATAGAGAGAGAGAGAGAGAGAGAGAGAGAGAGAGAGAGAGAGAGCGAGAATGATAGAGAGAGAAAATGATAGAGAGAGAGAATGATAGAGAAAGAGAGAATGATAGAGAAAGAGAATGATAGAGAGAGAGAATGATAGAGAGAGAGAATGATAGAGAGAGAATGATAGAGAGAAAATGATAGAGAGAGAAAATGATAGAGAGAGAGAATGATAGACAGAGAATGATAGAGAGAGAATTATAGAGAGATAGAATGATGGACAGAGAGAATGATAGAGAGAGAATTATAGAGAGATAGAATGATGGACAGAGAGAATGATAGTGAGAGAGAATGATAGAGAGAGAATGATAGTGAGAGAGAATGATAGAGAGAGAGAATGATAGTGAGAGAGAATGACGGAGCGAGAGAATGATAGAGAGAGAGAATGATAGAGAGAGAGAATGATGGACAGAGAGAATGATAGTGAGAGAGAATGACAGCGAGAGAGAATGATAGAGAGAGAGAATGATGGACAGAGAGAATGATAGTGAGAGAGAATGACAGAGAGAGAGAGAGAATGATAGAGGAAGAGAATGATGGAGAAAGAGAATGATGGAGAGAGAAAATGATGGAGAGAGAGAATGATGGAGAGAGAGAATGATAGAGAGAGAAAATGATAGAGAGAGAGAATGATAGAGAGAGAATGATAGAGAGAGAGAATGATAGAGAGAGAGAATGATAGAGAGAGAATGATAGAGAGAAAATGATAGATAGCGAATGATAGAGAGAGAATGATAGAAAGAGAGAGTGATAGAGAGAAAATGATAGAGAGAGAGAGAATGATAGAGAAAGAGAATGATAGAGAGATAGAATGATAGAGAGAGAGAATGATAGTGAGAGAGAATGATAGAGAGAGAGAATGATGGAGAGAGAGAATGATGGAGAAAGAGAATGATGGAGAGAGAGAATGATAGAGAGAGAATGCCAGAGAGAGAGAATGATAGAGAGAGAGAATGATAGAGAGAGAGAATGATAGAGAGAGAGAATGATAGAGAGAGAGAATGATAGAGAGAGAGAATGATAGAGAGAGAGAATGATAGAGAGAGAGAATGATAGAGAGAGAATGACAGAGAGAAAATGATAGAGAGAGAAAATGATAGAGAGAGAGAATGATAGAGAGAGAATGATAGACAGAGAATGATAGAGAGAGAGAATGATGGACAGAGAGAATGATAGAGAGATTTATAGAGAGATAGAATGATGGACAGAGAGAATGATAGTGAGAGAGAATGATAGACAGAGAGAGAATGATAGAGAAAGAGAAAATGATGGAGAGAGAGAATGATAGAGAGAGAATGATAGTGAGAGAGAATGATAGAGAGAGAGAATGATAGTGAGAGAGAATGATGGAGCGACAGAATGATAGAGAGAGAGAATGATAGAGAGAGAGAATGATGGACAGAGAGAATGACAGTGAGAGGGCATGATAGAGAGAGAGAGAGAATGATAGAGAAAGAGAATGATGGAGAAAGAGAATGATGGAGAAAGAGAATGATAGAGAGAGAGAATGATAGAGAGAGAGAATGATAGAGAGAGAATAATGCAGAGAGAGAATGATGGAGAGAGAAAATGATAGGGAGAGAGAATGATAGAGAGAGAGAGAGAGAGAGAGAGAGAGAGAGAGAGAGAGAGTGAGAGAGAGAGCGAGAATGATAGAGAGAGAAAATGATAGAGAGAGAGAATGATAGAAAGAGAATGATAGAGAGAGAAATCGATAGAGAGAGAGAATGATAGAGAGAGAGAATGATAGAGAGAGAGAATGATAGAGAGAGAATGATAGAGAGAGAGAATGATAGAGAGAGAGAATGATAGAGAGAGAGAATGATAGAGAGAGAGAGAATGATAGAGAGAGGGAATGATAGAGAGAGATAATGATAGACGGAGAATGATAGAGAGAGAGAACGATGGACAGAGAGAATGATAGAGAGAGAATGATAGAGAGAGAGAATGATAGAGAAAGAGAGAATGATAGAGAAAGAGAAAATGATAGAGAGAGAGAATGATAGAGAGAGAGAGAGAGAGAGAGAGAATGATAGAGAAAGAGAATGATGTAGAGAGAGAATGATGGAGAAAGAGAATGATAGAGAGAGAAAATGATAGAGAGAGAGAATGATAGAGAGAGAATGATAGAGAGAGAATGATAGAGAGAGAGAATGATAGAGAGAGAGAATGATAGAGAGAGAATGATAGACAGAGAATGATAGAGAGAGAGAATGATGGACAGAGAGAATGATAGAGAGAGAATTATAGAGAGATAGAATGATGGACAGAGAGAATGATAGTGAGAGAGAATGATAGAGAGAGAGAGAATGATAGAGAAAGAGAAAATGATGGAGAGAGAGAATGATAGAGAGAGAATGATAGTGAGAGAGAATGATAGAGAGAGAGAATGATAGTGAGAGAGAATGATGGAGCGAGAGAATGATAGAGAGAGAGAATGACGGAGCGAGAGAATGATAGAAAGAGAGAATGATAGAGAGAGAGAATGATGGACAGAGAGAATGATAGTGAGAGAGAACGACAGAGAGAGAGAGAGAATGATAGAGGAAGAGAATGATGGAGAAAGAGAATGATGGAGAGAGAAAATGATGGAGAGAGAGAATGATGGAGAGAGAGAATGATAGAGAGAGAAAATGATAGAGAGAGAGAATGATAGAGAGAGAATGATAGAGAGAGAGAATGATAGAGAGAGAGAATGATAGAGAGAGAATGATAGAGAGAAAATGATAGATAGCGAATGATAGAGAGAGAATGATAGAAAGAGAGAGTGATAGAGAGAAAATGATAGAGAGAGAGAGAATTATAGAGAAAGAGAATGATAGAGAGATAGAATGATGGAGAGAGAGAATGATAGTGAGAGAGAATGATAGAGAGAGAGAATGATGGAGAGAGAGAATGATGGAGAGAGAATGATAGAGAGAAAATGATAGAGAGAGAAAATGATAGAGAGAGAGAATGATAGAGAGAGAATGATGGACAGAGAATGATAGAGAGAGAGAATGATGGACAGAGAGAATGATAGAGAGATTTATAGAGAGATAGAATGATGGACAGAGAGAATGATGGTGAGAGAGAATGATAGACAGAGAGAGAATGATAGAGAAAGAGAAAATGATGGAGAGAGAGAATGATAGAGAGAGAATGATAGTGAGAGAGAATGATAGAGAGAGAGAATGATAGTGAGAGAGAATGATGGAGCGAGAGAATGATAGAGAGAGAGAATGACAGAGAGAGAGAATGATGGACAGAGAGAATGACAGTGAGAGGGCATGATAGAGAGAGAGAGAGAATGATAGAGAAAGAGAATGATGGAGAAAGAGAATGATAGAGAGAGAGAATGATAGAGAGAGAGAATGATAGAGAGAGAATAATGGAGAGAGAGAATAATGGAGAGAGAGAATGATAGAGAGAGAGAATGATAGAGAGAGAGAATGATAGAGAGAGAATGATAGAGAGAAAATGGTAGAGAGAGAGAATGATAGAGAGAGAGAGAGAGAGAGAGAGAGAGAATGATAGAGAAAGAGAATGATGTAGAGAGAGAATGATGGAGAAAGAGAATGATAGAGAGAGAAAATGATAGAGAGACAGAATGATAGAGAGAGAATGATAGAGAGAGAGAATGATAGAGAGAGAGAATGATAGAGAGAGAGAATGATAGAGAGAGAATGATAGAGAGAAAATGATAGAGAGAGAAAATGATAGAGAGAGAGAATGATAGACAGAGAATGATAGAGAGAGAGAATGATAGAGAGAGAATTATAGAGAGATAGAATGATGGACAGAGAGAATGATAGAGAGAGAATTATAGAGAGATAGAATGATGGACAGAGAGAATGATAGTGAGAGAGAATGATAGAGAGAGAATGATAGTGAGAGAGAATGATAGAGAGAGAGAATGATAGTGAGAGAGAATGACGGAGCGAGAGAATGATAGAGAGAGAGAATGATAGAGAGAGAGAATGATGGACAGAGAGAATGATAGTGAGAGAGAATGACAGAGAGAGAGAATGATAGAGAGAGAGAATGATGGACAGAGAGAATGATAGTGAGAGAGAATGACAGAGAGAGAGAGAGAATGATAGAGAGAGAAAATGATAGAGAGAGAGAATGATAGAGAGAGAATGATAGAGAGAGAGAATGATAGAGAGAGAGAATGATAGAGAGAGAATGATAGAGAGAAAATGATAGATAGCGAATGATAGAGAGAGAATGATAGAAAGAGAGAGTGATAGAGAGAAAATGATAGAGAGAGAGAGAATGATAGAGAAAGAGAATGATAGAGAGATAGAATGATAGAGAGAGAGAATGATAGTGAGAGAGAATGATAGAGAGAGAGAATGATGGAGAGAGAGAATGATGGAGAAAGAGAATGATGGAGAGAGAGAATGATAGAGAGAGAATGCCAGAGAGAGAGAATGATAGAGAGAGAGAATGATAGAGAGAGAGAATGATAGAGAGAGAGAATGATGGACAGAGAGAATGATAGAGAGATTTATAGAGAGAATGATAGAGAGAGAGAATGATAGAGAGAGAGAATGATAGAGAGAGAATGACAGAGAGAAAATGATAGAGAGAGAAAATGATAGAGAGAGAGAATGATAGAGAGAGAATGATAGACAGAGAATGATAGAGAGAGAGAATGATGGACAGAGAGAATGATAGAGAGATTTATAGAGAGATAGAATGATGGACAGAGAGAATGATAGTGAGAGAGAATGATAGACAGAGAGAGAATGATAGAGAAAGAGAAAATGATGGAGAGAGAGAATGATAGAGAGAGAATGATAGTGAGAGAGAATGATAGAGAGAGAGAATGATAGTGAGAGAGAATGATGGAGCGACAGAATGATAGAGAGAGAGAATGATAGAGAGAGAGAATGATGGACAGAGAGAATGACAGTGAGAGGGCATGATAGAGAGAGAGAGAGAATGATAGAGAAAGAGAATGATGGAGAAAGAGAATGATAGAGAGAGAGAATGATAGAGAGAGAGAATGATAGAGAGAGAATAATGCAGAGAGAGAATGATGGAGAGAGAAAATGATAGGGAGAGAGAATGATAGAGAGAGAGAGAGAGAGAGAGAGAGAGAGAGAGAGAGAGAGAGAGAGAGAGAGAGAGCGAGAATGATAGAGAGAGAAAATGATAGAGAGAGAGAATGATAGAAAGAGAATGATAGAGAGAGAAATCGATAGAGAGAGAGAATGATAGAGAGAGAGAATGATAGAGAGAGAGAATGATAGAGAGAGAATGATAGAGAGAGAGAATGATAGAGAGAGAGAATGATAGAGAGAGAGAATGATAGAGAGAGAGAGAATGATAGAGAGAGGGAATGATAGAGAGAGATAATGATAGACGGAGAATGATAGAGAGAGAGAACGATGGACAGAGAGAATGATAGAGAGAGAATGATAGAGAGAGAGAATGATAGAGAAAGAGAGAATGATAGAGAAAGAGAAAATGATAGAGAGAGAGAATGATAGAGAGAGAGAGAGAGAGAGAGAGAATGATAGAGAAAGAGAATGATGTAGAGAGAGAATGATGGAGAAAGAGAATGATAGAGAGAGAAAATGATAGAGAGAGAGAATGATAGAGAGAGAATGATAGAGAGAGAATGATAGAGAGAGAGAATGATAGAGAGAGAGAATGATAGAGTGAGAATGATAGACAGAGAATGATAGAGAGAGAGAATGATGGACAGAGAGAATGATAGAGCGAGAATTATAGAGAGATAGAATGATGGACAGAGAGAATGATAGTGAGAGAGAATGATAGAGAGAGAGAGAATGATAGAGAAAGAGAAAATGATGGAGAGAGAGAACGATAGAGAGAGAATGATAGTGAGAGAGAATGATAGAGAGAGAGAATGATAGTGAGAGAGAATGATGGAGCGAGAGAATGATAGAGAGAGAGAATGATAGTGAGAGAGAATGACGGAGCGAGAGAATGATAGAAAGAGAGAATGATAGAGAGAGAGAATGATGGACGGAGAGAATGATAGTGAGAGAGAACGACAGAGAGAGAGAGAGAATGATAGAGGAAGAGAATGATGGAGAAAGAGAATGATGGAGAGAGAAAATGATGGAGAGAGAGAATGATGGAGAGAGAGAATGATAGAGAGAGAAAATGATAGAGAGAGAGAATGATAGAGAGAGAATGATAGAGAGAGAGAATGATAGAGAGAGAGAATGATAGTGAGAGAGAATGATAGAGAGAGAGAATGATGGAGAGAGAGAATGATGGAGAGAGAATGATGGAGAGAAAATGATAGAGAGAGAAAATGATAGAGAGAGAGAATGATAGAGAGAGAATGATGGACAGAGAATGATAGAGAGAGAGAACGATGGACAGAGAGAATGATAGAGAGATTTATAGAGAGATAGAATGATGGACAGAGAGAATGATGGTGAGAGAGAATGATAGACAGAGAGAGAATGATAGAGAAAGAGAAAATGATGGAGAGAGAGAATGATAGAGAGAGAATGATAGTGAGAGAGAATGATAGAGAGAGAGAATGATAGTGAGAGAGAATGATGGAGCGAGAGAATGATCGAGAGAGAGAATGATAGAGAGAGAGAATGATGGACAGAGAGAATGACAGTGAGAGGGCATGATAGAGAGAGAGAGAGAATGATAGAGAAAGAGAATGATAGAGAGAGAGAATGATAGAGAGAGAGAATGATAGAGAGAGAATAATGGAGAGAGAGAATAATGGAGAGAGAGAATGATGGAGAGAGAAAATGATAGGGAGAGAGAGAGAGAGAGAGAGAGAGAGAGTGAGAGAGAGAGCGAGAATGATAGAGAGAGAAAATGATAGAGAGAGAGAATGATAGAAAGAGAATGATAGAGAGAGAGAATGATAGAGAGAGAGAATGATAGAGAGAGAGAATGATAGAGAGAGAATGATAGAGAGAGAGAATGATAGAGAGAGAGAATGATAGAGAGAGAGAATGATAGAGAGAGGGAATGATAGAGAGAGATAATGATAGACGGAGAATGATAGAGAGAGAGAACGATGGACAGAGAGAATGATAGAGAGAGAATGATAGAGAGAGAGAATGATAGAGAAAGAGAGAATGATAGAGAAAGAGAAAATGATAGAGAGAGAGAATGATAGAGAGAGAGAGAGAGAGAGAGAATGATAGAGAAAGAGAATGATGTAGAGAGAGAATGATGGAGAAAGAGAATGATAGAGAGAGAAAATGATAGAGAGAGAGAATGATAGAGAGAGAATGATAGAGAGAGAATGATAGAGAGAGAGAATGATAGAGAGAGAGAATGATAGAGAGAGAATGATAGACAGAGAATGATAGAGAGAGAGAATGATGGACAGAGAGAATGATAGAGAGAGAATGATAGTGAGAGAGGATGATAGAGAGAGAGAATGATAGTGAGAGAGAATGATGGAGCGAGAGAATGATAGAGAGAGAGAATGATAGAGAGAGAGAATGATGGACAGAGAGAATGATAGAGAGAGAATTATAGAGAGATCGAATGATGGACAGAGAGAATGATAGTGAGAGAGAATGATAGAGAAAGAGAAAATGATGGAGACAGAGAATGATAGAGAGAGAATAATAGTGAGAGAGAAGGATAGAGAGAGAGAGAGAGAGAGAGAGAGAGAGAGAGAGAGAGAGAGAGAGAGAGAGAGAGCGAGAATGATAGAGAGAGAAAATGATAGAGAGAGAGAATGATAGAGAAAGAGAGAATGATAGAGAAAGAGAAAATGATAGATAGAGAGAATGATAGAAAGAGAGAGAGAGAGAGAGAGAGAATGATAGAGAAAGAGAATGATGGAGAGAGAGAATGATGGAGAAAGAGAATGATAGAGAGAGAAAATGATAGAGAGAGAGAATGATAGAGAGAGAATGATAGAGAGAGAGAATGATAGAGAGAGAGAATGATAGAGAGAGAGAATGATAGAGAGAGGGAATGATAGAGAGAGATAATGATAGACGGAGAATGATAGAGAGAGAGAACGATGGACAGAGAATGATAGAGAGAGAGAATGATAGAGAGAGAATGATAGAGAGAGAGAATGATAGAGAAAGAGAGACTGATAGAGAAAGAGAAAATGATAGAGAGAGAGAATGATAGAGAGAAGGAGAGAGAGAGAGAATGATAGAGAAAGAGAATGATGTAGAGAGAGAATGATGGAGAAAGAGAATGATAGAGAGAGAAAATGATAGAGAGAGAGAATGATAGAGAGAGAATGATAGAGAGAGAATGATAGAGAGAGAATGATAGAGAGAGAGAATGATAGAGAGAGAGAATGATAGAGAGAGAATGATAGACAGAGAATGATAGAGAGAGAGAATGATGGACAGAGAGAATGATAGAGAGAGAATGATAGTGAGAGAGGATGATAGAGAGAGAGAATGATAGTGAGAGAGAATGATGGAGCGAGAGAATGATAGAGAGAGAGAATGATAGAGAGAGAGAATGATGGACAGAGAGAATGATAGAGAGAGAGAGAATGATAGAAAAAGAGAATGATGGAGATAGAGAATGATAGAGAGAGAGAATGATAGAGAGAGAGAGAATGATAGAGAGAGAATGATAGAGAGAAAATGGTAGAGAGAGAAAATGATAAAGAGAGAGAATGATAGACAGAGAATGATAGAGAGAGAGAATGATGGACAGAGAGAATGATAGAGAGAGAATTATAGAGAGATAGAATGATGGACAGAGAGAATGATAGTGAGAGAGAATGATAGAGAAAGAGAAAATGATGGAGACAGAGAATGATAGAGAGAGAATAATAGTGACAGAGAAGGATAGAGAGAGAGAGAGAGAGAGAGAGAGAGAGAGAGAGAGAGAGAGAGAGCGAGAATGATAGAGAGAGAAAATGATAGAGAGAGAGAATGATAGAGAAAGAGAGAATGATAGAGAAAGAGAAAATGATAGATAGAGAGAATGATAGAAAGAGAGAGAGAGAGAGAGAGAGAATGATAGAGAAAGAGAATGATGGAGAGAGAGAATGATGGAGAAAGAGAATGATAGAGAGAGAAAATGATAGAGAGAGAGAATGATAGAGAGAGAATGATAGAGAGAGAATGATAGAGAGAGAGAATGATAGAGAGAGAGAATGATAGAGAGAGAATGATAGAGAGAAAATGATAGAGAGAGAAAATGATAGAGAGAGAGAATGATAGACAGAGAATGATAGAGAGAGAGAATGATAGAGAGAGAGAATGATAGAGAGAGAGAATGATAGACAGAGAATGATAGAGAGAGAGAATGATGGACAGAGAGAATGATAGAGAGAGAATTATAGAGAGATAGAATGATGGACAGAGAGAATGATAGTGAGAGAGAATGATAGAGAAAGAGAAAATGATGGAGACAGAGAATGATAGAGAGAGAATAATAGTGAGAGAGAAGGATAGAGAGAGAGAGAGAGAGAGAGAGAGAGAGAGAGAGAGAGAGCGAGAATGATAGAGAGAGAAAATGATAGAGAGAGAGAATGATAGAGAAAGAGAGAATGATAGAGAAAGAGAAAATAATAGAGAGAGAGAATGATAGAAAGAGAGAGAGAGAGAGAGAGAGAATGATAGAGAAAGAGAATGATGGAGAGAGAGAATGATGGAGAAAGAGAATGATAGAGAGAGAAAATGATAGAGAGAGAGAATGATAGAGAGAGAATGATAGAGAGAGAGAATGATAGAGAGAGAGAATGATAGAGAGAGAGAATGATAGAGAGAGGGAATGATAGAGAGAGATAATGATAGACGGAGAATGATAGAGAGAGAGAACGATGGACAGAGAGAATGATAGAGAGAGAATGATAGAGAGAGAGAATGATAGAGAAAGAGAGACTGATAGAGAAAGAGAAAATGATAGAGAGAGAGAATGATAGAGAGAAGGAGAGAGAGAGAGAATGATAGAGAAAGAGAATGATGTAGAGAGAGAATGATGGAGAAAGAGAATGATAGAGAGAGAAAATGATAGAGAGAGAGAATGATAGAGAGAGAATGATAGAGAGAGAATGATAGAGAGAGAGAATGATAGAGAGAGAGAATGATAGAGAGAGAATGATAGACAGAGAATGATAGAGAGAGAGAATGATGGACAGAGAGAATGATAGAGAGAGAATGATAGTGAGAGAGGATGATAGAGAGAGAGAATGATAGTGAGAGAGAATGATGGAGCGAGAGAATGATAGAGAGAGAGAATGATAGAGAGAGAGAATAATGGACAGAGAGAAAGATAGAGAGAGAGAGAATGATAGAAAAAGAGAATGATGGAGAAAGAGAATGATAGAGAGAGAGAATGATAGAGAGAGAGAGAATGATAGAGAGAGAATGATAGAGAGAAAATGGTAGAGAGAGAAAATGATAAAGAGAGAGAATGATAGACAGAGAATGATAGAGAGAGAGAATGATGGACAGAGAGAATGATAGAGAGAGAATTATAGAGAGATAGAATGATGGACAGAGAGAATGATAGTGAGAGAGAATGATAGAGAAAGAGAAAATGATGGAGACAGAGAATGATAGAGAGAGAATAATAGTGACAGAGAAGGATAGAGAGAGAGAGAGAGAGAGAGAGAGAGAGAGAGAGAGAGAGAGCGAGAATGATAGAGAGAGAAAATGATAGAGAGAGAGAATGATAGAGAAAGAGAGAATGATAGAGAAAGAGAATGATAGAGAGAGAGAATGATAGAGAGAGAGAATGATAGAGAGAGAATGATAGAGAGAAAATGATAGAGAGAGAAAATGATAGAGAGAGAGAATGATAGACAGAGAATGATAGAGAGAGAATTATAGAGAGATAGAATGATGGACAGAGAGAATGATAGAGAGAGAATTATAGAGAGATAGAATGATGGACAGAGAGAATGATAGTGAGAGAGAATGATAGAGAGAGAATGATAGTGAGAGAGAATGATAGAGAGAGAGAATGATAGTGAGAGAGAATGACGGAGCGAGAGAATGATAGAGAGAGAGAATGATAGAGAGAGAGAATGATGGACAGAGAGAATGATAGTGAGAGAGAATGACAGCGAGAGAGAATGATAGAGAGAGAGAATGATGGACAGAGAGAATGATAGTGAGAGAGAATGACAGAGAGAGAGAGAGAATGATAGAGGAAGAGAATGATGGAGAAAGAGAATGATGGAGAGAGAAAATGATGGAGAGAGAGAATGATGGAGAGAGAGAATGATAGAGAGAGAAAATGATAGAGAGAGAGAATGATAGAGAGAGAATGATAGAGAGAGAGAATGATAGAGAGAGAGAATGATAGAGAGAGAATGATAGAGAGAAAATGATAGATAGCGAATGATAGAGAGAGAATGATAGAAAGAGAGAGTGATAGAGAGAAAATGATAGAGAGAGAGAGAATGATAGAGAAAGAGAATGATAGAGAGATAGAATGATAGAGAGAGAGAATGATAGTGAGAGAGAAT
Organism: Dyspetes luteomarginatus; assembly: GCA_963669185.1. Taxonomy (NCBI): domain Eukaryota; kingdom Metazoa; phylum Arthropoda; class Insecta; order Hymenoptera; family Ichneumonidae; genus Dyspetes; species Dyspetes luteomarginatus. The sequence goes on from OY769905.1 coordinate 12,010,739, forward strand.
GATAGAGAGAGAGAATGATGGAGAGAGAGAATGATGGAGAAAGAGAATGATGGAGAGAGAGAATGATAGAGAGAGAATGCCAGAGAGAGAGAATGATAGAGAGAGAGAATGATAGAGAGAGAGAATGATAGAGAGAGAGAATGATAGAGAGAGAGAATGATAGAGAGAGAGAATGATAGAGAGAGAGAATGATAGAGAGAGAGAATGATAGAGAGAGAATGACAGAGAGAAAATGATAGAGAGAGAAAATGATAGAGAGAGAGAATGATAGAGAGAGAATGATAGACAGAGAATGATAGAGAGAGAGAATGATGGACAGAGAGAATGATAGAGAGATTTATAGAGAGATAGAATGATGGACAGAGAGAATGATAGTGAGAGAGAATGATAGACAGAGAGAGAATGATAGAGAAAGAGAAAATGATGGAGAGAGAGAATGATAGAGAGAGAATGATAGTGAGAGAGAATGATAGAGAGAGAGAATGATAGTGAGAGAGAATGATGGAGCGACAGAATGATAGAGAGAGAGAATGATAGAGAGAGAGAATGATGGACAGAGAGAATGACAGTGAGAGGGCATGATAGAGAGAGAGAGAGAATGATAGAGAAAGAGAATGATGGAGAAAGAGAATGATGGAGAAAGAGAATGATAGAGAGAGAGAATGATAGAGAGAGAGAATGATAGAGAGAGAATAATGCAGAGAGAGAATGATGGAGAGAGAAAATGATAGGGAGAGAGAATGATAGAGAGAGAGAGAGAGAGAGAGAGAGAGAGAGAGAGAGAGAGTGAGAGAGAGAGCGAGAATGATAGAGAGAGAAAATGATAGAGAGAGAGAATGATAGAAAGAGAATGATAGAGAGAGAAATCGATAGAGAGAGAGAATGATAGAGAGAGAGAATGATAGAGAGAGAGAATGATAGAGAGAGAATGATAGAGAGAGAGAATGATAGAGAGAGAGAATGATAGAGAGAGAGAATGATAGAGAGAGAGAGAATGATAGAGAGAGGGAATGATAGAGAGAGATAATGATAGACGGAGAATGATAGAGAGAGAGAACGATGGACAGAGAGAATGATAGAGAGAGAATGATAGAGAGAGAGAATGATAGAGAAAGAGAGAATGATAGAGAAAGAGAAAATGATAGAGAGAGAGAATGATAGAGAGAGAGAGAGAGAGAGAGAGAATGATAGAGAAAGAGAATGATGTAGAGAGAGAATGATGGAGAAAGAGAATGATAGAGAGAGAAAATGATAGAGAGAGAGAATGATAGAGAGAGAATGATAGAGAGAGAATGATAGAGAGAGAGAATGATAGAGAGAGAGAATGATAGAGAGAGAATGATAGACAGAGAATGATAGAGAGAGAGAATGATGGACAGAGAGAATGATAGAGAGAGAATTATAGAGAGATAGAATGATGGACAGAGAGAATGATAGTGAGAGAGAATGATAGAGAGAGAGAGAATGATAGAGAAAGAGAAAATGATGGAGAGAGAGAATGATAGAGAGAGAATGATAGTGAGAGAGAATGATAGAGAGAGAGAATGATAGTGAGAGAGAATGATGGAGCGAGAGAATGATAGAGAGAGAGAATGATAGTGAGAGAGAATGACGGAGCGAGAGAATGATAGAAAGAGAGAATGATAGAGAGAGAGAATGATGGACAGAGAGAATGATAGTGAGAGAGAACGACAGAGAGAGAGAGAGAATGATAGAGGAAGAGAATGATGGAGAAAGAGAATGATGGAGAGAGAAAATGATGGAGAGAGAGAATGATGGAGAGAGAGAATGATAGAGAGAGAAAATGATAGAGAGAGAGAATGATAGAGAGAGAATGATAGAGAGAGAGAATGATAGAGAGAGAGAATGATAGAGAGAGAATGATAGAGAGAAAATGATAGATAGCGAATGATAGAGAGAGAATGATAGAAAGAGAGAGTGATAGAGAGAAAATGATAGAGAGAGAGAGAATGATAGAGAAAGAGAATGATAGAGAGATAGAATGATGGAGAGAGAGAATGATAGTGAGAGAGAATGATAGAGAGAGAGAATGATGGAGAGAGAGAATGATGGAGAGAGAATGATGGAGAGAAAATGATAGAGAGAGAAAATGATAGAGAGAGAGAATGATAGAGAGAGAATGATGGACAGAGAATGATAGAGAGAGAGAATGATGGACAGAGAGAATGATAGAGAGATTTATAGAGAGATAGAATGATGGACAGAGAGAATGATGGTGAGAGAGAATGATAGACAGAGAGAGAATGATAGAGAAAGAGAAAATGATGGAGAGAGAGAATGATAGAGAGAGAATGATAGTGAGAGAGAATGATAGAGAGAGAGAATGATAGTGAGAGAGAATGATGGAGCGAGAGAATGATAGAGAGAGAGAATGATAGAGAGAGAGAATGATGGACAGAGAGAATGACAGTGAGAGGGCATGATAGAGAGAGAGAGAGAATGATAGAGAAAGAGAATGATGGAGAAAGAGAATGATAGAGAGAGAGAATGATAGAGAGAGAGAATGATAGAGAGAGAATAATGGAGAGAGAGAATAATGGAGAGAGAGAATGATGGAGAGAGAAAATGATAGGGAGAGAGAGAGAGAGAGAGAGAGAGAATGATAGAGAAAGAGAATGATGTAGAGAGAGAATGATGGAGAAAGAGAATGATAGAGAGAGAAAATGATAGAGAGAGAGAATGATAGAGAGAGAATGATAGAGAGAGAATGATAGAGAGAGAGAATGATAGAGAGAGAGAATGATAGAGAGAGAATGATAGACAGAGAATGATAGAGAGAGAGAATGATGGACAGAGAGAATGATAGAGAGAGAATTATAGAGAGATAGAATGATGGACAGAGAGAATGATAGTGAGAGAGAATGATAGAGAGAGAGAGAATGATAGAGAAAGAGAAAATGATGGAGAGAGAGAATGATAGAGAGAGAATGATAGTGAGAGAGAATGATAGAGAGAGAGAATGATAGTGAGAGAGAATGACGGAGCGAGAGAATGATAGAGAGAGAGAATGATAGAGAGAGAGAATGATGGACAGAGAGAATGATAGTGAGAGAGAATGACAGAGAGAGAGAATGATAGAGAGAGAGAATGATGGACAGAGAGAATGATAGTGAGAGAGAATGACAGAGAGAGAGAGAGAATGATAGAGGAAGAGAATGATGGAGAAAGAGAATGATGGAGAGAGAAAATGATGGAGAGAGAGAATGATGGAGAGAGAGAATGATAGAGAGAGAAAATGATAGAGAGAGAGAATGATAGAGAGAGAATGATAGAGAGAGAGAATGATAGAGAGAGAGAATGATAGAGAGAGAATGATAGAGAGAAAATGATAGATAGCGAATGATAGAGAGAGAATGATAGAAAGAGAGAGTGATAGAGAGAAAATGATAGAGAGAGAGAGAATGATAGAGAAAGAGAATGATAGAGAGATAGAATGATAGAGAGAGAGAATGATAGTGAGAGAGAATGATAGAGAGAGAGAATGATGGAGAGAGAGAATGATGGAGAAAGAGAATGATGGAGAGAGAGAATGATAGAGAGAGAATGCCAGAGAGAGAGAATGATAGAGAGAGAGAATGATAGAGAGAGAGAATGATAGAGAGAGAGAATGATAGAGAGAGAGAATGATAGAGAGAGAGAATGATAGAGAGAGAGAATGATAGAGAGAGAATGACAGAGAGAAAATGATAGAGAGAGAAAATGATAGAGAGAGAGAATGATAGAGAGAGAATGATAGACAGAGAATGATAGAGAGAGAGAATGATGGACAGAGAGAATGATAGAGAGATTTATAGAGAGATAGAATGATGGACAGAGAGAATGATAGTGAGAGAGAATGATAGACAGAGAGAGAATGATAGAGAAAGAGAAAATGATGGAGAGAGAGAATGATAGAGAGAGAATGATAGTGAGAGAGAATGATAGAGAGAGAGAATGATAGTGAGAGAGAATGATGGAGCGACAGAATGATAGAGAGAGAGAATGATAGAGAGAGAGAATGATGGACAGAGAGAATGACAGTGAGAGGGCATGATAGAGAGAGAGAGAGAATGATAGAGAAAGAGAATGATGGAGAAAGAGAATGATAGAGAGAGAGAATGATAGAGAGAGAGAATGATAGAGAGAGAATAATGCAGAGAGAGAATGATGGAGAGAGAAAATGATAGGGAGAGAGAATGATAGAGAGAGAGAGAGAGAGAGAGAGAGAGAGAGAGAGAGAGAGTGAGAGAGAGAGCGAGAATGATAGAGAGAGAAAATGATAGAGAGAGAGAATGATAGAAAGAGAATGATAGAGAGAGAAATCGATAGAGAGAGAGAATGATAGAGAGAGAGAATGATAGAGAGAGAGAATGATAGAGAGAGAATGATAGAGAGAGAGAATGATAGAGAGAGAGAATGATAGAGAGAGAGAATGATAGAGAGAGAGAGAATGATAGAGAGAGGGAATGATAGAGAGAGATAATGATAGACGGAGAATGATAGAGAGAGAGAACGATGGACAGAGAGAATGATAGAGAGAGAATGATAGAGAGAGAGAATGATAGAGAAAGAGAGAATGATAGAGAAAGAGAAAATGATAGAGAGAGAGAATGATAGAGAGAGAGAGAGAGAGAGAGAGAATGATAGAGAAAGAGAATGATGTAGAGAGAGAATGATGGAGAAAGAGAATGATAGAGAGAGAAAATGATAGAGAGAGAGAATGATAGAGAGAGAATGATAGAGAGAGAATGATAGAGAGAGAGAATGATAGAGAGAGAGAATGATAGAGAGAGAATGATAGACAGAGAATGATAGAGAGAGAGAATGATGGACAGAGAGAATGATAGAGAGAGAATTATAGAGAGATAGAATGATGGACAGAGAGAATGATAGTGAGAGAGAATGATAGAGAGAGAGAGAATGATAGAGAAAGAGAAAATGATGGAGAGAGAGAATGATAGAGAGAGAATGATAGTGAGAGAGAATGATAGAGAGAGAGAATGATAGTGAGAGAGAATGATGGAGCGAGAGAATGATAGAGAGAGAGAATGACGGAGCGAGAGAATGATAGAAAGAGAGAATGATAGAGAGAGAGAATGATGGACAGAGAGAATGATAGTGAGAGAGAACGACAGAGAGAGAGAGAGAATGATAGAGGAAGAGAATGATGGAGAAAGAGAATGATGGAGAGAGAAAATGATGGAGAGAGAGAATGATGGAGAGAGAGAATGATAGAGAGAGAAAATGATAGAGAGAGAGAATGATAGAGAGAGAATGATAGAGAGAGAGAATGATAGAGAGAGAGAATGATAGAGAGAGAATGATAGAGAGAAAATGATAGATAGCGAATGATAGAGAGAGAATGATAGAAAGAGAGAGTGATAGAGAGAAAATGATAGAGAGAGAGAGAATTATAGAGAAAGAGAATGATAGAGAGATAGAATGATGGAGAGAGAGAATGATAGTGAGAGAGAATGATAGAGAGAGAGAATGATGGAGAGAGAGAATGATGGAGAGAGAATGATAGAGAGAAAATGATAGAGAGAGAAAATGATAGAGAGAGAGAATGATAGAGAGAGAATGATGGACAGAGAATGATAGAGAGAGAGAATGATGGACAGAGAGAATGATAGAGAGATTTATAGAGAGATAGAATGATGGACAGAGAGAATGATGGTGAGAGAGAATGATAGACAGAGAGAGAATGATAGAGAAAGAGAAAATGATGGAGAGAGAGAATGATAGAGAGAGAATGATAGTGAGAGAGAATGATAGAGAGAGAGAATGATAGTGAGAGAGAATGATGGAGCGAGAGAATGATAGAGAGAGAGAATGACAGAGAGAGAGAATGATGGACAGAGAGAATGACAGTGAGAGGGCATGATAGAGAGAGAGAGAGAATGATAGAGAAAGAGAATGATGGAGAAAGAGAATGATAGAGAGAGAGAATGATAGAGAGAGAGAATGATAGAGAGAGAATAATGGAGAGAGAGAATAATGGAGAGAGAGAATGATAGAGAGAGAGAATGATAGAGAGAGAGAATGATAGAGAGAGAATGATAGAGAGAAAATGGTAGAGAGAGAGAATGATAGAGAGAGAGAGAGAGAGAGAGAGAGAGAATGATAGAGAAAGAGAATGATGTAGAGAGAGAATGATGGAGAAAGAGAATGATAGAGAGAGAAAATGATAGAGAGACAGAATGATAGAGAGAGAATGATAGAGAGAGAGAATGATAGAGAGAGAGAATGATAGAGAGAGAGAATGATAGAGAGAGAATGATAGAGAGAAAATGATAGAGAGAGAAAATGATAGAGAGAGAGAATGATAGACAGAGAATGATAGAGAGAGAGAATGATAGAGAGAGAATTATAGAGAGATAGAATGATGGACAGAGAGAATGATAGAGAGAGAATTATAGAGAGATAGAATGATGGACAGAGAGAATGATAGTGAGAGAGAATGATAGAGAGAGAATGATAGTGAGAGAGAATGATAGAGAGAGAGAATGATAGTGAGAGAGAATGACGGAGCGAGAGAATGATAGAGAGAGAGAATGATAGAGAGAGAGAATGATGGACAGAGAGAATGATAGTGAGAGAGAATGACAGAGAGAGAGAATGATAGAGAGAGAGAATGATGGACAGAGAGAATGATAGTGAGAGAGAATGACAGAGAGAGAGAGAGAATGATAGAGAGAGAAAATGATAGAGAGAGAGAATGATAGAGAGAGAATGATAGAGAGAGAGAATGATAGAGAGAGAGAATGATAGAGAGAGAATGATAGAGAGAAAATGATAGATAGCGAATGATAGAGAGAGAATGATAGAAAGAGAGAGTGATAGAGAGAAAATGATAGAGAGAGAGAGAATGATAGAGAAAGAGAATGATAGAGAGATAGAATGATAGAGAGAGAGAATGATAGTGAGAGAGAATGATAGAGAGAGAGAATGATGGAGAGAGAGAATGATGGAGAAAGAGAATGATGGAGAGAGAGAATGATAGAGAGAGAATGCCAGAGAGAGAGAATGATAGAGAGAGAGAATGATAGAGAGAGAGAATGATAGAGAGAGAGAATGATGGACAGAGAGAATGATAGAGAGATTTATAGAGAGAATGATAGAGAGAGAGAATGATAGAGAGAGAGAATGATAGAGAGAGAATGACAGAGAGAAAATGATAGAGAGAGAAAATGATAGAGAGAGAGAATGATAGAGAGAGAATGATAGACAGAGAATGATAGAGAGAGAGAATGATGGACAGAGAGAATGATAGAGAGATTTATAGAGAGATAGAATGATGGACAGAGAGAATGATAGTGAGAGAGAATGATAGACAGAGAGAGAATGATAGAGAAAGAGAAAATGATGGAGAGAGAGAATGATAGAGAGAGAATGATAGTGAGAGAGAATGATAGAGAGAGAGAATGATAGTGAGAGAGAATGATGGAGCGACAGAATGATAGAGAGAGAGAATGATAGAGAGAGAGAATGATGGACAGAGAGAATGACAGTGAGAGGGCATGATAGAGAGAGAGAGAGAATGATAGAGAAAGAGAATGATGGAGAAAGAGAATGATAGAGAGAGAGAATGATAGAGAGAGAGAATGATAGAGAGAGAATAATGCAGAGAGAGAATGATGGAGAGAGAAAATGATAGGGAGAGAGAATGATAGAGAGAGAGAGAGAGAGAGAGAGAGAGAGAGAGAGAGAGAGAGAGAGAGAGAGAGAGCGAGAATGATAGAGAGAGAAAATGATAGAGAGAGAGAATGATAGAAAGAGAATGATAGAGAGAGAAATCGATAGAGAGAGAGAATGATAGAGAGAGAGAATGATAGAGAGAGAGAATGATAGAGAGAGAATGATAGAGAGAGAGAATGATAGAGAGAGAGAATGATAGAGAGAGAGAATGATAGAGAGAGAGAGAATGATAGAGAGAGGGAATGATAGAGAGAGATAATGATAGACGGAGAATGATAGAGAGAGAGAACGATGGACAGAGAGAATGATAGAGAGAGAATGATAGAGAGAGAGAATGATAGAGAAAGAGAGAATGATAGAGAAAGAGAAAATGATAGAGAGAGAGAATGATAGAGAGAGAGAGAGAGAGAGAGAGAATGATAGAGAAAGAGAATGATGTAGAGAGAGAATGATGGAGAAAGAGAATGATAGAGAGAGAAAATGATAGAGAGAGAGAATGATAGAGAGAGAATGATAGAGAGAGAATGATAGAGAGAGAGAATGATAGAGAGAGAGAATGATAGAGAGAGAGAATGATAGAGAGAGAATGATAGACAGAGAATGATAGAGAGAGAGAATGATGGACAGAGAGAATGATAGAGAGAGAATTATAGAGAGATAGAATGATGGACAGAGAGAATGATAGTGAGAGAGAATGATAGAGAGAGAGAGAATGATAGAGAAAGAGAAAATGATGGAGAGAGAGAATGATAGAGAGAGAATGATAGTGAGAGAGAATGATAGAGAGAGAGAATGATAGTGAGAGAGAATGATGGAGCGAGAGAATGATAGAGAGAGAGAATGATAGTGAGAGAGAATGACGGAGCGAGAGAATGATAGAAAGAGAGAATGATAGAGAGAGAGAATGATGGACAGAGAGAATGATAGTGAGAGAGAACGACAGAGAGAGAGAGAGAATGATAGAGGAAGAGAATGATGGAGAAAGAGAATGATGGAGAGAGAAAATGATGGAGAGAGAGAATGATGGAGAGAGAGAATGATAGAGAGAGAAAATGATAGAGAGAGAGAATGATAGAGAGAGAATGATAGAGAGAGAGAATGATAGAGAGAGAGAATGATAGAGAGAGAATGATAGAGAGAAAATGATAGATAGCGAATGATAGAGAGAGAATGATAGAAAGAGAGAGTGATAGAGAGAAAATGATAGAGAGAGAGAGAATGATAGAGAAAGAGAATGATAGAGAGATAGAATGATGGAGAGAGAGAATGATAGTGAGAGAGAATGATAGAGAGAGAGAATGATGGAGAGAGAGAATGATGGAGAGAGAATGATAGAGAGAAAATGATAGAGAGAGAAAATGATAGAGAGAGAGAATGATAGAGAGAGAATGATGGACAGAGAATGATAGAGAGAGAGAATGATGGACAGAGAGAATGATAGAGAGATTTATAGAGAGATAGAATGATGGACAGAGAGAATGATGGTGAGAGAGAATGATAGACAGAGAGAGAATGATAGAGAAAGAGAAAATGATGGAGAGAGAGAATGATAGAGAGAGAATGATAGTGAGAGAGAATGATAGAGAGAGAGAATGATAGTGAGAGAGAATGATGGAGCGAGAGAATGATAGAGAGAGAGAATGACAGAGAGAGAGAATGATGGACAGAGAGAATGACAGTGAGAGGGCATGATAGAGAGAGAGAGAGAATGATAGAGAAAGAGAATGATGGAGAAAGAGAATGATAGAGAGAGAGAATGATAGAGAGAGAGAATGATAGAGAGAGAATAATGGAGAGAGAGAATAATGGAGAGAGAGAATGATAGAGAGAGAGAATGATAGAGAGAGAGAATGATAGAGAGAGAATGATAGAGAGAAAATGGTAGAGAGAGAAAATGATAGAGAGAGAGAATGATAGACAGAGAATGATAGAGAGAGAGAATGATGGACAGAGAGAATGATAGAGAGAGAATTATAGAGAGAGAGAAGGATAGAGAGAGAGAGAGAGAGAGAGAGAGAGAGAGAGAGAGCGAGAATGATAGAGAGAGAAAATGATAGAGAGAGAGAATGATAGAGAAAGAGAGAATGATAGAGAAAGAGAAAATGATAGATAGAGAGAATGATAGAAAGAGAGAGAGAGAGAGAGAGAGAATGATAGAGAAAGAGGATGATGGAGAGAGAGAATGATGGAGAAAGAGAATGATAGAGAGAGAAAATGATAGAGATTGATTGATTGATTAATATATTTAGGCCTTGGTTTAAACCTAGAGGCCAAGATACAAGTACAAAGCTTACATTGTTTTTATCTTAAATCATACCAACTATGAGATACAGTGAATGTTCAAAGATATGCAAAATAGTAAAACATTAAATGAAATAAAATTATAAGAAATTATATAAAATTAAAGATGTCCAAACACGCCAGTACGCCGAGTACACACAACGGCAATACTTATTTACACACCATAATACACTGTTAGACATACATAAATCGCATGTCATACCCCTAGATAGTACAGGACAGCACCTACGCATGAGTACTGACCACAACCACTACTATACATTTTCAACCTCAAAAAGATACGCGAACAGCCGGCGCTTCAGCAATGGCAAGGACGGTGAAGACACTACGTCAACAGGCAAAGAGTGCCAAAAATACACAGCAGCAAGAAAAAAAGAGTTACGGAATGCCGCAGTACGGTGGGCAGGAATATGAAAAACACTTGGAGCCCTCAATCGTAATAGACGTATGGGAGGATCAGTGAGACGAAATAAGTCTCGGAGATACGCAGGAACATTGCCATGAAGAATATTGAAAATAGTGACCCCCATAAAATAAAGTCGCCTTGAACCGACCGTCAGCCAGCCCAGTTGTCGTCTATAGGGTGTGATATGCTCATCCCGTCTTAAATTAAATACGAACCTGATGCCGCAGTTGATGAGCTGTTGGAGTTTTACGTTTAGTTCGCCTGTCAAGTCATTATAGACTAGACAACAATAATCCAATAGCGGAAAAATAAGTGATTTTACCAGCATAGCCTTGAGCTCAAGAGACAGTGCGTTTCTGTGAAATTTTAGTTTATGAAGAGAGAAATGTACTTTTTTCGAGATGGTCATCACTTGACTTCGCCAAGAGAGATTGGATGTCATGATAACACCAAGATTACGCACTTCATTGACGTATGGAAGGGTAATGCCATTCACCTTAAGCGGGGCTAAGGAGTTGAAATCAATCCTGCTGATGAACATTTTGCTACCCTGAATGAGAACTTTCGATTTATTAAGATTAAGTTTGAGACCATTTTCAGAAGCATACATGGTAATAACCTCAACATCGTGTGAGATTTTGGCCAAACCCAAGTCGAGTTCAGAAGGTAAACAGCTTAGATAAATTTGAGTGTCATCAGCAAAAATCATATGATTAGAGTACTTGAGGTTCGAGCCAATGTCGTTAATGAAAAGCGAAAACAAGAGAGGACCAAGCACGGAACCTTGAGGTACTCCAGTGTAAGTCGCCAGCCAATCCGAGCACTCCCCCGAGTCATTGACGATTGCCTGTGTTCTCCCAGTTAAATATGAAAAGAACCAATTTAACGCATCGTCGCCAAAGCCAAGCTTGCGAAGTTTTACCAGTAAGTTCAAGTGAATGACCATATCAAAGGCCTTACTGAAGTCAAATAAGACAAGAATCGTCACCATACCGCGATCGACAGCTAGTCTGACGTCATGACAAACCCTTAATAAGGCAGTCTGAGTACTGAACCCACCTCGATATCCAGACTGGCATGGGTCTAGTATATCATTTTCAGTGACAAAATCAGTGATTTGCTTATGAACAATCTTCTCCATGATCTTGGACAATACGCATAGGTTCGCAATCGGCCTGGTATCAGATATAGTACTGGGAGGGTTTTGTTTCAGAAGAGGACGGATGAATGCGCGCTTCCAAGAAGTAGGAAAAAAGCCAAGGCTTAAGCTGCAATTAAACAGAACAGTGATAGCTGGTACCAGCTTAGGAAGTGCTTTTTGAATGGCGAATAAAGAAATGTTATCAGGTCCAGCCGAATACGAAGAAGAGGTGGATGAGAGTATAGTATTTTTAACACTCTCTGGAGTCACCATCGTAAACACAAACGGTGGTCGAGTGAGTGGTATGGCAGCAATGGTACTGACAAAATCAAATCTGCGACAAGGTGGCGAAGCACTGGATACGGCAGCAAAATGATAGAGAGAGAGAATGATAGAGAGAGAATGATAGAGAGAGAGAATGATAGAGAGAGAGAATGATAGAGAGAGAGAATGATAGAGAGAGGGAATGATAGAGAGAGATAATGATAGACGGAGAATGATAGAGAGAGAGAACGATGGACAGAGAGAATGATAGAGAGATAATGATAGAGAGAGAGAATGATAGAGAAAGAGAGAATGATAGATAAAGAGAAAATGATAGAGAGAGAGAATGATAGAGAGAGAGAGAGAGAGAGAGAATGATAGAGAAAGAGAATGATGTAGAGAGAGAATGATGGAGAAAGAGAATGATAGAGAGAGAAAATGATAGAGAGAGAGAATGATAGAGAGAGAATGATAGAGAGAGAGAATGATAGAGAGAGAGAATGATAGAGAGAGAATGATAGAGAGAAAATGATAGAGAGAGAAAATGGTAGAGAGAGAGAATGATAGACAGAGAATGATAGAGAGAGAGAATGATAGAGAGAGAATGATAGAGAGAGAGAATGATAGAGAGAGAGAATGATAGAGAGAGAGAATGATGGAGAGAGGGAATGATAGAGAGAGATAATGATAGACGGAGAATGATAGAGAGAGAGAACGATGGACAGAGAGAATGATAGAGAGAGAATGATAGAGAGAGAGAATGATAGAGAAAGAGAGAATGATAGAGAAAGAGAAAATGATAGAGAGAGAGAATGATAGAGAGAGAATGATAGAGAGAGAGAGAGAGAGAATGATAGAGAAAGAGAATGATGTAGAGAGAGAATGATGGAGAAAGAGAATGATAGAGAGAGAAAATGATAGAGAGAGAGAATGATAGAGAGAGAATGATAGAGATAGAGAATGATAGAGAGA
>OY769905.1:12026020-12333520 GCA_963669185.1 Dyspetes luteomarginatus
GAGAGAGAGAGAGAGAGAGAGAGAGAGAGTGAGAGAGAGAGCGAGAATGATAGAGAGAGAAAATGATAGAGAGAGAGAATGATAGAAAGAGAATGATAGAGAGAGAAAATGATAGAGAGAGAGAATGATAGAGAGAGAGAATGATAGAGAGAGAGAATGATAGAGAGAGAATGATAGAGAGAGAGAATGATAGAGAGAGAGAATGATAGAGAGAGAGAATGATAGAGAGAGAGAATGATAGAGAGAGAGAATGATAGAGAGAGGGAATGATAGAGAGAGATAATGATAGACGGAGAATGATAGAGAGAGAGAACGATGGACAGAGAGAATGATAGAGAGAGAATGATAGAGAGAGAGAATGATAGAGAAAGAGAGAATGATAGAGAAAGAGAAAATGATAGAGAGAGAGAATGATAGAGAGAGAGAGAGAGAGAGAGAGAATGATAGAGAAAGAGAATGATGTAGAGAGAGAATGATGGAGAAAGAGAATGATAGAGAGAGAAAATGATAGAGAGAGAGAATGATAGAGAGAGAATGATAGAGAGAGAATGATAGAGAGAGAGAATGATAGAGAGAGAGAATGATAGAGAGAGAATGATAGACAGAGAATGATAGAGAGAGAGAATGATGGACAGAGAGAATGATAGAGAGAGAATTATAGAGAGATAGAATGATGGACAGAGAGAATGATAGTGAGAGAGAATGATAGAGAGAGAGAGAGAATGATAGAGAAAGAGAAAATGATGGAGAGAGAGAATGATAGAGAGAGAATGATAGTGAGAGAGAATGATAGAGAGAGAGAATGATAGTGAGAGAGAATGATGGAGCGAGAGAATGATAGAGAGAGAGAATGATAGTGAGAGAGAATGACGGAGCGAGAGAATGATAGAAAGAGAGAATGATAGAGAGAGAGAATGATGGACAGAGAGAATGATAGTGAGAGAGAACGACAGAGAGAGAGAGAGAATGATAGAGGAAGAGAATGATGGAGAAAGAGAATGATGGAGAGAGAAAATGATGGAGAGAGAGAATGATGGAGAGAGAGAATGATAGAGAGAGAAAATGATAGAGAGAGAGAATGATAGAGAGAGAATGATAGAGAGAGAGAATGATAGAGAGAGAGAATGATAGAGAGAGAATGATAGAGAGAAAATGATAGATAGCGAATGATAGAGAGAGAATGATAGAAAGAGAGAGTGATAGAGAGAAAATGATAGAGAGAGAGAGAATGATAGAGAAAGAGAATGATAGAGAGATAGAATGATGGAGAGAGAGAATGATAGTGAGAGAGAATGATAGAGAGAGAGAATGATGGAGAGAGAGAATGATGGAGAGAGAATGATAGAGAGAAAATGATAGAGAGAGAAAATGATAGAGAGAGAGAATGATAGAGAGAGAATGATGGACAGAGAATGATAGAGAGAGAGAATGATGGACAGAGAGAATGATAGAGAGATTTATAGAGAGATAGAATGATGGACAGAGAGAATGATGGTGAGAGAGAATGATAGAGAGAGAATGATAGTGAGAGAGAATGATAGAGAGAGAGAATGATAGTGAGAGAGAATGATGGAGCGAGAGAATGATAGAGAGAGAGAATGACAGAGAGAGAGAATGATGGACAGAGAGAATGACAGTGAGAGGGCATGATAGAGAGAGAGAGAGAATGATAGAGAAAGAGAATGATGGAGAAAGAGAATGATAGAGAGAGAGAATGATAGAGAGAGAGAATGATAGAGAGAGAATAATGCAGAGAGAGAATGATGGAGAGAGAAAATGATAGGGAGAGAGAATGATAGAGAGAGAGAGAGAGAGAGAGAGAGAGAGAGAGAGAGAGAGAGAGAGAGAGCGAGAATGATAGAGAGAGAAAATGATAGAGAGAGAGAATGATAGAAAGAGAATGATAGAGAGAGAAATCGATAGAGAGAGAGAATGATAGAGAGAGAGAATGATAGAGAGAGAGAATGATAGAGAGAGAGAATGATAGAGAGAGAATGATAGAGAGAGAGAATGATAGAGAGAGAGAATGATAGAGAGAGAGAATGATAGAGAGAGAGAGAATGATAGAGAGAGGGAATGATAGAGAGAGATAATGATAGACGGAGAATGATAGAGAGAGAGAACGATGGACAGAGAGAATGATAGAGAGAGAATGATAGAGAGAGAGAATGATAGAGAAAGAGAGAATGATAGAGAAAGAGAAAATGATAGAGAGAGAGAATGATAGAGAGAGAGAGAGAGAGAGAGAGAATGATAGAGAAAGAGAATGATGTAGAGAGAGAATGATGGAGAAAGAGAATGATAGAGAGAGAAAATGATAGAGAGAGAGAATGATAGAGAGAGAATGATAGAGAGAGAATGATAGAGAGAGAGAATGATAGAGAGAGAGAATGATAGAGAGAGAGAATGATAGAGAGAGAATGATAGACAGAGAATGATAGAGAGAGAGAATGATGGACAGAGAGAATGATAGAGAGAGAATTATAGAGAGATAGAATGATGGACAGAGAGAATGATAGTGAGAGAGAATGATAGAGAGAGAGAGAATGATAGAGAAAGAGAAAATGATGGAGAGAGAGAATGATAGAGAGAGAATGATAGTGAGAGAGAATGATAGAGAGAGAGAATGATAGTGAGAGAGAATGATGGAGCGAGAGAATGATAGAGAGAGAGAATGATAGTGAGAGAGAATGACGGAGCGAGAGAATGATAGAAAGAGAGAATGATAGAGAGAGAGAATGATGGACAGAGAGAATGATAGTGAGAGAGAACGACAGAGAGAGAGAGAGAATGATAGAGGAAGAGAATGATGGAGAAAGAGAATGATGGAGAGAGAAAATGATGGAGAGAGAGAATGATGGAGAGAGAGAATGATAGAGAGAGAAAATGATAGAGAGAGAGAATGATAGAGAGAGAATGATAGAGAGAGAGAATGATAGAGAGAGAGAATGATAGAGAGAGAATGATAGAGAGAAAATGATAGATAGCGAATGATAGAGAGAGAATGATAGAAAGAGAGAGTGATAGAGAGAAAATGATAGAGAGAGAGAGAATGATAGAGAAAGAGAATGATAGAGAGATAGAATGATGGAGAGAGAGAATGATAGTGAGAGAGAATGATAGAGAGAGAGAATGATGGAGAGAGAGAATGATGGAGAGAGAATGATAGAGAGAAAATGATAGAGAGAGAAAATGATAGAGAGAGAGAATGATAGAGAGAGAATGATGGACAGAGAATGATAGAGAGAGAGAATGATGGACAGAGAGAATGATAGAGAGATTTATAGAGAGATAGAATGATGGACAGAGAGAATGATGGTGAGAGAGAATGATAGACAGAGAGAGAATGATAGAGAAAGAGAAAATGATGGAGAGAGAGAATGATAGAGAGAGAATGATAGTGAGAGAGAATGATAGAGAGAGAGAATGATAGTGAGAGAGAATGATGGAGCGAGAGAATGATAGAGAGAGAGAATGACAGAGAGAGAGAATGATGGACAGAGAGAATGACAGTGAGAGGGCATGATAGAGAGAGAGAGAGAATGATAGAGAAAGAGAATGATGGAGAAAGAGAATGATAGAGAGAGAGAATGATAGAGAGAGAGAATGATAGAGAGAGAATAATGGAGAGAGAGAATAATGGAGAGAGAGAATGATAGAGAGAGAGAATGATAGAGAGAGAGAATGATAGAGAGAGAATGATAGAGAGAAAATGGTAGAGAGAGAAAATGATAGAGAGAGAGAATGATAGACAGAGAATGATAGAGAGAGAGAATGATGGACAGAGAGAATGATAGAGAGAGAATTATAGAGAGAGAGAAGGATAGAGAGAGAGAGAGAGAGAGAGAGAGAGAGAGAGAGAGCGAGAATGATAGAGAGAGAAAATGATAGAGAGAGAGAATGATAGAGAAAGAGAGAATGATAGAGAAAGAGAAAATGATAGATAGAGAGAATGATAGAAAGAGAGAGAGAGAGAGAGAGAGAATGATAGAGAAAGAGGATGATGGAGAGAGAGAATGATGGAGAAAGAGAATGATAGAGAGAGAAAATGATAGAGATTGATTGATTGATTAATATATTTAGGCCTTGGTTTAAACCTAGAGGCCAAGATACAAGTACAAAGCTTACATTGTTTTTATCTTAAATCATACCAACTATGAGATACAGTGAATGTTCAAAGATATGCAAAATAGTAAAACATTAAATGAAATAAAATTATAAGAAATTATATAAAATTAAAGATGTCCAAACACGCCAGTACGCCGAGTACACACAACGGCAATACTTATTTACACACCATAATACACTGTTAGACATACATAAATCGCATGTCATACCCCTAGATAGTACAGGACAGCACCTACGCATGAGTACTGACCACAACCACTACTATACATTTTCAACCTCAAAAAGATACGCGAACAGCCGGCGCTTCAGCAATGGCAAGGACGGTGAAGACACTACGTCAACAGGCAAAGAGTGCCAAAAATACACAGCAGCAAGAAAAAAAGAGTTACGGAATGCCGCAGTACGGTGGGCAGGAATATGAAAAACACTTGGAGCCCTCAATCGTAATAGACGTATGGGAGGATCAGTGAGACGAAATAAGTCTCGGAGATACGCAGGAACATTGCCATGAAGAATATTGAAAATAGTGACCCCCATAAAATAAAGTCGCCTTGAACCGACCGTCAGCCAGCCCAGTTGTCGTCTATAGGGTGTGATATGCTCATCCCGTCTTAAATTAAATACGAACCTGATGCCGCAGTTGATGAGCTGTTGGAGTTTTACGTTTAGTTCGCCTGTCAAGTCATTATAGACTAGACAACAATAATCCAATAGCGGAAAAATAAGTGATTTTACCAGCATAGCCTTGAGCTCAAGAGACAGTGCGTTTCTGTGAAATTTTAGTTTATGAAGAGAGAAATGTACTTTTTTCGAGATGGTCATCACTTGACTTCGCCAAGAGAGATTGGATGTCATGATAACACCAAGATTACGCACTTCATTGACGTATGGAAGGGTAATGCCATTCACCTTAAGCGGGGCTAAGGAGTTGAAATCAATCCTGCTGATGAACATTTTGCTACCCTGAATGAGAACTTTCGATTTATTAAGATTAAGTTTGAGACCATTTTCAGAAGCATACATGGTAATAACCTCAACATCGTGTGAGATTTTGGCCAAACCCAAGTCGAGTTCAGAAGGTAAACAGCTTAGATAAATTTGAGTGTCATCAGCAAAAATCATATGATTAGAGTACTTGAGGTTCGAGCCAATGTCGTTAATGAAAAGCGAAAACAAGAGAGGACCAAGCACGGAACCTTGAGGTACTCCAGTGTAAGTCGCCAGCCAATCCGAGCACTCCCCCGAGTCATTGACGATTGCCTGTGTTCTCCCAGTTAAATATGAAAAGAACCAATTTAACGCATCGTCGCCAAAGCCAAGCTTGCGAAGTTTTACCAGTAAGTTCAAGTGAATGACCATATCAAAGGCCTTACTGAAGTCAAATAAGACAAGAATCGTCACCATACCGCGATCGACAGCTAGTCTGACGTCATGACAAACCCTTAATAAGGCAGTCTGAGTACTGAACCCACCTCGATATCCAGACTGGCATGGGTCTAGTATATCATTTTCAGTGACAAAATCAGTGATTTGCTTATGAACAATCTTCTCCATGATCTTGGACAATACGCATAGGTTCGCAATCGGCCTGGTATCAGATATAGTACTGGGAGGGTTTTGTTTCAGAAGAGGACGGATGAATGCGCGCTTCCAAGAAGTAGGAAAAAAGCCAAGGCTTAAGCTGCAATTAAACAGAACAGTGATAGCTGGTACCAGCTTAGGAAGTGCTTTTTGAATGGCGAATAAAGAAATGTTATCAGGTCCAGCCGAATACGAAGAAGAGGTGGATGAGAGTATAGTATTTTTAACACTCTCTGGAGTCACCATCGTAAACACAAACGGTGGTCGAGTGAGTGGTATGGCAGCAATGGTACTGACAAAATCAAATCTGCGACAAGGTGGCGAAGCACTGGATACGGCAGCAAAATGATAGAGAGAGAGAATGATAGAGAGAGAATGATAGAGAGAGAGAATGATAGAGAGAGAGAATGATAGAGAGAGAGAATGATAGAGAGAGGGAATGATAGAGAGAGATAATGATAGACGGAGAATGATAGAGAGAGAGAACGATGGACAGAGAGAATGATAGAGAGATAATGATAGAGAGAGAGAATGATAGAGAAAGAGAGAATGATAGATAAAGAGAAAATGATAGAGAGAGAGAATGATAGAGAGAGAGAGAGAGAGAGAGAATGATAGAGAAAGAGAATGATGTAGAGAGAGAATGATGGAGAAAGAGAATGATAGAGAGAGAAAATGATAGAGAGAGAGAATGATAGAGAGAGAATGATAGAGAGAGA
This sequence comes from Dyspetes luteomarginatus, assembly GCA_963669185.1. NCBI lineage: Eukaryota > Metazoa > Arthropoda > Insecta > Hymenoptera > Ichneumonidae > Dyspetes > Dyspetes luteomarginatus. Next base: position 12,032,449 of record OY769905.1, read on the forward strand.
GAATGATAGAGAGAGAGAATGATAGAGAGAGAATGATAGAGAGAAAATGATAGAGAGAGAAAATGGTAGAGAGAGAGAATGATAGACAGAGAATGATAGAGAGAGAGAATGATAGAGAGAGAATGATAGAGAGAGAGAATGATAGAGAGAGAGAATGATAGAGAGAGAGAATGATGGAGAGAGGGAATGATAGAGAGAGATAATGATAGACGGAGAATGATAGAGAGAGAGAACGATGGACAGAGAGAATGATAGAGAGAGAATGATAGAGAGAGAGAATGATAGAGAAAGAGAGAATGATAGAGAAAGAGAAAATGATAGAGAGAGAGAATGATAGAGAGAGAATGATAGAGAGAGAGAGAGAGAGAATGATAGAGAAAGAGAATGATGTAGAGAGAGAATGATGGAGAAAGAGAATGATAGAGAGAGAAAATGATAGAGAGAGAGAATGATAGAGAGAGAATGATAGAGATAGAGAATGATAGAGAGAGAGAATGATAGAGAGAGAGAATGATAGAGAGAGAATGATAGAGAGAAAATGATAGAGAGAGAAAATGATAGAGAGAGAGAATGATAGACAGAGAATGATAGAGAGAGAGAATGATGGACAGAGAGAATGATAGAGAGATAGAATGATGGACAGAGAGAATGATAGTGAGAGAGAATGATAGAGAGAGAGAGAATGATAGAGAAAGAGAAAATGATGGAGAGAGAGAATGATAGAGAGAGAATGATAGTGAGAGAGAATGATAGGGAGAGAGAATGATAGTGAGAGAGAATGATGGAGCGAGAGAATGATAGAGAGAGAGGATGATAGAGAGAGAGAATGATGGACAGAGAGAATGACAGTGAGAGAGAATGATAGAGAGAGAGAGAGAATGATAGAAAAAGAGAATGATGGACAAAGAGAATGATAGAGAGAGAGAATGATAGAGAGAGAGAATGATAGAGAGAGAGAATGATAGAGAGAGAATAATGGAGAGAGAGAATGATGGAGAGAGAATGATAGAGAGAGAGAGAGAGAGAGAGAAAGAGAGAATGATAGAGAAAGAGAAAATGATAGAGAGAGAGAATGATAGAGAGAATGATAGAGAGAGAGAATGATAGAGAAAGAGTGAATGATAGAGAAAGAGAAAATGATAGATAGAGAGAATGATAGAGAGAGAGAGAGAGAGAGAGAGAGAGAGAGAATGATAGAGAAAGAGAATGATGGAGAGAGAGAATGATGGAGAAAGAGAATGATAGAGAGAGAAAATGATAGAGAGATAGAATGATAGAGAGAGAATGATAGAGAGAGAGAATGATAGAGAGAGAATGATAGAGAGAAAATGATAGAGAGAGAAAATGATAGAGAGAGAGAATGATAGACAGAGAATGATAGAGAGAGAGAGAATGATAGAGAGAGAGAATGATAGAGACAGAGAATGATAGAGAGAGAGAGAGAGAGAGAGAGAGAGAGAGAGAGAGAGAGAGAGAGTAAGAGAGAGCGAGAATGATAGAGAGAGAAAATGATAGAGAGAGAGAATGATAGAAAGAGAATGATAGAGAGAGAGAATGATAGAGAGAGAGAATGATAGAGAGAGAGAATGATAGAGAGAGAATGATAGAGAGAGAGAATGATAGAGAGAGAGAATGATAGAGAGAGAGAATGATAGAGAGAGAGAATGATAGAGAGAGGGAATGATAGAGAGAGATAATGATAGACGGAGAATGATAGAGAGAGAGAACGATGGACAGAGAGAATGATAGAGAGAGAATGATAGCGAGAGAGAATGATAGAGAAAGAGAGAATGATAGAGAAAGAGAAAATGATAGAGAGAGAGAATGATAGAGAGAGAGAGAGAGAGAGAGAATGATAGAGAAAGAGAATGATGTAGAGAGAGAATGATGGAGAAAGAGAATGATAGAGAGAGAAAATGATAGAGAGAGAGAATGATAGAGAGAGAATGATAGAGAGAGAGAATGATAGAGAGAGAGAATGATAGAGAGAGAATGATAGACAGAGAATGATAGAGAGAGAGAATGATGGACAGAGAGAATGATAGAGAGAGAATTATAGAGAGATAGAATGATGGACAGAGAGAATGATAGTGAGAGAGAATGATAGAGAGAGAGAGAATGATAGAGAAAGAGAAAATGATAGTGAGAGAGGATGATAGAGAGAGAGAATGATAGTGAGAGAGAATGATGGAGCGAGAGAATGATAGAGAGAGAGAATGATAGAGAGAGAGAATGATGGACAGAGAGAATGACAGTGAGAGAGAATGATAGAGAGAGAGAGAATGATAGAAAAACAGAATGATGGAGAAAGAGAATGATAGAGAGAGAGAATGATAGAGAGAGAGAATGATAGAGAGAGAATGATAGAGAGAAAATGATAGAGAGAGAAAATGATAGAGAGAGAGAATGATAGACAGAGAATGATAGAGAGAGAGAATGATGGACAGAGAGAATGATAGAGAGAGAATTATAGAGAGATAGAATGATGGACAGAGAGAATGATAGTGAGAGAGAATGATAGAGAAAGAGAAAATGATGGAGACAGAGAATGATAGAGAGAGAATGATAGTGAGAGAGAAGGATAGAGAGAGAGAGAGAGAGAGAGATAGAGAGAGAGAGAGAGAGCGAGAATGATAGAGAGAGAAAATGATAGAGAGAGAGAATGATAGAGAAAGAGAGAATGATAGAGAAAGAGAAAATGATAGATAGAGAGAATGATAGAGAGAGAGAGAGAGAGAGGGAGAGAATGATAGAGAAAGAGAATGATGGAGAGAGAGAATGATGGAGAAAGCGAATGACAGTGAGAGGGCATGATAGAGAGAGAGAGAGAATGATAGAGAAAGAGAATGATGGAGAAAGAGAATGATAGAGAGAGAGAATGATAGAGAGAGAGAATGATAGAGAGAGAATAATGGAGAGAGAGAATGATGGAGAGAGAAAATGATAGGGAGAGAGAATGATAGAGAGAGAGAGAGAGAGAGAGAGAGAGAGAGAGAGAGAGAGAGAGAGAGAGAGAGAGTGAGAGAGAGAGCGAGAATGATAGAGAGAGAAAATGATAGAGAGAGAGAATGATAGAAAGAGAATGATAGAGAGAGAAAATGATAGAGAGAGAGAATGATAGAGAGAGAGAATGATAGAGAGAGAGAATGATAGAGAGAGAATGATAGAGAGAGAGAATGATAGAGAGAGAGAATGATAGAGAGAGAGAATGATAGAGAGAGAGAATGATAGAGAGAGAGAATGATAGAGAGAGGGAATGATAGAGAGAGATAATGATAGACGGAGAATGATAGAGAGAGAGAACGATGGACAGAGAGAATGATAGAGAGAGAATGATAGAGAGAGAGAATGATAGAGAAAGAGAGAATGATAGAGAAAGAGAAAATGATAGAGAGAGAGAATGATAGAGAGAGAGAGAGAGAGAGAGAGAATGATAGAGAAAGAGAATGATGTAGAGAGAGAATGATGGAGAAAGAGAATGATAGAGAGAGAAAATGATAGAGAGAGAGAATGATAGAGAGAGAATGATAGAGAGAGAATGATAGAGAGAGAGAATGATAGAGAGAGAGAATGATAGAGAGAGAATGATAGACAGAGAATGATAGAGAGAGAGAATGATGGACAGAGAGAATGATAGAGAGAGAATTATAGAGAGATAGAATGATGGACAGAGAGAATGATAGTGAGAGAGAATGATAGAGAGAGAGAGAGAATGATAGAGAAAGAGAAAATGATGGAGAGAGAGAATGATAGAGAGAGAATGATAGTGAGAGAGAATGATAGAGAGAGAGAATGATAGTGAGAGAGAATGATGGAGCGAGAGAATGATAGAGAGAGAGAATGATAGTGAGAGAGAATGACGGAGCGAGAGAATGATAGAAAGAGAGAATGATAGAGAGAGAGAATGATGGACAGAGAGAATGATAGTGAGAGAGAACGACAGAGAGAGAGAGAGAATGATAGAGGAAGAGAATGATGGAGAAAGAGAATGATGGAGAGAGAAAATGATGGAGAGAGAGAATGATGGAGAGAGAGAATGATAGAGAGAGAAAATGATAGAGAGAGAGAATGATAGAGAGAGAATGATAGAGAGAGAGAATGATAGAGAGAGAGAATGATAGAGAGAGAATGATAGAGAGAAAATGATAGATAGCGAATGATAGAGAGAGAATGATAGAAAGAGAGAGTGATAGAGAGAAAATGATAGAGAGAGAGAGAATGATAGAGAAAGAGAATGATAGAGAGATAGAATGATGGAGAGAGAGAATGATAGTGAGAGAGAATGATAGAGAGAGAGAATGATGGAGAGAGAGAATGATGGAGAGAGAATGATAGAGAGAAAATGATAGAGAGAGAAAATGATAGAGAGAGAGAATGATAGAGAGAGAATGATGGACAGAGAATGATAGAGAGAGAGAATGATGGACAGAGAGAATGATAGAGAGATTTATAGAGAGATAGAATGATGGACAGAGAGAATGATGGTGAGAGAGAATGATAGAGAGAGAATGATAGTGAGAGAGAATGATAGAGAGAGAGAATGATAGTGAGAGAGAATGATGGAGCGAGAGAATGATAGAGAGAGAGAATGACAGAGAGAGAGAATGATGGACAGAGAGAATGACAGTGAGAGGGCATGATAGAGAGAGAGAGAGAATGATAGAGAAAGAGAATGATGGAGAAAGAGAATGATAGAGAGAGAGAATGATAGAGAGAGAGAATGATAGAGAGAGAATAATGGAGAGAGAGAATAATGGAGAGAGAGAATGATGGAGAGAGAAAATGATAGGGAGAGAGAGAGAGAGAGAGAGAGAGAGAGAGAGAGAGAGTGAGAGAGAGAGCGAGAATGATAGAGAGAGAAAATGATAGAGAGAGAGAATGATAGAAAGAGAATGATAGAGAGAGAGAATGATAGAGAGAGAGAATGATAGAGAGAGAGAATGATAGAGAGAGAGAATGATAGAGAGAGAGAATGATAGAGAGAGAGAATGATAGAGAGAGGGAATGATAGAGAGAGATAATGATAGACGGAGAATGATAGAGAGAGAGAACGATGGACAGAGAGAATGATAGAGAGAGAATGATAGAGAGAGAGAATGATAGAGAAAGAGAGAATGATAGAGAAAGAGAAAATGATAGAGAGAGAGAATGATAGAGAGATAGAGAGAGAGAGAGAATGATAGAGAAAGAGAGAATAATAGAGAAAGAGAATGATAGAGAGATAGAATGATGGAGAGAGAGAATGATAGTGAGAGAGAATGATAGAGAGAGAGAATGATGGAGAGAGAGAATGATGGAGAGAGAATGATAGAGAGAAAATGATAGAGAGAGAAAATGATAGAGAGAGAGAATGATAGAGAGAGAATGATGGACAGAGAATGATAGAGAGAGAGAATGATGGACAGAGAGAATGATAGAGAGATTTATAGAGAGATAGAATGATGGACAGAGAGAATGATGGTGAGAGAGAATGATAGACAGAGAGAGAATGATAGAGAAAGAGAAAATGATGGAGAGAGAGAATGATAGAGAGAAAATGATAGTGAGAGAGAATGATAGAGAGAGAGAATGATAGTGAGAGAGAATGATGGAGCGAGAGAATTATAGAGAGATAGAATGATGGACAGAGAGAATGATAGTGAGAGAGAATGATAGAGAGAGAGAGAATGATAGAGAAAGAGAAAATGATAGTGAGAGAGGATGATAGAGAGAGAGAATGATAGTGAGAGAGAATGATGGAGCGAGAGAATGATAGAGAGAGAGAATGATAGAGAGAGAGAATGATGGACAGAGAGAATGACAGTGAGAGAGAATGATAGAGAGAGAGAGAATGATAGAAAAAGAGAATGATGGAGAAAGAGAATGATAGAGAGAGAGAATGATAGAGAGAGAGAATGATAGAGAGAGAATGATAGAGAGAAAATGATAGAGAGAGAAAATGATAGAGAGAGAGAATGATAGACAGAGAATGATAGAGAGAGAGAATGATGGACAGAGAGAATGATAGAGAGAGAATTATAGAGAGATAGAATGATGGACAGAGAGAATGATAGTGAGAGAGAATGATAGAGAAAGAGAAAATGATGGAGACAGAGAATGATAGAGAGAGAATGATAGTGAGAGAGAAGGATAGAGAGAGAGAGAGAGAGAGAGAGAGAGAGAGAGAGAGAGAGAGCGAGAATGATAGAGAGAGAAAATGATAGAGAGAGAGAATGATAGAGAAAGAGAGAATGATAGAGAAAAAGAAAATGATAGATAGAGAGAATGATAGAGAGAGAGAGAGAGAGAGGGAGAGAATGATAGAGAAAGAGAATGATGGAGAGAGAGAATGATGGAGAAAGAGAATGACAGTGAGAGGGCATGATAGAGAGAGAGAGAGAATGATAGAGAAAGAGAATGATGGAGAAAGAGAATGATAGAGAGAGAGAATGATAGAGAGAGAGAATGATAGAGAGAGAGAATGATAGAGAGAGAATAATGGAGAGAGAGAATGATGGAGAGAGAAAATGATAGGGAGAGAGAATGATAGAGAGAGAGAGAGAGAGAGAGAGAGAGAGAGAGAGAGAGAGAGAGAGAGTGAGAGAGAGAGCGAGAATGATAGAGAGAGAAAATGATAGAGAGAGAGAATGATAGAAAGAGAATGATAGAGAGAGAAAATGATAGAGAGAGAGAATGATAGAGAGAGAGAATGATAGAGAGAGAGAATGATAGAGAGAGAATGATAGAGAGAGAGAATGATAGAGAGAGAGAATGATAGAGAGAGAGAATGATAGAGAGAGAGAATGATAGAGAGAGAGAATGATAGAGAGAGGGACTGATAGAGAGAGATAATGATAGACGGAGAATGATAGAGAGAGAGAACGATGGACAGAGAGAATGATAGAGAGAGAGAATGATAGAGAAAGAGAGAATGATAGAGAAAGAGAAAATGATAGAGAGAGAGAATGATAGAGAGAGAGAGAGAGAGAGAGAGAATGATAGAGAAAGAGAATGATGTAGAGAGAGAATGATGGAGAGAGAGAATGATAGAGAGAGAAAATGATAGAGAGAGAGAATGATAGAGAGAGAATGATAGAGAGAGAGAATGATAGAGAGAGAGAATGATAGAGAGAGAATGATAGAGAGAAAATGATAGATAGCGAATGATAGAGAGAGAATGATAGAAAGAGAGAGTGATAGAGAGAAAATGATAGAGAGAGAGAGAATGATAGAGAAAGAGAATGATAGAGAGATAGAATGATGGAGAGAGAGAATGATAGTGAGAGAGAATGATAGAAAGAGAGAATGATGGAGAGAGAGAATGATGGAGAGAGAATGATAGAGAGAAAATGATACAGAGAGAAAATGATAGAGAGAGAGAATGATAGAGAGAGAATGATGGACAGAGAATGATAGAGAGAGAGAATGATGGACAGAGAGAATGATAGAGAGATTTATAGAGAGATAGAATGATGGACAGAGAGAATGATGGTGAGAGAGAATGATAGACAGAGAGAGAATGATAGAGAAAGAGAAAATGATGGAGAGAGAGAATGATAGAGAGAGAATGATAGTGAGAGAGAATGATAGAGAGAGAGAATGATAGTGAGAGAGAATGATGGAGCGAGAGAATGATAGAGAGAGAGAATGACAGAGAGAGAGAATGATGGACAGAGAGAATGACAGTGAGAGGGCATGATAGAGAGAGAGAGAGAATGATAGAGAAAGAGAATGATGGAGAAAGAGAATGATAGAGAGAGAGAATGATAGAGAGAGAGAATGATAGAGAGAGAATAATGGAGAGAGAGAATAATGGAGAGAGAGAATGATGGAGAGAGAAAATGATAGGGAGAGAGAGAGAGAGAGAGAGAGAGAGAGAGAGTGAGAGAGAGAGCGAGAATGATAGAGAGAGAAAATGATAGAGAGAGAGAATGATAGAAAGAGAATGATAGAGAGAGAGAATGATAGAGAGAGAGAATGATAGAGAGAGAGAATGATAGAGAGAGAGAATGATAGAGAGAGGGAATGATAGAGAGAGATAATGATAGACGGAGAATGATAGAGAGAGAGAACGATGGACAGAGAGAATGATAGAGAGAGAATGATAGAGAGAGAGAATGATAGAGAAAGAGAGAATGATAGAGAAAGAGAAAATGATAGAGAGAGAGAATGATAGAGAGATAGAGAGAGAGAGAGAATGATAGAGAAAGAGAATGATGTAGAGAGAGAATGATGGAGAAAGAGAATGATAGAGAGAGAAAATGATAGAGAGAGAGAATGATAGAGAGAGAATGATAGAGAGAGAATGATGGAGAGAGAGAATGATAGAGAGAGAGAATGATAGAGAGAGAATGATAGACAGAGAATGATAGAGAGAGAGAATGATGGACAGAGAGAATGATAGAGAGAGAATGATAGTGAGAGAGGATGATAGAGAGAGAGAATGATAGTGAGAGAGAATGATGGAGCGAGAGAATGATAGAGAGAGAGAATGATAGAGAGCGAGAATGATGGACAGAGAGAATGATAGAGAGAGAGAGAATGATAGAAAAAGAGAATGATGGAGAAAGAGAATGATAGAGAGAGAGAATGATAGAGAGAGAGAATGATAGAGAGAGAATGATAGAGAGAAAATGGTAGAGAGAGAAAATGATAGAGAGAGAGAATGATAGACAGAGAATGATAGAGAGAGAGAATGATGGACAGAGAGAATGATAGAGAGAGAATTATAGAGAGATAGAATGATGGACAGAGAGAATGATAGTGAGAGAGAATGATAGAGAAAGAGAAAATGATGGAGACAGAGAATGATAGAGAGAGAATAATAGTGAGAGAGAAGTATAGAGAGAGAGAGAGAGAGAGAGAGAGAGAGAGAGAGAGAGAGAGAGAGAGAGAGAGAGAGAGAGCGAGAATGATAGAGAGAGAAAATGATAGAGAGAGAGAATGATAGAGAAAGAGAGAATGATAGAGAAAGAGAAAATGATAGATAGAGAGAATGATAGAAAGAGAGAGAGAGAGAGAGAGAGAGAGAATGATAGAGAAAGAGGATGATGGAGAGAGAGAATGATGGAGAAAGAGAATGATAGAGAGAGAAAATGATAGAGAGAGAGAATGATGGAGAGAGAATGATAGAGAGAGAGAATGATAGAGAGAGAGAATGATAGAGAGAGAGAATGATAGAGAGAGGGAATGATAGAGAGAGATAATGATAGACGGAGAATGATAGAGAGAGAGAACGATGGACAGAGAGAATGATAGAGAGATAATGATAGAGAGAGAGAATGATAGAGAAAGAGAGAATGATAGAGAAAGAGAAAATGATAGAGAGAGAGAATGATAGAGAGAGAGAGAGAGAGAGAGAATGATAGAGAAAGAGAATGATGTAGAGAAAGAATGATGGAGAAAGAGAATGATAGAGAGAGAAAATGATAGAGAGAGAGAATGATAGAGAGAGAATGATAGAGAGAGAGAATGATAGAGAGAGAGAATGATAGAGAGAGAATGATAGAGAGAAAATGATAGAGAGAGAAAATGATAGAGAGAGAGAATGATAGACAGAGAATGATAGAGAGAGAGAATGATAGAGAGAGAATGATAGAGAGAGAGAATGATAGAGAGAGAGAATGATAGAGAGAGAGAATGATGGAGAGAGGGAATGATAGAGAGAGATAATGATAGACGGAGAATGATAGAGAGAGAGAACGATGGACAGAGAGAATGATAGAGAGAGAATGATAGAGAGAGAATGATAGAGAGAGAGAATGATAGAGAAAGAGAGAATGATAGAGAAAGAGAAAATGATAGAGAGAGAGAATGATAGAGAGAGAATGTTAGAGAGAGAGAGAGAGAGAATGATAGAGAAAGAGAATGATGTAGAGAGAGAATGATGGAGAAAGAGAATGATAGAGAGAGAAAATGATAGAGAGAGAGAATGATAGAGAGAGAATGATAGAGATAGAGAATGATAGAGAGAGAGAATGATAGAGAGAGAGAATGATAGAGAGAGAATGATAGAGAGAAAATGATAGAGAGAGAAAATGATAGAGAGAGAGAATGATAGACAGAGAATGATAGAGAGAGAGAATGATGGACAGAGAGAATGATAGAGAGATAGAATGATGGACAGAGAGAATGATAGTGAGAGAGAATGATAGAGAGAGAGAGAATGATAGAGAAAGAGAAAATGATAGAGAGAGAGAATGATAGAGAGATAGAGAGAGAGAGAGAATGATAGAGAAAGAGAATGATGTAGAGAGAGAATGATGGAGAAAGAGAATGATAGAGAGAGAAAATGATAGAGAGAGAGAATGATAGAGAGAGAATGATAGAGAGAGAATGATAGAGAGAAAATGATAGAGAGAGAAAATGATAGAGAGAGAGAATGGTAGACAGAGAATGATAGAGAGAGAGAATGATAGAGAGAGAATGATAGAGAGAGAGAATGATAGAGAGAGAGAATGATAGAGAGAGAGAATGATGGAGAGAGGGAATGATAGAGAGAGATAATGATAGACGGAGAATGATAGAGAGAGAGAACGATGGACAGAGAGAATGATAGAGAGAGAATGATAGAGAGAGAATGATAGAGAGAGAGAATGATAGAGAAAGAGAGAATGATAGAGAAAGAGAAAATGATAGAGAGAGAGAATGATAGAGAGAGAATGTTAGAGAGAGAGAGAGAGAGAATGATAGAGAAAGAGAATGATGTAGAGAGAGAATGATGGAGAAAGAGAATGATAGAGAGAGAAAATGATAGAGAGAGAGAATGATAGAGAGAGAATGATAGAGATAGAGAATGATAGAGAGAGAGAATGATAGAGAGAGAGAATGATAGAGAGAGAATGATAGAGAGAAAATGATAGAGAGAGAAAATGATAGAGAGAGAGAATGATAGACAGAGAATGATAGAGAGAGAGAATGATGGACAGAGAGAATGATAGAGAGATAGAATGATGGACAGAGAGAATGATAGTGAGAGAGAATGATAGAGAGAGAGAGAATGATAGAGAAAGAGAAAATGATAGAGAGAGAGAATGATAGAGAGATAGAGAGAGAGAGAGAATGATAGAGAAAGAGAATGATGTAGAGAGAGAATGATGGAGAAAGAGAATGATAGAGAGAGAAAATGATAGAGAGAGAGAATGATAGAGAGAGAATGATAGAGAGAGAATGATGGAGAGAGAGAATGATAGAGAGAGAGAATGATAGAGAGAGAATGATAGACAGAGAATGATAGAGAGAGAGAATGATGGACAGAGAGAATGATAGAGAGAGAATGATAGTGAGAGAGGATGATAGAGAGAGAGAATGATAGTGAGAGAGAATGATGGAGCGAGAGAATGATAGAGAGAGAGAATGATAGAGAGAGAGAATGATGGACAGAGAGAATGATAGAGAGAGAGAGAATGATAGAAAAAGAGAATGATGGAGAAAGAGAATGATAGAGAGAGAGAATGATAGAGAGAGAGAATGATAGAGAGAGAATGATAGAGAGAAAATGGTAGAGAGAGAAAATGATAGAGAGAGAGAATGATAGACAGAGAATGATAGAGAGAGAGAATGATGGACAGAGAGAATGATAGAGAGAGAATTATAGAGAGATAGAATGATGGACAGAGAGAATGATAGTGAGAGAGAATGATAGAGAAAGAGAAAATGATGGAGACAGAGAATGATAGAGAGAGAATAATAGTGAGAGAGAAGGATAGAGAGAGAGAGAGAGAGAGAGAGAGAGAGAGCGAGAATGATAGAGAGAGAAAATGATAGAGAGAGAGAATGATAGAGAAAGAGAGAATGATAGAGAAAGAGAAAATGATAGATAGAGAGAATGATAGAAAGAGAGAGAGAGAGAGAGAGAGAGAATGATAGAGAAAGAGGATGATGGAGAGAGAGAATGATGGAGAAAGAGAATGATAGAGAGAGAAAATGATAGAGAGAGAGAATGATAGAGAGAGAATGATAGAGAGAGAGAATGATAGAGAGAGAGAATGATAGAGAGAGAGAATGATAGAGAGAGGGAATGATAGAGAGAGATAATGATAGACGGAGAATGATAGAGAGAGAGAACGATGGACAGAGAGAATGATAGAGAGATAATGATAGAGAGAGAGAATGATAGAGAAAGAGAGAATGATAGATAAAGAGAAAATGATAGAGAGAGAGAATGATAGAGAGAGAGAGAGAGAGAGAGAATGATAGAGAAAGAGAATGATGTAGAGAGAGAATGATGGAGAAAGAGAATGATAGAGAGAGAAAATGATAGAGAGAGAGAATGATAGAGAGAGAATGATAGAGAGAGAGAATGATAGAGAGAGAGAATGATAGAGAGAGAATGATAGAGAGAAAATGATAGAGAGAGAAAATGATAGAGAGAGAGAATGATAGACAGAGAATGATAGAGAGAGAGAATGATAGAGAGAGAATGATAGAGAGAGAATGATAGAGAGAGAGAATGATAGAGAAAGAGAGAATGATAGAGAAAGAGAAAATGATAGAGAGAGAGAATGATAGAGAGAGAATGATAGAGAGAGAGAGAGAGAGAGAATGATAGAGAAAGAGAATGATGTAGAGAGAGAATGATGGAGAAAGAGAATGATAGAGAGAGAAAATGATAGAGAGAGAGAATGATAGAGAGAGAATGATAGAGATAGAGAATGATAGAGAGAGAGAATGATAGAGAGAGAGAGAGAGAGAGAGAGAGCGAGAATGATAGAGAGAGAAAATGATAGAGAGAGAGAATGATAGAGAAAGAGAGAATGATAGAGAAAAAGAAAATGATAGATAGAGAGAATGATAGAGAGAGAGAGAGAGAGAGGGAGAGAATGATAGAGAAAGAGAATGATGGAGAGAGAGAATGATGGAGAAAGAGAATGACAGTGAGAGGGCATGATAGAGAGAGAGAGAGAATGATAGAGAAAGAGAATGATGGAGAAAGAGAATGATAGAGAGAGAGAATGATAGAGAGAGAGAATGATAGAGAGAGAGAATGATAGAGAGAGAATAATGGAGAGAGAGAATGATGGAGAGAGAAAATGATAGGGAGAGAGAATGATAGAGAGAGAGAGAGAGAGAGAGAGAGAGAGAGAGAGAGAGAGAGAGAGAGAGTGAGAGAGAGAGCGAGAATGATAGAGAGAGAAAATGATAGAGAGAGAGAATGATAGAAAGAGAATGATAGAGAGAGAAAATGATAGAGAGAGAGAATGATAGAGAGAGAGAATGATAGAGAGAGAGAATGATAGAGAGAGAATGATAGAGAGAGAGAATGATAGAGAGAGAGAATGATAGAGAGAGAGAATGATAGAGAGAGAGAATGATAGAGAGAGAGAATGATAGAGAGAGGGAATGATAGAGAGAGATAATGATAGACGGAGAATGATAGAGAGAGAGAACGATGGACAGAGAGAATGATAGAGAGAGAGAATGATAGAGAAAGAGAGAATGATAGAGAAAGAGAAAATGATAGAGAGAGAGAATGATAGAGAGAGAGAGAGAGAGAGAGAGAATGATAGAGAAAGAGAATGATGTAGAGAGAGAATGATGGAGAGAGAGAATGATAGAGAGAGAAAATGATAGAGAGAGAGAATGATAGAGAGAGAATGATAGAGAGAGAGAATGATAGAGAGAGAGAATGATAGAGAGAGAATGATAGAGAGAAAATGATAGATAGCGAATGATAGAGAGAGAATGATAGAAAGAGAGAGTGATAGAGAGAAAATGATAGAGAGAGAGAGAATGATAGAGAAAGAGAATGATAGAGAGATAGAATGATGGAGAGAGAGAATGATAGTGAGAGAGAATGATAGAAAGAGAGAATGATGGAGAGAGAGAATGATGGAGAGAGAATGATAGAGAGAAAATGATACAGAGAGAAAATGATAGAGAGAGAGAATGATAGAGAGAGAATGATGGACAGAGAATGATAGAGAGAGAGAATGATGGACAGAGAGAATGATAGAGAGATTTATAGAGAGATAGAATGATGGACAGAGAGAATGATGGTGAGAGAGAATGATAGACAGAGAGAGAATGATAGAGAAAGAGAAAATGATGGAGAGAGAGAATGATAGAGAGAGAATGATAGTGAGAGAGAATGATAGAGAGAGAGAATGATAGTGAGAGAGAATGATGGAGCGAGAGAATGATAGAGAGAGAGAATGACAGAGAGAGAGAATGATGGACAGAGAGAATGACAGTGAGAGGGCATGATAGAGAGAGAGAGAGAATGATAGAGAAAGAGAATGATGGAGAAAGAGAATGATAGAGAGAGAGAATGATAGAGAGAGAGAATGATAGAGAGAGAATAATGGAGAGAGAGAATAATGGAGAGAGAGAATGATGGAGAGAGAAAATGATAGGGAGAGAGAGAGAGAGAGAGAGAGAGAGAGAGAGTGAGAGAGAGAGCGAGAATGATAGAGAGAGAAAATGATAGAGAGAGAGAATGATAGAAAGAGAATGATAGAGAGAGAGAATGATAGAGAGAGAGAATGATAGAGAGAGAGAATGATAGAGAGAGAGAATGATAGAGAGAGGGAATGATAGAGAGAGATAATGATAGACGGAGAATGATAGAGAGAGAGAACGATGGACAGAGAGAATGATAGAGAGAGAATGATAGAGAGAGAGAATGATAGAGAAAGAGAGAATGATAGAGAAAGAGAAAATGATAGAGAGAGAGAATGATAGAGAGATAGAGAGAGAGAGAGAATGATAGAGAAAGAGAATGATGTAGAGAGAGAATGATGGAGAAAGAGAATGATAGAGAGAGAAAATGATAGAGAGAGAGAATGATAGAGAGAGAATGATAGAGAGAGAATGATGGAGAGAGAGAATGATAGAGAGAGAGAATGATAGAGAGAGAATGATAGACAGAGAATGATAGAGAGAGAGAATGATGGACAGAGAGAATGATAGAGAGAGAATGATAGTGAGAGAGGATGATAGAGAGAGAGAATGATAGTGAGAGAGAATGATGGAGCGAGAGAATGATAGAGAGAGAGAATGATAGAGAGCGAGAATGATGGACAGAGAGAATGATAGAGAGAGAGAGAATGATAGAAAAAGAGAATGATGGAGAAAGAGAATGATAGAGAGAGAGAATGATAGAGAGAGAGAATGATAGAGAGAGAATGATAGAGAGAAAATGGTAGAGAGAGAAAATGATAGAGAGAGAGAATGATAGACAGAGAATGATAGAGAGAGAGAATGATGGACAGAGAGAATGATAGAGAGAGAATTATAGAGAGATAGAATGATGGACAGAGAGAATGATAGTGAGAGAGAATGATAGAGAAAGAGAAAATGATGGAGACAGAGAATGATAGAGAGAGAATAATAGTGAGAGAGAAGTATAGAGAGAGAGAGAGAGAGAGAGAGAGAGAGAGAGAGAGAGAGCGAGAATGATAGAGAGAGAAAATGATAGAGAGAGAGAATGATAGAGAAAGAGAGAATGATAGAGAAAGAGAAAATGATAGATAGAGAGAATGATAGAAAGAGAGAGAGAGAGAGAGAGAGAGAGAATGATAGAGAAAGAGGATGATGGAGAGAGAGAATGATGGAGAAAGAGAATGATAGAGAGAGAAAATGATAGAGAGAGAGAATGATGGAGAGAGAATGATAGAGAGAGAGAATGATAGAGAGAGAGAATGATAGAGAGAGAGAATGATAGAGAGAGGGAATGATAGAGAGAGATAATGATAGACGGAGAATGATAGAGAGAGAGAACGATGGACAGAGAGAATGATAGAGAGATAATGATAGAGAGAGAGAATGATAGAGAAAGAGAGAATGATAGAGAAAGAGAAAATGATAGAGAGAGAGAATGATAGAGAGAGAGAGAGAGAGAGAGAATGATAGAGAAAGAGAATGATGTAGAGAAAGAATGATGGAGAAAGAGAATGATAGAGAGAGAAAATGATAGAGAGAGAGAATGATAGAGAGAGAATGATAGAGAGAGAGAATGATAGAGAGAGAGAATGATAGAGAGAGAATGATAGAGAGAAAATGATAGAGAGAGAAAATGATAGAGAGAGAGAATGATAGACAGAGAATGATAGAGAGAGAGAATGATAGAGAGAGAATGATAGAGAGAGAGAATGATAGAGAGAGAGAATGATAGAGAGAGAGAATGATGGAGAGAGGGAATGATAGAGAGAGATAATGATAGACGGAGAATGATAGAGAGAGAGAACGATGGACAGAGAGAATGATAGAGAGAGAATGATAGAGAGAGAGAATGATAGAGAAAGAGAGAATGATAGAGAAAGAGAAAATGATAGAGAGAGAGAATGATAGAGAGAGAATGTTAGAGAGAGAGAGAGAGAGAATGATAGAGAAAGAGAATGATGTAGAGAGAGAATGATGGAGAAAGAGAATGATAGAGAGAGAAAATGATAGAGAGAGAGAATGATAGAGAGAGAATGATAGAGATAGAGAATGATAGAGAGAGAGAATGATAGAGAGAGAGAATGATAGAGAGACAATGATAGAGAGAAAATGATAGAGAGAGAAAATGATAGAGAGAGAGAATGATAGACAGAGAATGATAGAGAGAGAGAATGATGGACAGAGAGAATGATAGAGAGATAGAATGATGGACAGAGAGAATGATAGTGAGAGAGAATGATAGAGAGAGAGAGAATGATAGAGAAAGAGAAAATGATAGAGAGAGAGAATGATAGAGAGATAGAGAGAGAGAGAGAATGATAGAGAAAGAGAATGATGTAGAGAGAGAATGATGGAGAAAGAGAATGATAGAGAGAGAAAATGATAGAGAGAGAGAATGATAGAGAGAGAATGATAGAGAGAGAATGATAGAGAGAAAATGATAGAGAGAGAAAATGATAGAGAGAGAGAATGATAGACAGAGAATGATAGAGAGAGAGAATGATAGAGAGAGAATGATAGAGAGAGAGAATGATAGAGAGAGAGAATGATAGAGAGAGAGAATGATGGAGAGAGGGAATGATAGAGAGAGATAATGATAGACGGAGAATGATAGAGAGAGAGAACGATGGACAGAGAGAATGATAGAGAGAGAATGATAGAGAGAGAATGATAGAGAGAGAGAATGATAGAGAAAGAGAGAATGATAGAGAAAGAGAAAATGATAGAGAGAGAGAATGATAGAGAGAGAATGTTAGAGAGAGAGAGAGAGAGAATGATAGAGAAAGAGAATGATGTAGAGAGAGAATGATGGAGAAAGAGAATGATAGAGAGAGAAAATGATAGAGAGAGAGAATGATAGAGAGAGAATGATAGAGATAGAGAATGATAGAGAGAGAGAATGATAGAGAGAGAGAATGATAGAGAGAGAATGATAGAGAGAAAATGATAGAGAGAGAAAATGATAGAGAGAGAGAATGATAGACAGAGAATGATAGAGAGAGAGAATGATGGACAGAGAGAATGATAGAGAGATAGAATGATGGACAGAGAGAATGATAGTGAGAGAGAATGATAGAGAGAGAGAGAATGATAGAGAAAGAGAAAATGATAGAGAGAGAGAATGATAGAGAGATAGAGAGAGAGAGAGAATGATAGAGAAAGAGAATGATGTAGAGAGAGAATGATGGAGAAAGAGAATGATAGAGAGAGAAAATGATAGAGAGAGAGAATGATAGAGAGAGAATGATAGAGAGAGAATGATGGAGAGAGAGAATGATAGAGAGAGAGAATGATAGAGAGAGAATGATAGACAGAGAATGATAGAGAGAGAGAATGATGGACAGAGAGAATGATAGAGAGAGAATGATAGTGAGAGAGGATGATAGAGAGAGAGAATGATAGTGAGAGAGAATGATGGAGCGAGAGAATGATAGAGAGAGAGAATGATGGACAGAGAGAATGATAGAGAGAGAGAGAATGATAGAAAAAGAGAATGATGGAGAAAGAGAATGATAGAGAGAGAGAATGATAGAGAGAGAGAATGATAGAGAGAGAATGATAGAGAGAAAATGGTAGAGAGAGAAAATGATAGAGAGAGAGAATGATAGACAGAGAATGATAGAGAGAGAGAATGATGGACAGAGAGAATGATAGAGAGAGAATTATAGAGAGATAGAATGATGGACAGAGAGAATGATAGTGAGAGAGAATGATAGAGAAAGAGAAAATGATGGAGACAGAGAATGATAGAGAGAGAATAATAGTGAGAGAGAAGGATAGAGAGAGAGAGAGAGAGAGAGAGAGAGAGAGCGAGAATGATAGAGAGAGAAAATGATAGAGAGAGAGAATGATAGAGAAAGAGAGAATGATAGAGAAAGAGAAAATGATAGATAGAGAGAATGATAGAAAGAGAGAGAGAGAGAGAGAGAGAGAATGATAGAGAAAGAGGATGATGGAGAGAGAGAATGATGGAGAAAGAGAATGATAGAGAGAGAAAATGATAGAGAGAGAGAATGATAGAGAGAGAATGATAGAGAGAGAGAATGATAGAGAGAGAGAATGATAGAGAGAGAGAATGATAGAGAGAGGGAATGATAGAGAGAGATAATGATAGACGGAGAATGATAGAGAGAGAGAACGATGGACAGAGAGAATGATAGAGAGATAATGATAGAGAGAGAGAATGATAGAGAAAGAGAGAATGATAGATAAAGAGAAAATGATAGAGAGAGAGAATGATAGAGAGAGAGAGAGAGAGAGAGAATGATAGAGAAAGAGAATGATGTAGAGAGAGAATGATGGAGAAAGAGAATGATAGAGAGAGAAAATGATAGAGAGAGAGAATGATAGAGAGAGAATGATAGAGAGAGAGAATGATAGAGAGAGAGAATGATAGAGAGAGAATGATAGAGAGAAAATGATAGAGAGAGAAAATGATACAGAGAGAGAATGATAGACAGAGAATGATAGAGAGAGAGAATGATAGAGAGAGAATGATAGAGAGAGAATGATAGAGAGAGAGAATGATAGAGAAAGAGAGAATGATAGAGAAAGAGAAAATGATAGAGAGAGAGAATGATAGAGAGAGAATGATAGAGAGAGAGAGAGAGAGAATGATAGAGAAAGAGAATGATGTAGAGAGAGAATGATGGAGAAAGAGAATGATAGAGAGAGAAAATGATAGAGAGAGAGAATGATAGAGAGAGAATGATAGAGATAGAGAATGATAGAGAGAGAGAATGATAGAGAGAGAGAATGATAGAGAGAGAATGATAGAGAGAAAATGATAGAGAGAGAAAATGATAGAGAGAGAGAATGATAGACAGAGAATGATAGAGAGAGAGAATGATGGACAGAGAGAATGATAGAGAGATAGAATGATGGACAGAGAGAATGATAGTGAGAGAGAATGATAGAGAGAGAGAGAATGATAGAGAAAGAGAAAATGATGGAGAGAGAGAATGATAGAGAGAGAATGATAGTGAGAGAGAATGATAGGGAGAGAGAATGATAGTGAGAGAGAATGATGGAGCGAGAGAATGATAGAGAGAGAGGATGATAGAGAGAGAGAATGATGGACAGAGAGAATGACAGTGAGAGAGAATGATAGAGAGAGAGAGAGAATGATAGAAAAAGAGAATGATGGAGAAAGAGAATGATAGAGAGAGAGAATGATAGAGAGAGAGAATGATAGAGAGAGAGAATGATAGAGAGAGAATAATGGAGAGAGAGAATGATGGAGAGAGAATGATAGAGAGAGAGAGAGAGAGAGAAAGAGAGAATGATAGAGAAAGAGAAAATGATAGAGAGAGAGAATGATAGAGAGAATGATAGAGAGAGAGAATGATAGAGAAAGAGTGAATGATAGAGAAAGAGAAAATGATAGATAGAGAGAATGATAGAGAGAGAGAGAGAGAGAGAGAGAGAGAGAATGATAGAGAAAGAGAATGATGGGGAGAGAGAATGATGGAGAAAGAGAATGATAGAGAGAGAAAATGATAGAGAGATAGAATGATAGAGAGAGAATGATAGAGAGAGAGAATGATAGAGAGAGAATGATAGAGAGAGAATGATAGAGAGAAAATGATAGAGAGAGAAAATGATAGAGAGAGAGAATGATAGACAGAGAATGATAGAGAGAGAGAATGATAGAGAGAGAGAGAATGATAGAGAGAGAGAATGATAGAGACAGAGAATGATAGAGAGAGAGAGAGAGAGAGAGAGAGAGAGAGAGAGAGAGAGAGAGTAAGAGAGAGCGAGAATGATAGAGAGAGAAAATGATAGAGAGAGAGAATGATAGAAAGAGAATGATAGAGAGAGAGAATGATAGAGAGAGAGAATGATAGAGAGAGAGAATGATAGAGAGAGAATGATAGAGAGAGAGAATGATAGAGAGAGAGAATGATAGAGAGAGAGAATGATAGAGAGAGAGAATGATAGAGAGAGAGAATGATAGAGAGAGGGAATGATAGAGAGAGATAATGATAGACGGAGAATGATAGAGAGAGAGAACGATGGACAGAGAGAATGATAGAGAGAGAATGATAGAGAGAGAGAATGATAGAGAAAGAGAGAATGATAGAGAAAGAGAAAATGATAGAGAGAGAGAATGATAGAGAGAGAGAGAGAGAGAGAGAATGATAGAGAAAGAGAATGATGTAGAGAGAGAATGATGGAGAAAGAGAATGATAGAGAGAGAAAATGATAGAGAGAGAGAATGATAGAGAGAGAATGATAGAGAGAGAATGATAGAGAGAGAGAATGATAGAGAGAGAGAATGATAGAGAGAGAATGATAGACAGAGAATGATAGAGAGAGAGAATGATGGACAGAGAGAATGATAGAGAGAGAATTATAGAGAGATAGAATGATGGACAGAGAGAATGATAGTGAGAGAGAATGATAGAGAGAGAGAGAATGATAGAGAAAGAGAAAATGATAGTGAGAGAGGATGATAGAGAGAGAGAATGATAGTGAGAGAGAATGATGGAGCGAGAGAATGATAGAGAGAGAGAATGATAGAGAGAGAGAATGATGGACAGAGAGAATGACAGTGAGAGAGAATGATAGAGAGAGAGAAAATGATAGAAAAAGAGAATGATGGAGAAAGAGAATGATAGAGAGAGAGAATGATAGAGAGAGAGAATGATAGAGAGAGAATGATAGAGAGAAAATGATAGAGAGAGAAAATGATAGAGAGAGAGAATGATAGACAGAGAATGATAGAGAGAGAGAATGATGGACAGAGAGAATGATAGAGAGAGAATTATAGAGAGATAGAATGATGGACAGAGAGAATGATAGTGAGAGAGAATGATAGAGAAAGAGAAAATGATGGAGACAGAGAATGATAGAGAGAGAATGATAGTGAGAGAGAAGGATAGAGAGAGAGAGAGAGAGAGAGAGAGAGAGAGAGAGAGCGAGAATGATAGAGAGAGAAAATGATAGAGAGAGAGAATGATAGAGAAAGAGAGAATGATAGAGAAAGAGAAAATGATAGATAGAGAGAATGATAGAGAGAGAGAGAGAGAGAGGGAGAGAATGATAGAGAAAGAGAATGATGGAGAGAGAGAATGATGGAGAAAGAGAATGATAGAGAGAGAAAATGATAGAGAGAGAGAATGATAGAGAGAGAATGATAGAGAGAGAGAATGATAGAGAGAGAGAATGATAGAGAGAGAATGATAGAGAGAAAATGATAGAGAGAGAAAATGATAGAGAGAGAGAATGATAGACAGAGAATGATAGAGAGAGAGAATGATAGACAGAGAATGATAGAGAGAGAGAATGATAGAGAGAGAGAATGATAGAGAGAGAGAATGATAGAGAGAGAGAATGATAGAGAGAGGGAATGATAGAGAGAGATAATGATAGACGGAGAATGATAGAGAGAGAGAACGATGGACAGAGAGAATGATAGAGAGAGAATGATAGAGAGAGAGAATGATAGAGAAAGAGAGAATGATAGAGAAAGAGAAAATAATAGAGAGAGAGAATGATAGAGAGAGAGAGAGAGAGAGAGAGAGAGAATGATAGAGAAAGAGAATGATGTAGAGAGAGAATGATGGAGAAAGAGAATGATAGAGAGAGAAAATGATAGAGAGAGAGAATGATAGAGAGAGAATGATAGAGAGAGAGAATGATAGAGAGAGAGAATGATAGAGAGAGAGAATGATAGAGAGAGAATGATAGAGAGAAAATGATAGAGAGAGAAAATGATAGAGAGAGAGAATGATAGACAGAGAATGATAGAGAGAGAGAATGATAGAGAGAGAATTATAGAGAGATAGAATGATGGACAGAGAGAATGATAGAGAGAGAATTATAGAGAGATAGAATGATTGACAGAGAGAATGATAGTGAGAGAGAATGATAGAGAGAGAATGATAGTGAGAGAGAATGATAGAGAGAGAGAATGATAGTGAGAGAGAATGACGGAGCGAGAGAATGATAGAGAGAGAGAATGATAGAGAGAGAGAATGATGGACAGAGAGAATGATAGTGAGAGAGAATGATGGACAGAGAGAATGATAGTGAGAGAGAATGACAGAGAGAGAGAGAGAGAATGATAGAGAGAGAAAATGATAGAGAGAGAGAATGATAGAGAGAGAATGATAGAGAGAGAGAATGATAGAGAGAGAGAATGATAGAGAGAGAATGATAGAGAGAAAATGATAGATAGCGAATGATAGAGAGAGAATGATAGAAAGAGAGAGTGATAGAGAGAAAATGATAGAGAGAGAGAGAATGATAGAGAAAGAGAATGATAGAGAGATAGAATGATAGAGAGAGAGAATGATAGTGAGAGAGAATGATAGAGAGAGAGAATGATGGAGAGAGAGAATGGTGGAGAAAGAGAATGATGGAGAGAGAGAATGATAGAGAGAGAATGCCAGAGAGAGAGAATGATAGAGAGAGAGAATGATAGAGAGAGAGAATGATAGAGAGAGAGAATGATAGAGAGAGAGAATGATAGAGAGAGAGAATGATAGAGAGAGAGAATGATAGAGAGAGAGAATGATAGAGAGAGAATGATAGAGAGAAAATGATAGAGAGAGAAAATGATAGAGAGAGAGAATGATAGAGAGAGAATGATAGACAGAGAATGATAGAGAGAGAGAATGATGGACAGAGAGAATGATAGAGAGATTTATAGAGAGATAGAATGATGGACAGAGAGAATGATAGTGAGAGAGAATGATAGACAGAGAGAGAATGATAGAGAAAGAGAAAATGATGGAGAGAGAGAATGATAGAGAGAGAATGATAGTGAGAGAGAATGATAGAGAGAGAGAATGATAGTGAGAGAGAATGATGGAGCGACAGAATGATAGAGAGAGAGAATGATAGAGAGAGAGAATGATGGACAGAGAGAATGACAGTGAGAGGGCATGATAGAGAGAGAGAGAGAATGATAGAGAAAGAGAATGATGGAGAAAGAGAATGATAGAGAGAGAGAATGATAGAGAGAGAGAATGATAGAGAGAGAATAATGGAGAGAGAGAATGATGGAGAGAGAAAATGATAGGGAGAGAGAATGATAGAGAGAGAGAGAGAGAGAGAGAGAGAGAGAGAGAGAGAGAGAGAGAGAGAGAGTGAGAGAGAGAGCGAGAATGATAGAGAGAGAAAATGATAGAGAGAGAGAATGATAGAAAGAGAATGATAGAGAGAGAAAATGATAGAGAGAGAGAATGATAGAGAGAGAGAATGATAGAGAGAGAGAATGATAGAGAGAGAATGATAGAGAGAGAGAATGATAGAGAGAGAGAATGATAGAGAGAGAGAATGATAGAGAGAGAGAATGATAGAGAGAGAGAATGATAGAGAGAGGGAATGATAGAGAGAGATAATGATAGACGGAGAATGATAGAGAGAGAGAACGATGGACAGAGAGAATGATAGAGAGAGAATGATAGAGAGAGAGAATGATAGAGAAAGAGAGAATGATAGAGAAAGAGAAAATGATAGAGAGAGAGAATGATAGAGAGAGAGAGAGAGAGAGAGAGAATGATAGAGAAAGAGAATGATGTAGAGAGAGAATGATGGAGAAAGAGAATGATAGAGAGAGAAAATGATAGAGAGAGAGAATGATAGAGAGAGAATGATAGAGAGAGAATGATAGAGAGAGAGAATGATAGAGAGAGAGAATGATAGAGAGAGAATGATAGACAGAGAATGATAGAGAGAGAGAATGATGGACAGAGAGAATGATAGAGAGAGAATTATAGAGAGATAGAATGATGGACAGAGAGAATGATAGTGAGAGAGAATGATAGAGAGAGAGAGAGAATGATAGAGAAAGAGAAAATGATGGAGAGAGAGAATGATAGAGAGAGAATGATAGTGAGAGAGAATGATAGAGAGAGAGAATGATAGTGAGAGAGAATGATGGAGCGAGAGAATGATAGAGAGAGAGAATGATAGAGAGAGAGAATGATGGACAGAGAGAATGACAGTGAGAGAGAATGATAGAGAGAGAGAGAATGATAGAAAAAGAGAATGATGGAGAAAGAGAATGATAGAGAGAGAGAATGATAGAGAGAGAGAATGATAGAGAGAGAGAATGATAGAGAGAGAGAATGATAGAGAGAGAATAATGGAGAGAGAGAATGATGGAGAGAGAAAATGATAGGGAGAGAGAATGATAGAGAGAGAGAATGATAGAGAGAGAATGATAGAGAGAGAGAATGATAGAGAGAGAGAATGATAGAGAGAGAATGATAGAGAGAAAATGATAGAGAGAGAAAATGATAGAGAGAGAGAATGATAGACAGAGAATGATAGAGAGAGAGAATGATAGAGAGAGAATGATAGAGAGAGAATGATAGAGAGAGAGAATGATAGAGAAAGAGAGAATGATAGAGAAAGAGAAAATGATAGAGAGAGAGAATGATAGAGAGAGAATGATAGAGAGAGAGAGAGAGAGAATGATAGAGAAAGAGAATGATGTAGAGAGAGAATGATGGAGAAAGAGAATGATAGAGAGAGAAAATGATAGAGAGAGAGAATGATAGAGAGAGAATGATAGAGATAGAGAATGATAGAGAGAGAGAATGATAGAGAGAGAGAATGATAGAGAGAGAATGATAGAGAGAAAATGATAGAGAGAGAAAATGATAGAGAGAGAGAATGATAGACAGAGAATGATAGAGAGAGAGAATGATGGACAGAGAGAATGATAGAGAGATAGAATGATGGACAGAGAGAATGATAGTGAGAGAGAATGATAGAGAGAGAGAGA
This sequence comes from Dyspetes luteomarginatus, assembly GCA_963669185.1. Taxonomy (NCBI): domain Eukaryota; kingdom Metazoa; phylum Arthropoda; class Insecta; order Hymenoptera; family Ichneumonidae; genus Dyspetes; species Dyspetes luteomarginatus. The sequence goes on from OY769905.1 coordinate 12,057,551, forward strand.
ATGATAGAGAAAGAGAAAATGATGGAGAGAGAGAATGATAGAGAGAGAATGATAGTGAGAGAATGATAGTGAGAGAGAATGATAGGGAGAGAGAATGATAGTGAGAGAGAATGATGGAGCGAGAGAATGATAGAGAGAGAGGATGATAGAGAGAGAGAATGATGGACAGAGAGAATGACAGTGAGAGAGAATGATAGAGAGAGAGAGAGAATGATAGAAAAAGAGAATGATGGAGAAAGAGAATGATAGAGAGAGAGAATGATAGAGAGAGAGAATGATAGAGAGAGAGAATGATAGAGAGAGAATAATGGAGAGAGAGAATGATGGAGAGAGAATGATAGAGAGAGAGAGAGAGAGAGAAAGAGAGAATGATAGAGAAAGAGAAAATGATAGAGAGAGAGAATGATAGAGAGAATGATAGAGAAAGAGTGAATGATAGAGAAAGAGAAAATGATAGATAGAGAGAATGATAGAGAGAGAGAGAGAGAGAGAGAGAGAGAGAATGATAGAGAAAGAGAATGATGGGGAGAGAGAATGATGGAGAAAGAGAATGATAGAGAGAGAAAATGATAGAGAGATAGAATGATAGAGAGAGAATGATAGAGAGAGAGAATGATAGAGAGAGAATGATAGAGAGAAAATGATAGAGAGAGAAAATGATAGAGAGAGAGAATGATAGACAGAGAATGATAGAGAGAGAGAATGATAGAGAGAGAGAGAATGATAGAGAGAGAGAATGATAGAGACAGAGAATGATAGAGAGAGAGAGAGAGAGAGAGAGAGAGAGAGAGAGAGAGAGAGAATGATAGAGAGAGAGAATGATAGAGAGAGAATAATGGAGAGAGAGAATGATGGAGAGAGAAAATGATAGGGAGAGAGAATGATAGAGAGAGAGAGAGAGAGAGAGAGAGAGAGAGAGAGAGAGAGAGAGAGTGAGAGAGAGAGCGAGAATGATAGAGAGAGAAAATGATAGAGAGAGAGAATGATAGAAAGAGAATGATAGAGAGAGAAAATGATAGAGAGAGAGAATGATAGAGAGAGAGAATGATAGAGAGAGAGAATGATAGAGAGAGAATGATAGAGAGAGAGAATGATAGAGAGAGAGAATGATAGAGAGAGAGAATGATAGAGAGAGAGAATGATAGAGAGAGAGAATGATAGAGAGAGGGAATGATAGAGAGAGATAATGATAGACGGAGAATGATAGAGAGAGAGAACGATGGACAGAGAGAATGATAGAGAGAGAATGATAGAGAGAGAGAATGATAGAGAAAGAGAGAATGATAGAGAAAGAGAAAATGATAGAGAGAGAGAATGATAGAGAGAGAGAGAGAGAGAGAGAGAATGATAGAGAAAGAGAATGATGTAGAGAGAGAATGATGGAGAAAGAGAATGATAGAGAGAGAAAATGATAGAGAGAGAGAATGATAGAGAGAGAATGATAGAGAGAGAATGATAGAGAGAGAGAATGATAGAGAGAGAGAATGATAGAGAGAGAATGATAGACAGAGAATGATAGAGAGAGAGAATGATGGACAGAGAGAATGATAGAGAGAGAATTATAGAGAGATAGAATGATGGACAGAGAGAATGATAGTGAGAGAGAATGATAGAGAGAGAGAGAATGATAGAGAAAGAGAAAATGATAGTGAGAGAGGATGATAGAGAGAGAGAATGATAGTGAGAGAGAATGATGGAGCGAGAGAATGATAGAGAGAGAGAATGATAGAGAGAGAGAATGATGGACAGAGAGAATGACAGTGAGAGAGAATGATAGAGAGAGAGAGAATGATAGAAAAAGAGAATGATGGAGAAAGAGAATGATAGAGAGAGAGAATGATAGAGAGAGAGAATGATAGAGAGAGAATGATAGAGAGAAAATGATAGAGAGAGAAAATGATAGAGAGAGAGAATGATAGACAGAGAATGATAGAGAGAGAGAATGATGGACAGAGAGAATGATAGAGAGAGAATTATAGAGAGATAGAATGATGGACAGAGAGAATGATAGTGAGAGAGAATGATAGAGAAAGAGAATGATAGAGAGAGAATGATAGAGAGAAAATGATAGAGAGAGAAAATGATAGAGAGAGAGAATGATAGACAGAGAATGATAGAGAGAGAGAATGATAGAGAGAGAATGATAGAGAGAGAATGATAGAGAGAGAGAATGATAGAGAAAGAGAGAATGATAGAGAAAGAGAAAATGATAGAGAGAGAGAATGATAGAGAGAGAATGATAGAGAGAGAGAGAGAGAGAATGATAGAGAAAGAGAATGATGTAGAGAGAGAATGATGGAGAAAGAGAATGATAGAGAGAGAAAATGATAGAGAGAGAGAATGATAGAGAGAGAATGATAGAGATAGAGAATGATAGAGAGAGAGAATGATAGAGAGAGAGAATGATAGAGAGAGAATGATAGAGAGAAAATGATAGAGAGAGAAAATGATAGAGAGAGAGAATGATAGACAGAGAATGATAGAGAGAGAGAATGATGGACAGAGAGAATGATAGAGAGATAGAATGATGGACAGAGAGAATGATAGTGAGAGAGAATGATAGAGAGAGAGAGAATGATAGAGAAAGAGAAAATGATGGAGAGAGAGAATGATAGAGAGAGAATGATAGTGAGAGAATGATAGTGAGAGAGAATGATAGGGAGAGAGAATGATAGTGAGAGAGAATGATGGAGCGAGAGAATGATAGAGAGAGAGGATGATAGAGAGAGAGAATGATGGACAGAGAGAATGACAGTGAGAGAGAATGATAGAGAGAGAGAGAGAATGATAGAAAAAGAGAATGATGGAGAAAGAGAATGATAGAGAGAGAGAATGATAGAGAGAGAGAATGATAGAGAGAGAGAATGATAGAGAGAGAATAATGGAGAGAGAGAATGATGGAGAGAGAATGATAGAGAGAGAGAGAGAGAGAGAAAGAGAGAATGATAGAGAAAGAGAAAATGATAGAGAGAGAGAATGATAGAGAGAATGATAGAGAAAGAGTGAATGATAGAGAAAGAGAAAATGATAGATAGAGAGAATGATAGAGAGAGAGAGAGAGAGAGAGAGAGAGAGAATGATAGAGAAAGAGAATGATGGGGAGAGAGAATGATGGAGAAAGAGAATGATAGAGAGAGAAAATGATAGAGAGATAGAATGATAGAGAGAGAATGATAGAGAGAGAGAATGATAGAGAGAGAATGATAGAGAGAAAATGATAGAGAGAGAAAATGATAGAGAGAGAGAATGATAGACAGAGAATGATAGAGAGAGAGAATGATAGAGAGAGAGAGAATGATAGAGAGAGAGAATGATAGAGACAGAGAATGATAGAGAGAGAGAGAGAGAGAGAGAGAGAGAGAGAGAGAGAGAGAGAATGATAGAGAGAGAGAATGATAGAGAGAGAATAATGGAGAGAGAGAATGATGGAGAGAGAAAATGATAGGGAGAGAGAATGATAGAGAGAGAGAGAGAGAGAGAGAGAGAGAGAGAGAGAGAGAGAGAGAGAGTGAGAGAGAGAGCGAGAATGATAGAGAGAGAAAATGATAGAGAGAGAGAATGATAGAAAGAGAATGATAGAGAGAGAAAATGATAGAGAGAGAGAATGATAGAGAGAGAGAATGATAGAGAGAGAGAATGATAGAGAGAGAATGATAGAGAGAGAGAATGATAGAGAGAGAGAATGATAGAGAGAGAGAATGATAGAGAGAGAGAATGATAGAGAGAGAGAATGATAGAGAGAGGGAATGATAGAGAGAGATAATGATAGACGGAGAATGATAGAGAGAGAGAACGATGGACAGAGAGAATGATAGAGAGAGAATGATAGAGAGAGAGAATGATAGAGAAAGAGAGAATGATAGAGAAAGAGAAAATGATAGAGAGAGAGAATGATAGAGAGAGAGAGAGAGAGAGAGAGAATGATAGAGAAAGAGAATGATGTAGAGAGAGAATGATGGAGAAAGAGAATGATAGAGAGAGAAAATGATAGAGAGAGAGAATGATAGAGAGAGAATGATAGAGAGAGAATGATAGAGAGAGAGAATGATAGAGAGAGAGAATGATAGAGAGAGAATGATAGACAGAGAATGATAGAGAGAGAGAATGATGGACAGAGAGAATGATAGAGAGAGAATTATAGAGAGATAGAATGATGGACAGAGAGAATGATAGTGAGAGAGAATGATAGAGAGAGAGAGAATGATAGAGAAAGAGAAAATGATAGTGAGAGAGGATGATAGAGAGAGAGAATGATAGTGAGAGAGAATGATGGAGCGAGAGAATGATAGAGAGAGAGAATGATAGAGAGAGAGAATGATGGACAGAGAGAATGACAGTGAGAGAGAATGATAGAGAGAGAGAGAATGATAGAAAAAGAGAATGATGGAGAAAGAGAATGATAGAGAGAGAGAATGATAGAGAGAGAGAATGATAGAGAGAGAATGATAGAGAGAAAATGATAGAGAGAGAAAATGATAGAGAGAGAGAATGATAGACAGAGAATGATAGAGAGAGAGAATGATGGACAGAGAGAATGATAGAGAGAGAATTATAGAGAGATAGAATGATGGACAGAGAGAATGATAGTGAGAGAGAATGATAGAGAAAGAGAAAATGATGGAGACAGAGAATGATAGAGAGAGAATGATAGTGAGAGAGAAGGATAGAGAGAGAGAGAGAGAGAGAGAGAGAGAGAGAGCGAGAATGATAGAGAGAGAAAATGATAGAGAGAGAGAATGATAGAGAAAGAGAGAATGATAGAGAAAGAGAAAATGATAGATAGAGAGAATGATAGAGAGAGAGAGAGAGAGAGGGAGAGAATGATAGAGAAAGAGAATGATGGAGAGAGAGAATGATGGAGAAAGAGAATGATAGAGAGAGAAAATGATAGAGAGAGAGAATGATAGAGAGAGAGAATGATAGAGAGAGAGAATGATAGAGAGAGAATGATAGAGAGAAAATGATAGAGAGAGAAAATGATAGAGAGAGAGAATGATAGACAGAGAATGATAGAGAGAGAGAATGATAGACAGAGAATGATAGAGAGAGAGAATGATAGAGAGAGAGAATGATAGAGAGAGAGAATGATAGAGAGAGAGAATGATAGAGAGAGGGAATGATAGAGAGAGATAATGATAGACGGAGAATGATAGAGAGAGAGAACGATGGACAGAGAGAATGATAGAGAGAGAATGATAGAGAGAGAGAATGATAGAGAAAGAGAGAATGATAGAGAAAGAGAAAATAATAGAGAGAGAGAATGATAGAGAGAGAGAGAGAGAGAGAGAGAGAGAATGATAGAGAAAGAGAATGATGTAGAGAGAGAATGATGGAGAAAGAGAATGATAGAGAGAGAAAATGATAGAGAGAGAGAATGATAGAGAGAGAATGATAGAGAGAGAGAATGATAGAGAGAGAGAATGATAGAGAGAGAGAATGATAGAGAGAGAATGATAGAGAGAAAATGATAGAGAGAGAAAATGATAGAGAGAGAGAATGATAGACAGAGAATGATAGAGAGAGAGAATGATAGAGAGAGAATTATAGAGAGATAGAATGATGGACAGAGAGAATGATAGAGAGAGAATTATAGAGAGATAGAATGATTGACAGAGAGAATGATAGTGAGAGAGAATGATAGAGAGAGAATGATAGTGAGAGAGAATGATAGAGAGAGAGAATGATAGTGAGAGAGAATGACGGAGCGAGAGAATGATAGAGAGAGAGAATGATAGAGAGAGAGAATGATGGACAGAGAGAATGATAGTGAGAGAGAATGACAGAGAGAGAGAGAGAGAATGATAGAGGAAGAGAATGATGGAGAGAGAGAATGATAGAGAGAGAAAATGATAGAGAGAGAGAATGATAGAGAGAGAATGATAGAGAGAGAGAATGATAGAGAGAGAGAATGATAGAGAGAGAATGATAGAGAGAAAATGATAGATAGCGAATGATAGAGAGAGAATGATAGAAAGAGAGAGTGATAGAGAGAAAATGATAGAGAGAGAGAGAATGATAGAGAAAGAGAATGATAGAGAGATAGAATGATAGAGAGAGAGAATGATAGTGAGAGAGAATGATAGAGAGAGAGAATGATAGAGAGAGAGAATGATAGAGAGAGAGAATGATAGAGAGAGAGAATGATAGAGAGAGAGAATGATAGAGAGAGAGAATGATAGAGAGAGAGAATGATAGAGAGAGAGAATGATAGAGAGAGAATGATAGAGAGAAAATGATAGAGAGAGAAAATGATAGAGAGAGAGAATGATAGAGAGAGAATGATAGACAGAGAATGATAGAGAGAGAGAATGATGGACAGAGAGAATGATAGAGAGATTTATAGAGAGATAGAATGATGGACAGAGAGAATGATAGTGAGAGAGAATGATAGACAGAGAGAGAATGATAGAGAAAGAGAAAATGATGGAGAGAGAGAATGATAGAGAGAGAATGATAGTGAGAGAGAATGATAGAGAGAGAGAATGATAGTGAGAGAGAATGATGGAGCGACAGAATGATAGAGAGAGAGAATGATAGAGAGAGAGAATGATGGACAGAGAGAATGACAGTGAGAGGGCATGATAGAGAGAGAGAGAGAATGATAGAGAAAGAGAATGATGGAGAAAGAGAATGATAGAGAGAGAGAATGATAGAGAGAGAGAATGATAGAGAGAGAATAATGGAGAGAGAGAATGATGGAGAGAGAAAATGATAGGGAGAGAGAATGATAGAGAGAGAGAGAGAGAGAGAGAGAGAGAGAGAGAGAGAGAGAGAGAGTGAGAGAGAGAGCGAGAATGATAGAGAGAGAAAATGATAGAGAGAGAGAATGATAGAAAGAGAATGATAGAGAGAGAAAATGATAGAGAGAGAGAATGATAGAGAGAGAGAATGATAGAGAGAGAGAATGATAGAGAGAGAATGATAGAGAGAGAGAATGATAGAGAGAGAGAATGATAGAGAGAGAGAATGATAGAGAGAGAGAATGATAGAGAGAGAGAATGATAGAGAGAGGGAATGATAGAGAGAGATAATGATAGACGGAGAATGATAGAGAGAGAGAACGATGGACAGAGAGAATGATAGAGAGAGAATGATAGAGAGAGAGAATGATAGAGAAAGAGAGAATGATAGAGAAAGAGAAAATGATAGAGAGAGAGAATGATAGAGAGAGAGAGAGAGAGAGAGAGAATGATAGAGAAAGAGAATGATGTAGAGAGAGAATGATGGAGAAAGAGAATGATAGAGAGAGAAAATGATAGAGAGAGAGAATGATAGAGAGAGAATGATAGAGAGAGAATGATAGAGAGAGAGAATGATAGAGAGAGAGAATGATAGAGAGAGAATGATAGACAGAGAATGATAGAGAGAGAGAATGATGGACAGAGAGAATGATAGAGAGAGAATTATAGAGAGATAGAATGATGGACAGAGAGAATGATAGTGAGAGAGAATGATAGAGAGAGAGAGAGAATGATAGAGAAAGAGAAAATGATGGAGAGAGAGAATGATAGAGAGAGAATGATAGTGAGAGAGAATGATAGAGAGAGAGAATGATAGTGAGAGAGAATGATGGAGCGAGAGAATGATAGAGAGAGAGAATGATAGAGAGAGAGAATGATGGACAGAGAGAATGACAGTGAGAGAGAATGATAGAGAGAGAGAGAATGATAGAAAAAGAGAATGATGGAGAAAGAGAATGATAGAGAGAGAGAATGATAGAGAGAGAGAATGATAGAGAGAGAGAATGATAGAGAGAGAGAATGATAGAGAGAGAATAATGGAGAGAGAGAATGATGGAGAGAGAAAATGATAGGGAGAGAGAATGATAGAAAGAGAACGCGGACATCCTATTCCTCACTCACACCACCTTACTCCTAATCTCCATTCCGCGAATGCTGACGAGTCTGTCAGCATTCCTAGCGCAATCCCACGGTCCTCGCGTGGATGCTGCATGCACCACGCACGTGGTACCCCCTCCAATAGACCCTAAGACAATGAGCCCTTTGACTCTTGGTTCCCGAGAGCGTCACCTCAAAGTTCAGTTCATCTCCAACATTCAATCACGCAATTACAATTCTCCTCATAAAACCTCCGTGCACTTCTCTACCTTACTATACTCACTATTCTATACTTACTATTCTCATGCCTGACTATTCTCATTAACACCCGCTTCGGACCATCACAAATTGGTGTCAGAAGTTGAGGATCCACAGGAGTGAGCCAATTCTTTTTTTTGCTCTCGAAAAAAAAAATAAACCAATTTTTCAAAAAAAAAAAAAAAGGAAAGTGAAAAAGTGACAGTTTAAAAAAAAAAACAAAGGGGAAAAGAAAACCATCAAAAAGAAGAAAAACGAGTCAACATCCACACACATCCACACTCACAAGAATTCACCAGAAAAGATGGAAGGAAGGAAGAAAACGCTCACACATACACCAACTCAACCATACAGAAATAACAGAAGGAAGGAAGGAAACAAGAAACAAACAGGAAATTAATGCTAAAATATCTTATAGCACTCACGGCAATGTAAGTACAATTTTAATTTTTCCAAATTTAAAAGCCTAAGCACAAGAAGAGGAGTGAAGGAAGGAAAAGTGACATTTTCCTCTCTTTCTATTCATCTTCGCCGCCTACAAGACGAAGGCCCGTGCGAAGCATGAGTGTATATCACTGGCCTTCTCGCACCGTATGCCGTCTCTTTCGCATTTACCCTGCTCACCGCAGCTCCGCAGCCACGTGCAGGCGCGGTACAGTCACATATAAAAGTCGCGTAGCAAAACTTTGTTCTCTTTCCAATTTTTCTTTTTTTTCCCTCTGCCTTCGTACGGAAACTACACGGTTTCACGAAGCAATGATAAGCAAATAAATAAACCATTCTAACTAACTTAAAGTGCTAGAATACAAAAATCTCAACCCACCGTTAAGCAAATTTTTCACGTAAAATTTTTTTTCTCTCCCTTTCCCTGGATTAATTACAATTGTAATAATTTTTTTTTCTCCCTCCTGCAATTTTTAACAAATTTTGATTATTACTAAACCCCAATTCCTAGCAAATCTGTAATTTCAATAAACTTCCGATTTATAGCAACATTTAATTGTTTCGACTTCCGCTAAATTTTCGATTTTTAAAATTTTCTTTTTCTCCTTCCCTGTTCCGTAGTAAGCTTTCAATTTTTGTAATTTTTCGATTTTTTGGAAAAAAATTTCGGCCTTTATAATTTTTTTTTCTCTCCGATTTTTGTAAAAATTTTCGATATATACAAAAAATTCGATTTTGAACAATTTTTTTTCTCGTTTTTATAGAATCTCAACCTTTAGCAAAATTTAAAAAAAAAATCAAAACTTTTCCCGTTTTGCGAAAAAAAAAAAAATTTTGTCCGCCAAATTTTAGCAAATTCCTGATTTTCATAAACTTTCAAGCTTAGACAAGTTTTATAGAATTTTATAGAATTTCGACCTTTTTAACAATTGTTTTTTCTCTCGATTTTCGGTTTTCAACAAACTTTTAAGTTTTATAAATTTTTCGATTTTTGGCCTTTTTTTTTCCTCTCCTCATTTTCCGATTTTTTTTTTTTAGTAAAAATTTGATTTATACAGATTTTCTTTTTTTTTCAAATTTTGATAAATTTTTTTTTTTTCATTGGATTACGATTTTTAGCAAAATTTTTACTTTCATAAAATTTTCGTTTTAACCGAATTTCGTGTGTACCGAAATACCCAATTATCCAACAACTACCATTTTATGAAAATTTGCGAATTTTTTCAATTTCGACAATTTTTTTGTTCTCTCTTCCCTCTCTCTTTCCGTTTAACAAATTACGTTTACCCGACGCTATTATTCGCGCCGACGGTTACTATCCACATTTTACGGCGAGATTATAGAAAATAACGACAATATGCCCGATAACAACGGAATTAACGAAAGACTAGGCAACGCGATGCCGAACAATGGTGTAACCTTCCGTGATGTTTTCAACGCATTACCAAAACTTAACGGGAAAAATATCGCGGTCGAACACTTTGTTCGAGCGTGTAATAGAGCATTAAAAATATTACCCGATGCCGAACACCGGCGATTTTTGCAAATGATCCAGTTTAAACTGGAAGGAAGTGCCAGCAACCTGGTCGACACAAAAGAATACGCGACAGTCACAGACCTCTTAAAAGATTTAAGAACCAACTTTAGTAGACCAATCAAACTATTGGATCTCGAACTCGAACTTAAAACAATTTCGCAAAATTACAATGAATCAGTAATGGATTTCGCAACTCGCACCCGTCAAATCCAAAAACGCGTAATTGACAGACTTAACGAAGTCTATAGTCTCGCGGCCGAAAAGCCATATCTCAACGATAGAACCGAAGAAGTCAAAAAATCAGTAGCAAGAGCTTTTGTCAGAGGACCTTTCGACGAAATTGGAAACCTCCTAATGCACCGCGGAATCGAATCACTCGATAGGGCGATAGAGGAAGCGACCAGCATAGAATATGAATTGCAAAAACGCTAAGCTATCAATCAGAGCCGCATAAAACCAATCCTGACAAATACAGAAACGGAAACAGCCAAAGTTCAATTTGTAGGAACACAGAATCAGCCACACGAGTATTGCACTTTTCACGACACATACGGACATTCTACTTCAGAATGTCGCACACTACAACGTCTAAAAGAAGTTCACAAACCACCTTTCGACGCACAATTACACGACCAGCTCCAAAATTACAACTATCGCAGCAACTCGCGCGATAGATACCCAAGCAATTATAGAAATAACTCACGAGACAGATACCAGAACAACTATCGCAGCAACTCACGCGATAGATACCCAAACAATTACAGAAATAACTCACCAGACAGATACCAGAACAACTATCGCAGCAACTCGCGCGATAGATACCCAAACAATTACAGAAATGACTCACGGGACGGACACCAAAATAACTATTGCAGCAACTCGCGCGATAGATATGCAAACAATTACGAAAACAACCATCGCAGCAACTCGCGCGATCGGTACCCAAATAACTATCAAGGAATTCCACAAAACAGACCTTATAACTACAACAACCATTATTCAAATAACTACCGCAGCAATTCGCGCGGCCGATACCCGGACAACTTCGATTCAAACAATTCAGAATACCCCAATAATAATTCACGCATTCAATATTACCGTAGCAACTCACGCGATCGGTACCAAAATAACTTCCGCAGTAACTCACGCGACAGGGACCCACAGAGAGACCAACTTCGCGACCCACCATATCCCCAAAACAGATCTCGCGATAATTCACAAAATCGGAATGTCGGTATCAACGAAAGAGAATCCCGAAGCAGGACCAGAAATGGAACCACACAAATCGAAAACGAAATTGAGAACCTCGAATTAAAAAATGAGAACCATGCTTCACGAGATAGCGCGACGCGAAGCAAACTCCAGGAACGCGCAATTTTGAGTCAGTAAAAGACAGAAACAAAGAAATCAAAAAAGCCACAATATCACTGGGAATTCCAAACAAACACAAACCACCAACAGTAACAATAGATTCACCCGACCTTTTCAATAAGAAAACAACATTTTTAGTCGACACGGGAGCACAGATAAATTTAATCAAACTATCTGCAATGGCACGTCACATCGAGATCAATTCATACATAATATACGAACTTTTTGGTATCACCGACGGGACAATTTTTACATCCGGCATGTGTTCCATCCAAATAAGGAATGTTCGCGCAGAGTTTCATGTAATAAAGAATGAGTTCCCCATAACGCAAGATGCCGTCTTGGGAGATGCATTTTTCAAAGAAACACCCGCAGACATTCTTTATACACAGTCGTGTATCTCTTTCGCAGGTTTCGAAATTCCATTCGAAACGTGTGAAAAAGTATTAATTGCAGCACGATCAAGAAGTATGCTTCACTTTCGAGTAAAAAACACCAACCTCACTGAAGGGGACGTACCAAAAATGAACGCAGGTACGGGTTTATACATAGGAAACGCAATAGTCACAAATCGAAATGGAATCGCATACATTTCAGCCATTAACACTAACGATTTCGACATCAATCTCACAGTCCCGACAATAGAATTAGAACCAATCGAAAAAATTGCAAGTGAACCAGTCGACACCAACGAAGACGATTCTCGCGATACTCTAACCGAGTATTGCGCAGCAATCCGTCCGGTAGCAATCAGAGAGAAGGGGGGAAAATTCGAAAAGTTGAAGCCGCTCCTGCATCTAAAAGGTTTAGATGACACAGAGAAGTTCGTTTAGCCTCGGAATATTCTCATCTTTTTTGCTTGCCAGGAGAACAACTGGGACACACATCCGCATCAAAATATGAGATTTTGACAACCGACGAGAAACCAATAAATACCAAACAATACCGATTCCCATAAACACATAAAGACGAAATACGCAACCAAGTCGAAGATCTCTTGGAAAAAGAAATTATACAACCGTCCCTATCACCGTATAATTCACCAGTTTGGATTGTACCAAAAAAACCAGATAACACAGGTAAGAAAAGATGGCGTATGGTTATCGACTTTAGGAAATTAAACAAAAAAACAACCCCCGACGCGTACCCGCCACCAAATATTGTCGAAATCTTGGACCAGCTGGGCAAGTCTCAATACTTTTCGGTATTGGATCTCGCATCTGGCTTCCATCAAATCGAAATGCACCCAAGAGACAAACCGAAAACAGCATTTTCCACCGCCAACGGACATTACGAATTTAATCGGATGCCGTTTGGATTAAAAAACGCACCAGCAACCTTCCAGAGGTTAATGGACGTAGTGCCATCGGGTCTTCAGGGAGTAGATCTGTTTGTGTACCTGGACGATATAGTAGTATATGCAGCCGATCTTGAACAACACGAACGAAAGTTTCGGAGATTAGCAAAAAGACTGACAGACGCAGGCCTGACGTTGCAAACAGACAAGTGTATATTTCTCCGAAAAAAAGTAGAATACTTAGGCCATAGCATCAGCAAAGAAGGGTCTCAACCCAAACCAAACATAGTTCAAGCAATAGTAGACTTTCCAGTACCGACAAACAGAAAATCCATTATACAATTTCACGCCTTAGCAAATTTTTACAGAAGGTATATTCAGGACTTTGCAAAGATCACTATTCCACTTACAAAACAATTGAAAGCCTCAGCGAAATTCAATTGGACTGAAGAATGCCACCAAGTTTTTGAATGCATTAAGCAAAAAATAACTTCTCGACCAATTTTATGTTATCCAGATTCTGTAAAAGAATTCACACTTACAACCGATGCATCTGATTATGCAGTTGGAGCAGTACTTAGCCAAAAACATAACAATTTTGTTCACCCGGTTGCATTTTTCTCTCAGACTCTCAAAAAAGCACAGATAACGTACGACACAATGCACAAAGAATTAGTAGCAATCATAAGCGCGACCGAACATTTTAGGCAATACCTGTACGGTCGTCATTTCATATTAGTAACGGACAATAGAGCATTAACCTACTTAGTGAAGAAACCAAACTCTCCTCAAAAGTTTCAACGTTGGCAAGCAATTCTCAACGATTACGACTACGAAATTCACCACAAATCAGGAAAACTCAACGTCGTCGCAGATGCGCTTTCAGGGAACCCGGCAAACATTCTTCCAATTAGACCACGCGAGGAATCTGACGACCAGCACGAAAGACTATTCAAGAAACCGAAGGCGGCTCACCAGCCGAAGACACGCCGCCGACCGACATCAGAAGAATCATCCGGTAACCCGGCCCCACAGAAAGCACGAGCCGTGGCAGGCACCTCCTCGAGCGAAGAAGAAGACGACGAAACACAGACAACCACCATTCCCGCAAGAACACGCCGCCGTTCAACATCTGACGAATCGTCTGGCAACCCAGCACCACATAAAACACAGATAGTGGCAGACGAAGTAACATGTGAAGCGGAGGACATGGAAACAACTGCAACCCCGGACAAGGACACGAAACAATCAAACTCAAACAAAAGAAAACATACAACCGATCAACAAGGGAGAAGTGCACACCTTGAATCAAATCCCTCAATCGACGACAACAACCACGATTCAACATCAGAAGATGAACTCATAACTCAACAAGGAAAACGAAAACAGTATACACTAAAGGACAATTCTACACCAACCAAGACGACCAGGAAAAGGTATATGGACACCTCAGATGAAGAAATAATGAACGAAACATGCAAGCGACACAGGAAACGAGAGGAAAAAGCAAAACGAATCAACGAAGCAAATCAAACAAATCAAATAAATCAAACAAATCAAGCAAATCAAACAAAACAAACAAATCAAACAAAGCAAATCAACGAATCTACGAATAAACAAACGGATGGTCCTATCAATGCCTCAAACGACCGTGCTAAAACCATGGCAGTAGGTATTGATGACGATGCAGTTCGCACCGGAGGCCCCGGCTATGCAACTAACACCGTCACATATGACAAAAAGGCGAGATTAAAGGAAAACGAATCGGCAACCGAACAGGAATCTGAGGAAGAGAATACAACTCAACCCGGATACAAACCGCCATTGGCACTAGTCGGAGAAGCTGTTAATGACGAGAACATCGGCGTAACCCCTGTGGAACCAACATTTCGGTCACCACCTGTGCTAAGAAAAAGTCAAACACCAACCGACAACAAAGACAACACGGCACAAACACCGGTCCAGCCAAACTTCCGCTCACCATCAACGGAGAATGTTGATAATTCGCGACCACCAACCAAACGCCGATCTGGTAGACCACGGAAAAGTGCAGCTACAATACCAAGCTCATCCGACACCGAGAACCAAGCGGCACTAATCAAACGACGATCTGGCAGACCGCGGATAAATCCACTCGCAGGAACATCGATAACGACACAAAAAGACGAAACATGCAAGAAACACCAAAAATCAGCGCTACTGCCACCACCAGCAGAAGACGATAATATGCTCCTAACACCCAAACACCGTCCTGGTAGACCACGTAAGAGTATAAAAGATCAACCTACTGATAAACAACAGGAAAAAACAACATTTCCATCAACAGTTGAAAAAGAACCGAAGGAGTTGGGTAATGGTTCAGGCTATTATACACCTGAAATGACACCAGAGTACTGGGACGATGCAGCTGTGGAAGTACAAGAGGAAAACACTAATGCTGCGACATCACAAACAGCATGACCGAGTCCATCGCATGAAGAACTCACTGGACAACACAATATCGAGCCGAATTTCCGCTCACCTCCTCGAGTGCTCGAACTCACACAACCTGAACAACAAACATCGGAGCCGACACCTAGAACGTCCTACGGAAACGTATCCATGCACCAACAGGACTCAGCAACAAAAGTAACCGATACCCCACATCATCTTCATCACCACCAACAACAGGAGACGACTCTGAAGCTGCAAGCGACCAACCATTTCAGCCTTCACAATACCACAGGAAGTGACTGACGCAATCAGAATCACACCCAGCAACAAGAAATGTCACAGTAACAGACGACATACGAACTGAAGACAATATAATTATCACTCAGAAAAACATTTTGGCAGAAAGGGACAACATTGCGCATTTTCTTTCAGCAGATTGCGTCATGAATACAATGGTAGCTAAAGTACTCATGGAAAAAGGAAAAATCAACCGACAGGCGTTTACAAAATGCAACCTGAAAGTTGGGAACATCGTCATCCAACGATCGAGAACACACTCGTATTTCACCATGATCTGTAAATCGAAAGCTACAGATAACATCAATTTACAAGTTGTTCAAAAATGTCTAGCTGTGCTCATAAAACTCTTGAAAAAAGACAAGTTAAAATCATGCACCATTTCAAAAGACCTCGAAATTATAGACGCATTTGCGTGGAATAACGTGAAAACATCATTGCGACTGTTAACGTTTAGATCGGGAATAACAATTACATTTTGTGAGGGTCTGCTGTCAATCCCTCCACCAGCGAACAGACAGAGCATCATTAGAGAACTCCACGGATCCACGATTGGCGGACATAAAGGAATTGCGAAAACCTACCAACGCATCCTTACGCAATACTACTGGAAAGGCATGAAAGAGGACATCCGAGAATTCATTAGATACTGTTTTGATTGCCAGAAGAACAAACTAGTGCGGGTTAAGGACAAAGCCCCGATGGTAATCACCGATTCGCCGGCTGAGCCATTTGACAAAGTCGCTATCGACATAGTCGGACCACTACCAAAAACCAGTAATGGTCACGAATACGTTTTAACAATCCTCGATCTATTCAGTAAATTCAGTATTGCAGTCCCGCTTAAACAACAAACGTCCATCGACGTTGCCAAAGCCCTGTGCACAACCCTAATATCAACATTTGTCGCCTCTCGAGCAATACTAACTGACCAAGGAAAAAATTTCATGTCTAATTGATTCAATGACTTTACGGAATTATCCCAAATAAAGCGGTATAGAATATCAGCATACCATCCGTATTCGAATGGCGCGCTGGAACGCAGCCACCACGGACTTATTGAATATCTCAAACACTTCATTGACGACAATCGTGATTGGGATGAATTACTCACTTTCGCAACACTATCATACAACACAAGTGTACACGAAAGTACAGGATTTACACCGTACGAGTTAGTTTTCGGCAGAATAGCACGTACGCCTTCGGAATTTCCACCACCAGAAAAAGTTATAACGTTTGACGACTACATGACTAGCTTAAATAAACAGTTAAAAGAAGTACAACAGCTAGCGCTGAAAAAACAAAACCAATTTAAAGAACGCACAAAGCGCTACTATAATAAAAGGGTAAAAGCACCGAAATTAAAAATAGGAGACGCAGTATTTCTGATCAAAAAGCCCCGAAAAGGAAACCTAGACTGCAACTACACAGGATCATTCCAAATATTAGAAGTTTTAAATAAAAATAATGTTAAGTTAAAAATTGATAGTAATAAAACAAAGATCGTCCACGTAGACAAAATAAAAATGGCATATGTTGCAGATGCCACGTTTGCGCCTTAAATATGGGAGATCAAATAAAAATCACACCACTCTCTCGGAGCCCCGGATTGTATTCACAACCACTTGGGACACTCAAACTACACCATACGACCTGGAATCTTGTCACTTATGTCAAGACACACGGATTATCAACAAGAAGATTCCAAATACAAGTAAACCTTCAAGCAATAAACAAATATTGTGAAGCATTAGGATCAGCATGTCTCGCGGAAGCGCAATTAATAACATTAAAAACGCGACTGGGAACTTTAGAAAACACCGAAAATATATTGGAAGAACTAATTCCATCATCAAACGTTATAGAGAATCGCCAAAAACGTGCTCCACTCGAAATTTTCGGAAAAATCCAAAAAATCATTTACGGGACAATGGACGCAGACGATGCGATTAGAATTACAGGACAGATCGAAGCGTTAAGCAATAACTCAATAGAATTGGCAGAAATAATACAAAACCAAACGCTCATTATAAAAACAGGATTCGACACAACCGAAAGACAAATTAAATCACTAGCAAAAACCCTAAACAAAGAAACGCAATACATTAGACAAGCGTTTGTCGAATTTCGTAAAGAAATATTGATAACACAGTATAACCAGAAAGCTATATATTTTGTATCACAAATAGAAGAAGATCTCACGGAGTTGGAAATAGATATAGAAACTCTCATCACTGCAATCCTTTTTGCAAAATCAGGACAAATCCATCCCCAACTGCTGTCCACAGAAGCATTCTTGCGCAGTGCAGAGGCTATTGTAAAGGCTTCACCTAATACAGAGTTTCCAATTCCATTGGATTCACAATGCGTACCGGATTTAATAGCTATGTCCGAATTGATAGTTTTCCACAGCGGAGAAAAATTAATTTACGTTTTAAAAATCCCACTACTGGAACTAACGTCATTCAAAATTTATCAGACGTGTCGGTCCCCATTCGCCAATCCTCAGCGACCACACGATTCGCATTTGTCAGGCCTGCGGCTCAGTATACCGCAGTCTCTGAGAATTTCGAATATTACCTAAATTTAAACAGCTTGGACGAATGCAAGTTCGTGTCCTCACGATACATTTGCAGCCAAGTCGACCCGGTACAAATAATAACTAACGAAGCTGAATGCGAGATCCAATTTTTGACAAACCCACAGTTTCGCGATCTCGAGATCTGTGACATCCGATTGAAAACACTGAGACAAACTTATTGGACTAGAATACGAAATAGCAATGCGTGGCTTTACGCAGCTCCAAAAATCGAAAACCTATACGTCATCTACGCTAACCATGAAACAATAATTAAAACAATCAATGATTCTGGCATAATACAGTTGAACCCAACATGTCAAACAAAAACAAAATCAGTCAAATTAGTACCATCATCAGATATATCAACCTCATCAAAAATAAACTTTTCATATAACTCAGTTCTGAATATTACAAAAATGGAATTGGGGTATATTGAAATTCGAAACGGTCCAAATAAAGTGAGGGATATTAATTTGCTTGTTATTTTTCAACCTGTTGGAGACCTTTTATTTCGATCAATTTCTAAACAATTTTATTTTATAAATAAATCGAATTATTTTTTATATTTTTCATTTATTTATTTATTTATTTCCAAGTATGCCCTTGCGGACTTTTACATAGGCCCCTTCCCTTACATCACTCCACCTTAAACCTAGCTTATACCTAACTTATAACTAGCTTCCTACCCCCATTCCATCTTCGCACATTCTACTTTCGCCTTCGCCTCCTCCTCCTTGCCTTCCGTCTCCGTCTCTATTTTTCCTGTTCCTCGCCAGCCTTTCAAATTCGGCCACATAGTCGCAGAGGGCGACTATCGGCTTCGCCTCTCTTAATGTATTGTTAACTTTCGTTTTCCTTTGCTCTCCTTCACTATTCCGCATCCATTCCATAAGACCGTCTACCATCTTCACATTCGCTACCATTAGAGCCTCGTTGCATCTACATATGTGCTCCAAGGTTTCCTCCTCTATCCTGCATAGACGACACTTAGTGTCCTTGAAACCCTTGTTCCCTTCCCTTCCTACACTTCCACACCTCATTCTCGCCCATGTTTCCTTGGTTTCACCCCGTAACTCTTTATCCTCCCAGTATTCCTCCATCTCCGTGCCCAGTTTCCTGCTCTGATATTCTTTAGAATAGTTCGATGCATCTATTTTGTTTCAATCGTGTTGTATTTCGTGGTCTGTCTTAATCTTAATCCCTCTCTCTATTTTCTTCTCCAGTTCTCTGCCGTTTCCGCTCTGTATCGTTTCCCATATCCCTCCTTCCCCCACCTCCTCCATAGCCGTTTTCAACTCCTTTCCCCATTTCGTCGGATTCCCGTTTATGATTTCCCTTACCTCCTCTCTCAAGCATATTTTAGGCCATCTGCCATCGACTATTTTTAAAATCTCTCTCAAGTACCTTGCTGCCCTCTTCCATAGCTCAATCCCGATCCCCCTACTTCCCGCCACCATTCTCCATATGTAATTTGGCGTATTTCTTCTGATGCCCATTGCCATTTTCACATACCTTGCTTGCAACCTTTCTATTTAGTCCCTTCTCTTCCACCCCCAAATTTTGACTCCATATAGCATCCCACTTTTTGCTAGCGCACTCATTACGTGCAATCTTCTCTTCAGGCTACTTATCCTTGCCCTCTTACAATTTCCCCACGATGCGTTAATGGCTTTTCTGATTTTCCCCGCCACCAGCTTTATATGTTTCTCGGACGTATTTCCCGGTGAGAACCATACTCCTAGATCTTTATATTCCTTCACTATTCCCAATTCCTTATCCCTATATTTCCACTTCCTGCCAATCTTATTCCTTCCTCCTTTTTTGAAAATGAGGATTTTGGGCTTGTTAATGTTGACCGTCAACTTATTCCTGTCCACGTATTTTTCCAATGATGTTGACATACTTCTCAGCCCTTCATCCTCATCTGCTATGAGCACTATGTCATCCCCGAATTTCATTGCGAAAATCTTTTCCTGCCCCATCATTGATCCCCCCTCATTCTTTTTTATCCATATCTCATCCATGTCCTCAATAAATAGGCTGAAAAGCAGTGGGCTGAGGGGGCATCCCTGTCTCACTCCTTTCACCGTTTCAAATCTCTCCGTCATTCCCTTATTGGTGATTACCTCATTTACCGTTCCCTCATATATATTTTCTATTATCCTCAGTAGTTTCCCCTTTACCCCCTCAATTTGCTTACCATTATGTCCCTGTCTACCGTATCAAACGCCGCTTTGAAATCCATGAATGCAGAGTGCAATTTCCCACCCTTCCTCTTCAACCTGTTGTTAATTATTGCGTTGAGTGCGAAGACGGGGTCCCGAGTTCCTCTCCCACTCCGAAATCCTGCATGACTTTCCTTTAGTATCTCATTTCCTCCCAACCAGCATTTCAGTCGTCCCGTTACTATGCTGGTCAGTATAAATTACTATTTATACCCGGTATTTAAAAGAGTGACCCCTCTGAAGTTGCTCGTGATCCCTGTTTCCCCTGCCTTGTGTATTGGAAATATTCTCCCTATCTCCCATCCTCTCCCTATTTCTCCCTGCTCCCAGAACTCGTTTAAGATTTCCCTTAATTCGACCAGCCCTTCCTTTGGCATCCCCTTCAAAAATTCCACCACTATTCCATCCTCACCTGCTGCTTTCCGTTTTTTTCATTTTCTTCATCGCCTTTAACATTTCCTCCAGTCCTATCTCCCTGTTCACCAGTTCCCCTACTATTTCGACCCCCTCCCCTTCTCGCTCGTTGTT
Source organism: Dyspetes luteomarginatus (assembly GCA_963669185.1). Taxonomy (NCBI): domain Eukaryota; kingdom Metazoa; phylum Arthropoda; class Insecta; order Hymenoptera; family Ichneumonidae; genus Dyspetes; species Dyspetes luteomarginatus. Next base: position 12,078,363 of record OY769905.1, read on the forward strand.
AATTTCCGTTGTTTGTCCGGTTATATTCCCTCTCTTTTCTTCTCCTCCTCGTAGTTGCTTGAAGTGTTTGACCCACTCTGCTTTATTGATTTTTTTGCTCCGATTAGCTCTTTTTGGTCTGAATGGTCTTATCGCTTCCCACATTTCCGTTGCGTTTTTGCTGCTTTCTATCTTTTTCCATTTTCCCTCCCAGTATTCTTTCTCCTTGTCTTTTTTCATCTTTCTCAGCTTCCGCCTCTCCTCCCCCAGCCTCTTCTTTTCTTGCCCGCCCCCTTTTTGATGTAGTTTTTTTTGCTGTGTCCATACTGCTTTCCTCTGCGTTTTAATCTCTGGGCAAATTCCCTTCCTTCCCCCCAGCTCCTCCTTTATTATCCTGGTCATTCCAATTTCTTTTGCTGTTGTCTTAATTATTCCTATCAACTTCTCCCATCTATCTTTCGCGTCGCCTACTACCTGTGCGTCCTCCCAATGCTTCCCAAATATCCTCTCGTACTCGGGCCCCAACTCCTCTTTCCACACTAATACCTGTTCCTGTCTTTGCCTCTCCCCTCCCCCCCGCGACCTTTCCTCATTTTCCATGCTTTCTTTGTTTCTTATACTAATTGTTACTGGTAGGTGGTCCGATTCTATTCTTATTTTCACTTCCATTTTTTCGATTACATATTCTTTTCCCTCGGTTATGATACCATAGTCGATGACCGACCCTTCTTCCCCCTGGTCTCCAACAAACGTGTAATTACCCTCTAGGTCCCCTTCGCATCTTCCATTCATGACCATGAGCCCATTTTTTTCGCAGAAATTTACCAGTCGCCTGCCTTCCGCATTTTGCACGCCATCCATCGATTCTCTATCGTTCCCCCACTCCTCTTCCTCCCCTGCTGTCCCCTTGACCCTCCCAATGCTTGCATTGACATCTCCTATTAGAATTCAGCCCTCTGCTTTTTCCTCTGCCTCACGCCAGTTTCCCGAAACCGTAATTGTTGTATATTGACACTATTGTGAAGTTTTCCTCGGGTTTTCCCAATTTAACTCCTTTTACTATAAGCCCCACTTTCCACTCCCCCATTGACCCATTTTTCAGAACAGTTTTCCTAATCCCCACAATCTGTCCCCCTATCGCCCTCCCACGCACGTTCTTTCTTACCGCTGGTTTTGTTAACCACTTATAGTCTCTATCAAGTCCGCTTAACACTTTGCTTTCGTCCTTTTCCTCCGTCCACGTTTCCTGTAGTGCGATAATATGGAAATTCTTCATCCAGTTCCACACTTCTCCAATTTTCCTCGCCCCTGCTATATTCCACGTGACAACCCTCGTCGCACCGCTGCTGTTATCGCACTCCGTAGTTCCCACTTCTGCTCCGAAACCCATACTTGTCTCCTTGTGTTCCATCCTTCGTGGCTCTATATGTGGTCTTGTTGTTCGTAGTCGCTGTTAGTGCTCCGTGTCTGTCATCCCACTTCTTCCATCGTCATTTTGTCCATATCTTTAAGTGTCCTGTTCGAACGTCCTCCCCTTTCTTTTCTCTGCTCCGCCTGTTCTTCAATCCATTCTTGTACTTCTTCCTCTCGTTCCGTGCAGTCGTCCCAAATACCGATCACTCCTCCTCCTCCTCTGTGGTTACTTTCCATAATGTCAATTTTGTTACGCATTGATTCAAGTTCCACCACGATGCCTCTCCTTGTCTTTAACCACCTCCGAATCCATGGTGTCACTCCCATCTGCTCGTTTATTGCTGCTTCTATGTCGTTTCTTACTCCTCTCCTGATGTGCCGCATTCCATATAGCTTGATGTTCCTCTTTCTCGTCTTCCTCTGTTTTTGCTCCCTTTCCCATTCCGCTTGCCCCATATCACCTGGTTGCTTTTTTTCCCCTGTGCTCCATTCTCCTCTTTCATACCCTCTTCCTTTACTCCTTCCCTCTCTCTCCTGGATGTTTCTTCCTTGAGTAAGAAGGCTGGGAGAGCACTGCAAAATTCCCGTCTGCGACATTATGATTTCCGCCTCATTTATGCCAGTCATATCCGTGAGATTTCCAAAATTTATTTCATTTATTTCGTTCCCATTCACATCCTGCCTGTCTCGGCCTTCGTCCCGCTCTTTGTCTTCCTCTGTCTCGTATCCCTCGTTGTTCACCTTGGCTCTCAGTTTTTCCATTTCATGCTGTAGATTTTGGTTTTCCTTTTGGAGCACTTATATTGCCATTTCTTGATTCATGCACTTAACTTCCCATCTTGTTTGCTCCACCCACAGCTTTGCCTGATTCCTAACTAGTTCCTCCTCCAGCTCCTTTTTCTGAGTATCGTTCTCCTTCAGGATTTTTTTCACCTCCTTAAGTATCTTTCTGACTTCCTCTCTTATTGTTACCTTCCAAGTTTCTTCCCACTGCGTCTTCCATTCCGCAATCCCCTGTGCACCTTTTTCGCCCGCTTCTCGTGCTCTTCTTGCCTCTCTCTCTTCCCCCTCTCTACCCTTGTTCCGACGTGATGCACCCGCCATCGTAGCAATTATAGCTGCTTCATTACTTCCGTCTTCTTCTGTTTCACTCTTCTCGTCTGCCTTGCCAGTTCCCTCTAGCTTTTCTTCCTCCTCGACGCTTCCTTCGATTATCTTCTCTTCGTTCTGGAATCTTTCTGCTGTCATCGGCGTTATCGCCTTCCTGTCGTTTACTTTCTCTCTTATCTTCGTCCTGCCCATTGGCGAGATCGAGAGCTTACATTTAGTCGTGAACGCGTCCATCTCTATTCTCTCCTCCAGGTCGTTGTCCGGGTCGTCTTCAAATGACATGTTTGCTCTTTTAGAATTCTGTTTCGCTAGTTGTTGTTTACCCCAATAACGCTCAAGGCTCCTTGTAACAGCCACGCCCCTTCTCTTTATCCCCAACGACTCAGTCGATCTGCCCCTCTTCCTCTTATCGACCGTCGGATTCGAACTGGCCTGTAGTTCCACCTGCTGTCGCTCGCCCTCAGTGGCGCTTCCCGCGCTCGATCTTCCACTCATTTCCACACTCTCACCTTAACCTCACTTTTTTTCCTTCCGTTACCATCCTTTTCCCGTCTATTTATCGTCCTCCTCTTTTTAACCACTTGTCCCAACTCCTTCTACGCTGCTTCCTACGTCCTGTACGCACCCTGTTCGGACTCTCACTCCACTTTGCTCACTTGCTTGCCCTCAAAAAATACAGCGTCCCAGCACAGCACGTCTGCTCGATGCACCGAGCTCTCCTCATCCCCCAAGTAATAATCGAATTATTTTTTATATTATTTTGTTGTTTTTCTCTAATTTTTAGATTTATTTTAATTTCAATAATATGATTAATTTATCCCCATTATATAGTTAAATTTAATTGGATTGGCGATAGGATTAAAATTTATATGGTTTTTGTTGTTTTAGATGATTATCAGTTTGTGGAGAGTTTTTCATGGCTGGGCGCGGTCTTGTAACTCATCTCATATTCTATGTTAGGATCTATTCGCTATTTCATATGAAGTAAGAGCTAATTAGCTATTATTATATTAGTTGGCCAATTGATAATCATTGAAAGATTTAATTTAAATACATTTATTAATTTCCAAAAAGAAATATCATATTAATTATAATATTATATTATGAGCTTGAAGTTTAATTCTTTACTTTTTTAGAATTATAGCTGACTTAAAGCGCGTACTTAATTTTATTGTTTCTGATGGGGCATCGGGCAATCACCGAAATCACCGAAAATACGAATTTTCGGTGATTTTTTTTTTTTACCAAAAAAAGTTTATTCAGAAAAATTGCTGTAACTCTGCCCCCTTAAGAGATAGCGATTTTTTTATTTTTTCATTTCAATCCCAAGAGTTCAAGCTTTAATGTGCTGCTAGATTCGTCGAGCTGGCATTTTTTAAAATATTTTTTCAAGATTTTTCAAATTGGACGGGCGATTTTTTCCATGTACATGTTCCATGTTTTTCCCTTTACACCCAAATACAAAACCAAACCCAAACCTGAACCTAAACCCAAACCTAAACCAAAACCTAAACCGAAACCTAACCCTTAACCCACTAAACCAAAAAAATGAAAAATTGCAAAAATCAATAACCCAAACGACAAAAAATTAAAATGAATGCTTTTATTTATTAAATTGTAACATTTTGATTGATAAATAAAAATTCATAATTTTATATTATTGTAAATAAATAATTTATTCATAAAATTCATTTAAAGATTAACCCTTAAATTATTAGTAATATAAATGACTGAAAATAACTTTTGTTGATAATATAAAATTATCTCAATTCAATTTTTCTATTAAATAACAAGATATTGTAATAAACGAAAAACATTTAAATTCCAATTGTATATATTAAATTATTGTTCCACATAAATTAAATTATATAATGAAATCTTAATGATTCGAGAAATAGTATATATTTAACTCATTATTTAATTAACCCTGTTACAAAAGGTAAATACAATTAATACTTGATGAATAAAAAGAAAATTTTTGATTAATTTAAATTTCTTTTTTAATACTCATTATAATAATTTTTTTTTTTCATCTAGATATGTATATATATATGTATATATATATATTTTTTTTTAACACGGGGGGACGGTTCCGTGATCCGGACACGATCCAAGCACGCAGGTCATAGGCCCATTGTACCCCCCTAATCCTCCTCGACCCAGCAGCCCAGCACTTCTGACGAAGTGAACCATTGCTGCTGGTGTGAGTAATGATATCTCCTCAGGCTCCATTAATGGACGCTCAAAGCAGTTCAACCGTCCTGATGTAAGCACCGGGCACTGGCAAAGCACCTGTGATGGGGATTCCTCCTCCTCACCGCACTTCCGACACAACGTCTCTTCGCATTTCCCGAGACGCTGCATGTGCCTCCTGAGTCCATAGTGTCCCGTATACAGTCCAACTGCTACCCTCAGGGAGCTCCTATCCAGCCCAAGAAGGCGCTGCGTCAATTTCTTGTCCAGCCCCTTCAAGACTGCTTTCTTCTGTCTCATCCCTGGCTCCTCCAGCCATTCCGCACTTGATGATTTTCCATCCACACGCGAACGTCCGCCCTAACCCAGCATTTGGCCACCCCTGTTGCCGGTTCCAGCCCCATGAATGGCGTTGCTGCCTCTTCCCTTGCGAGGCTATCCACCTCCTCATTGCCTTCTATGCCCATGTGCCCAGGTACCCACAAAAGGCTGACCTTGTTCCGTCCTGCAAGGCGTCGTAGCGCGTCCTTGCAGTCTTTAACAAGCCCGCTACTGCACCTCACAGCTTCCAGAGCCCCCAGGGCCGCCTGGCTGTCTGTGCAAATGCATGTCCTCCTGCCCTTGTATCCCCTTCGGATATTCTCCAGTGCGCAGTCTCTGATCGCCACCACCGCGGTCTGAAACACCGTACAGTACCTTCTCAGTGGAATGCCCTTCCTCCATCTGGATCCCTGTAGGTGTATTCCCGCCCGCGTTCTCTCCTCCACCTTGGAGCCATCCGTAAACCAGATAAGCTCCTGTCCGTGGAGTGGCCCGGGTTCGTCATTCCATTCCTCTCTGCTAGGGTAGATTACCCGTACCGGATTGTTGAAGCACTTGTATGTGATCCTGCCACATGCTGGATGCCGCGCTAATGCTCTCCAGGGTCACCGCGACTTCGGCGTGTCCCCTGGCGCACGCTCTTCGTCTCCATTGTCCCGCGAGTTTCAGCCTATACGCCGCTGCCATCGCCGCCCCCCCTGACCTCGATGGAGAGGGGGGGCAGCCCCAGCAGCAGCCCCATAGCACTGACTGGCGTTGTTCCCATCGCCCCCGTGATGACTCTGCACGCGAGCCCTCTGATGTAATCGAGTATGTTCCTCGCTGTCACCAGCGACGTTCTCCTCCACTACACCAGTGCCCCGTGCAGCAGGGCTGGCTTGATAATGGCTGTGTATAGCCACCGCATCATCCTGGGGTTGAGACCCCTCGCCACGTCGGCGTGCTTGGATCTCACCACGACGGCAATGTCATCCGCATAACCTTGCGTTCGCAGGCCCATACCGTTGAGCCTGCCCAGTAGTTCGTCGACTACGAGGCACCACAGCAGCGGGGATATCAACCCCCCCCCCCCCTGGCGGCAGCCCCTTGACACCGACAGCCGCAGACTTCTGTCACCCCTGGTGACCTTCAAACTACCGTCCCTGAGCATACTCTCGATCCACCTCACGGTGGTCGACTCCACCCCATGTCTCATGGTCGCCCTCACAATGGCCTCAATAGAGGTGCAATTGAATGGCCCTTCTATATCCATGAAGATACCCACCGCCAGTTTCTCGTCCGAGCGCGCCGCCTCCAGGATATTTACCAACCTGTGCAGCGCCGCCTCGACCGACTTCCCTGGCTGATAGGCAAACTGCGTTTCGTGGAGCGGCTTCACTTTAAGCGCCCCCGCTCTAGCATGCCTATCCACCAGCCCCTCCATCGTCTTTAGCAGAAACTACGTCAGGCTGATAGGCCGAAAAGCGCCCGGTTGGCCGTACTCGTTCCTCCCGGGATTTGGTATGAATACCTCCCTCGGTCTCCTCCACGAACGAGGTATATAACTGAGAGCTATACTCGCCCTCATAACTTTCGTCAGCGGTGCTAAAAGTACCCCCAGCCCCTGCTAAAGCAAGGCCGGGAATATGCCGTCCTCCCTCGCGCTCTTGAAAGGTTGAAATCTCCTGATGGCCCCGCTGACCTTTCCCGGCGTGACGACCTTTGAGGCAGTGACCCAGTCCCTTTCAGCCCGCCTAAGACGAGTCCCGTCAGGCCCCGGGTCCCCGTCCTCCATCGCCACGTACCCCGGGAAGTGCTTGCCCATCAGGGTGTGCATCTCTTCCTCGTGTGATGAGGTGAAGCCCCCTTCCGGCCGTCTAGGCGGACCAGTGGCCGGGCCTTGATCTCTCTTGAGGATTTTTTGCAGTCTAGCTGCTGTAGGTATGCTGTCCGCATCCACGAAGAACCTCCTCCACGAATCCCTCTTCGCCTTTCTAATGGCTTCCTTGAAGGCCCTCTGACACTGTCTGTACTCATCCCAGTGCCGAGGGTCCTTGGTTCTATTGGCCCTGTTACAGGTTTTCCTGGCCTCCGACCTAAGTCTGTCCAGGCTCCTGTTCCACCACCAAGACTTACCCTTGCCTACCGCTTTCACGGGGCAGTTTTCCTCGAAAGACCTCCTCATAGCATCCTGCAGCACTGTGACGGCTGCATCTACCTTTACGGGAGTACCATACCTGGATGGGAAGGCCTCGATCCTTCCCCTCAGGTCTGCCACATAGTCCCGCCAATCTGTGGCTCTCGGGTTCCTATACGGAGGCCCGCCCCAAGCAGGCTTATCTCCCCTAATGGCGAAGCAGATGTGCCGGTGGTCCGACATAGACGGTTCATCCGACACCCTCCACTCCGCCACGCACTCCGCAGCTAAGCGTGACCCCAACGTCAGGTCCATCACCGCCTCCGTATTACCAGTAAGAAAGGTAGGTTCCTTACCTTTGTTGAGGATCTCTAGCTCCTTCGTCATTAAGAACCCGAGGAGGGCCTGCCCCCGACCATTGACGTCTGCACTTCCCCACACTGTGTGGTGAGAGTTGGCATCGCAGCCGAGAACAAGTTCCCAACCCCTGTCTCTGCATAACCTCACCAGCGCCCTATACTCCTCCGATGGTGGTGGTCCCTGAGAGTCGTGTGGCATGTATACGGACGCCACCACTACCTCTCTTTCTGCTCCTCTCAGTGTCATCTGTAGTTTGATCGCCACCTGGTCCATTCCGCAGTGCTCCCTGAGAGTCGCAAAGCTCACTCCTTTCACGAGGATGCATGCCCTGGCCCTGTTAACAGAGTCGTCACATATTAGTTGCGCTCGGTCCACGTTGAACCCCGTGATCCGCTCCTTAAAAGCCCAACGTTCTTGGATCAGCGATATCTCAGCGTTTTCCCGGACTACTCTTCTATTAAGCACCACTGAAGCCGCAGCGCAGCGATGCAGATTAATTTGTATTAGGGAGAGACTACTTACCATGTCCAGGTTCATCGCCCTCCCCCTCCTTCTTTTTCCCGTCCTCGGGCCTGTTGCCCAGCCTCCTCATGGACGCCCGCCCCATACCCAGGAAGGGCTGCCACCCCAGCCTCTCCAGCGCGGGAATGGCGGCCTCGTCGACTCCGAGGTCGAGTCTGGTACCCTTTGCAGGTTCCCCTACCCGCCCGCTCCTCTCGAAGATCCGCCACTCCGCTGCGCCGAGTCCCGAGTTTTTCCGGTCCATCCTTCTGAGGATGACCGCCGTGTCCTCCGGTTGCAGGTCCGGCAAGTGCGCCACCATTCTTACGAACTTAGGCAACTCGTCCAGGCCTACAACCTTCAGGCTCACGCCCTCCCAGGGTTTCAGGCTTGGCAACTTCGCGCTGGTCCACTTCTCCGTTTCGCTGTCCGCGCAGATCACCTTCAGCACCCTGCCGCTCCGGAAGGTCTCGTGGAACCGTGGCACAAATTCCCCTACGGGAATCGCGTCCATCAACTCCTCCAGACCCTCTCGGATTTTCGGGGCCTGCGCTTCCGTCACCTCCCTCTCCTGACCGTCATTTACAATTGCGACCCTTGGGAGTCCCGATGCCACCGCTGCGAAGGACCCGGATTTCCAGGCCGCCTCCCTGCGTTGTTTAGGGGGGTGCTTGGAGACGTTGGGGGATACCTCCTCCAACGACCTCTGCCGCTTCGCCGCCCCACTCTGCTCCTGCGGTCCTGAGTCTGGGCCCTTCACGACCCCTCCTCGTTCCTGCGCCTATCGTAGCTTTTTGTTTCTTTTCCTGGCCGCTCCACTAGGTCTCTTCCTCAAGGCCACCGCCCCTCCGGTTTCCCCGGAGAGACCGCTCCCCAAGGTCGATCCCTCCTGGTTAGACCCGACTTCCATTGACAGTTCCCGGGATGTTGGCCCAGCTCTTGCCTCTGCACCTGAGGGAGTCGCTACCAGCTCCTTCCCCAGTTCGCGCTCCACGAAGGAACACCCAGGGGCCCCTTCGCTTCGCCGCCCCTCCTCCTGCTTTTCCTTTTTGTTTTTATTTAAATATTTTTCCATTTTTAATCCCACGAGACTCTAGGGAAATGAAGTCCGCCCGCATAGAGCCCCGAATGCGCGGGTAAGGCCTGCATACTCCGAGATGCGGCCCGGTATCTCGGAGGCACCGTTCACGGCGCAGCTCCCCCTGCGTCACGCAGCCCCAGGCACAGCAGCTAATACACCCTGGCTTGGGGGGTTCCTCTTAGTCGGTAGTGCCCGGTCCCACTTTACGAGTGATCCCGCGCACAACCTTAGGAGCATGTGAAAGGTTTCGGCGAACACCGATCGCGTCGGCATAGTAGTGAACGGGGCACGTGCAACGAATTACCATATGTGCGGCGCGCGCCACCGTTAGATGGCACTATACGCCATCGGCGATTCGACAGACAAACCATTAGCGATCTTCGCCTTTCATCTTTCTTTACAATGTTTCTGACTTCCCAGAAATATATATTGTAAAGAAAGATATGAGATCGCAAATTTGTTTCGTGTATATCGGGCTTAGATTTTTTTTGAATTTATTTTATTTAGGAATAACACTATAGGCACTATACGACATCGGCGATTTGACAGACAAAACCACGTCGTGCGAGGGGTGCGAAAGCGGCTCGGTCGCTACGTCCCGTCAAACAAGCGCGGTTGTCAACGGTCACCGAGAATGTGTAATCTCGGTGACGAAAATGACTCGTTCGAGTCAATTTATTATCGGCATCGCATGAATGCAGCTCGATGAGATTTTGATCGAATATATAAGATTGTCAAGTCAAATTGATTCAAATAAATCCACAATCTGATCGTATCATGCTGCACGAGCATCGTCGTCGAGTTCGACTTTCGTGACCGAGAACATGCAATCTCGGCGACGATAGATTTTCAAAAAAAAATGTCCTTCTACACAATTTAGCGAGCTTATGCAACTACTGCTCGATTGTATCGTTGAAATAAATCAACGAAAACAACGAGCGATTATGCATGAGCATCGACACCAATGATGCCGGGCTTCCTAATGCCAAGGATGCCTCAAATGGGTGGATTTTGGCGTCCGCCGTATAAAAAAAAAAAAAGTAAAGTAAAATACAAGTAAGGTTTTTATACAAATAAAGTTTATATAAACATAAATATTGTTATTAATTGTTTCCCTCTCTGCTACTTTAGCTGTCTCTCTCTCGCCCCTACACCCCCCCCCCCCCCCGCCCCGCCCAATTTCTCAAGAGAGAGAGGGAGTGAGAGAGAATGATAGAGATAATGATAGAGAGAGAGAGAATGAGAGAGAGAGAGAGAGAGAGAGAGAGAATGATAGGAGAGAGGATTCGTATGCTCTAATAATATAAGTATATAACTTCATGGTGAAACGCGACGTCTTACGATCGCGTCACCAGTCATATAGACTGTTCTGTTTCTGTAAACCGTCTGTAGAATGAGATTGGTGTTTTCTCTCTATCTCTCTCAATCTGCTGAACTATATATATATATATGTATATATGGATTTTTGTGCATGTGTGTGTGTATGCGTGTAGGCGTGTGTGACCATACACAACGTATGTATAAATAAACACACACACACACATGCACACGCACACATTAGTTGATTCGCATACATGTGTATATATATAATTTGTCGCGTCCGTCCAGGCGGTGTGTGTGGACGTGTGTGTGTGTGTGTTTATGCATACATTGTATCTGTTCATATAAATCTGCATATGTATGTATACATTTCAGCCTATCGAGAGAGATAAAGAGAATACCCGATTTTTTGTCTAAGGACGGTCCACAGCAGCAAAGCAGTCGAACAAACTGATTGTAATCAATTTTATTATAACAATTGTCCCCAATTGCTGGCACAATTATCATGCAAATATATTTTTTTCAATACTTTATGTAAATAACAGTAATTAGTTTAAGTATAAACTAAAAAAATTTAGTTGATGAATTATTCATATAACATTTATTTATTATTCAATATAAACAAAATTAATTTATAATTTAAAATTTACATTATTTTAGCCACTATTGCTGAAATCTAAATGAAAAGTATTATCATTATTCTTAGAAATAAGACAATCTATAATATATCCATATTATTTAATCATTATTATATTTGTAAAATATATAATCTATCATTTCAAAATATTTGATCGACGATAATTATACAATTATCTTGCGTTTTTCGTAATTCATGCAAAGCACAAAAAGAAGTCTAGCGATGAGCTTCAGGTACTCGATGGGTATGGGGAAGGTAAATGTAAAGTATATCCAGAGGATTCATTCTCTTGGATACCTAAAACACGTTTACTTTACGTATCAAATAAAAATTACTAAGAGATATGGCGTACTGCGGCGGTCTCTCTCTCTCTCCCTCCCTTCCACTCTCTCTCGCTCGCTATCTCTCTTTTTCTCTGTGGCAAAAGGCGTGGGAGACGGAAACACTTGGCTCTTTCCTCTATTATTATATATTACGGTACGAAGAAGACGCTACTGGCGCTCAAATATACACTTCGGTAGCGGAATATACTTTACATATACCTTCCTCATACCCATCTGGCACCTGAAGCTCATTGTCAGACTTTTTTCTGCTTTACAGGAATTGCGAAAATCGCAAGATAATTGTATAACTATCGTCGATCAAATATTTTGAAATGATAGATTAATTATTTATTTTATTTACATTGTGATGGTCGATGCGGGTGTAAATGAGAATGATGGATAAATATATAAGTATTGTCTTTAATAGATTAGTTAATTGGAGAAGTGCACGGAGGTTTTAATAAGGAAAGCAGAAGTTGATTGAATGAATGTTGGAGATGAACTGGACTTTGAGGTGACGCTCTCGGGCACCACGAGTCAAAGGGCCCATTGTTTTAGCATCTATTGGAGGGGATACCACGTGCGTGGTGCATGCAGCATCCACGCGTGGACCGTGGGATTGCGCCAGAAATGCTGACGGACTCGTCAGCATTCGCGGAATGGAGATTAGGATTAAGGTGGTATGGGTGAGGAATAGGATGTCCGCGTGAGAACGGATGTATGGGACTTTAAGGTGTTGGGTTTAAGGTGTGGGAAAGGACAGTTAAGGATAGGGGAATTGTGGGGCCGTAACACTCCCCCTCTTACAAAACGATGCTCCGCATCGTGCATTTTTACAGTTTTTGAGTCTTGTGCGATTCTATACAATTTTAATAGATTTTACAATTTTGTTATTGGTATGTTGACTCTACGTTATATAATTCAATGTTTGTTTCCTGCAATGCTCTTAATTGTAGTGTTATCTTTTCCTTTGGTTTCTATTTTGTATCTTCCTTCTATTGTTCCTTTTCCTGTCGTTATTATTTTTGTGGGGTTTGAGTTACTGTGACCTGAAACAATCTAGATCCGTATTAGTTTTTGTGTTAGTAGGGGGTGGTTGTGTTATACTGGATTAGGTTTGTTTTTCGGATTTTGTTATGCTAAGAGAGAAAGAGAGATGTTTTTTTTTTTTGTTTCCTGTTTATCGTATTTCTGTTTTCCTTTCTGTTGTGGATGTAATTTGTTATTTTTTCCGAAGGTCGTGGTTTTGTTAATTTTTGGCTTCTTTCTTTGTTCGTTTCCAGGTTTGTGTTGTCGTTCTGTTATCGAAATTGGTTTCCTATAATGTTTTTCTGAAACAGTCTAAATCTCGTTTAGTATATTGGGTTAGTAGGAGAGACTTGTTAGTGGGATGTGCTTTGGATTAGGTCATAGAGTGCGTGTGAGAATAAAGCGGGTACCTGTTCGTGCGTTAATGCTGTTTGTATTATTTATTTCGTATAGTTATAATGGTATTTGGTATCCTTATTTCTATGGTTATATGTATTTACATGTGGTTACGTACTGATCTTACTTCTATGATTATATGCTTGCATGGCCCTATTTCTATGGTTATTTTATATAGTTTTATTTCTATGATTATAGGTTTATAGTCTTATTTCTATGGTTATGTGCGTATGTGTATGTGTCCTATTTGCTAGTGTTATCGTAAATGGTTATATATGTGCTTATTGTTATCGTTATTATATGTGTGTATGTGTGTCCTGTTGTTTTGTGATTTGCTCAGTTCGTTTGTCGTTGTTTGTTTGGTCTCTTCCGTCTTTTACGTCTGTAAAAAGTCGTGCAGTCGTTCGTCAAAAATGTCTTGTAAGTATCTGTTAAATTGTGTTATGGTTCGTGTGTCCTGTTGTTTCAGCCATTCCGCGACCTCGTGTGCGTTGAGTTGTGTCGGGTCCGTTTGCGTCTCCTTGTCGTCTTCTGTTATTTCGGTAATTTCGTCTGTCGATGTCATTGATGTCTGCGGTGATGTTTTTGGGGTAGGGAGTGGTGGTGGGGATGTTGACGGGGTTCTCGGGCTGTAAATCGGTGGAGATGTCGGTGGGGTTGTTGTCGGTGATGATGATGATGATGATGATGATGGTTCTATTGTCGTTTTGTCGAATCGTCGTCGCTTTGTTGGTGCCGTCGGGGTCGGTTGTTCGTTTGTCTGTCGTTTTTTCGCGTTCGTTCCTGCTTCTGTCGCTGTCTCAGTCTCTGTCAGTATCGTCCCTGTTCTCATTATGGCCTCGCGGCGTGGCCATACGCCGGCCCTTGCCCAAAATGTAGAGCATTTTTCCAAGTGCATGATTGCTGCCCGCGCCGGAAGTAGGGTGTCGCACAGAGGGCATCTTATCCTTCTGTTTAGAAAAGACTATTACTTTTCTAATATTCCGCGAGATGCCCTCAGCTCTCGCAAGGCTTTTCACGAGACCCTTCGGGTTCGAGACTTCTAGCTTCCGCCCCCGCTTCGGCCCCTGTTTCTAGCCGGCGCTGCCCGGCAAATCAGTTACGGTTCGGCTTCAGCAAGTAAAGCTTCGCGTTCTTCTATAAGCATACTTCAAGTCTTCTGTAAACTTCTCTTCATCTCATTCATATCCAGTGAATCTATTGAGCTTCTTGGCGATTTACGCCCGCCAAGTCGTGCGATACATTTACGGGTCTCTTCGTGCAATATTAAGTTCTCTTCTTGGAAACGATAATCGGACTCCTCAAACGGCGAGTGCGCGTCGCCACGCGGTCGCATCACGTCGCCATTGTGATATTTTTCTATTCGTGCTCAGCACTCGTTCTGCGAGCCATTGTAATAATAAAACTATTATATCGAATTCTGGTTAACTTCGTGCTTCTCCGGTTTATTTCTCGCTCTTTATCCCAACCATTTATTCATCCTAGTTCCCAAACTTCGTCAACGGCAATTTTCAAACATTTTGGTCCTTCGAGCCGGATCGGGAAAAGGGAATAATTCATCGGGAAAGTGCGAGAATTCAGGTAAAGCATCCACGTGTAGTGCGACGCAATTATTTCGACCACGCGGTCGCTCAACAAGTGGCTATCGCTTCGTCCCTTTTGTGCGGACATTCGTAGTTTCGTGCGGGTCGTGTGTGCTGAGCTCTCTCTCTCTCTCTCACGATCTCGCGCGTGGGTTGCCAGTCGTGGCCATTTTCGATTCGAGCGCGCTCGCTGGTCTCTTCGCGGTCTCCTCTTTGTGCGGATCTTCGTGCGCTTCGCTCACACCGTGCTCGGTCTCTCTCGCACGCACGGGTTAGCGGTTTCAGTGTGTTGGGGCAGCGCGGGTCACCTCGTTCGAGCAGTACTGCCTGACGTGAACAGTGATTTTCAGTGTCGGCCATCTTTCGATTCTTCCCTCTCTACCAGTGCGCGTCTCGAGTTCTCGGTCTCCGCTTTGTGCGGATCTTCGCGCTCTTCGCTCCGCTCAAGCTGCGCCCACGAGTGCGCGACGTGAACGTGACTTCTCAGTGTCGGCCATTTGCATTCTCTCTACTTCGTGTGCGCGTGTGCTTCTTCAGCCGTCGGTCATTTTCGGGACCCTTCGTGCTGCCACGACTCTTCTTCGCTTCAGACGCGCTCATGAGTGCGCGACGTGAACGGTAGTTTTCATTTTCGGCCATTTGCATTCTTTCAACTTCGTGTGCGCGGGTGCTTCGTCGGCCGTCGGTCGTTTTCGGGACTCTTCGTGCGGCGACGACGACGTATCGGGTTCTCGTCTTTGTGCCGATCTTCGTGGTGTGCCTTCGCACACTCTCTCGCGCTTTTGACAGTTCACTCGCGTAACGAAGTGCATGTTCGAGCGTCTCACGTGCTCCATTTCAAGGGAACCGTTCAGTGCATTTTCGGTCGTTCTTCGTCCCTTCGTTCTTGAACAATTTCGTGACTTCGACCGAACTGGACGCGGTTCCAAGCAGAACACTTGGCTCTTCTTGATTTAAATTGCGACAATCTTGCCGACCTTGACTACTTCAAAAACGGCGTCGAGGCGAGTTGCCAGCAGGCTTACGAGGATGCCAAGGTCAAACTTCTTTTGGTAAAGGAGCACTTCGACCGATCGGAACCAACGGGCGCACATCTGGCCGATATTTCGGCAATCGGTCATTCTTCGACACAACGCAGGGCACTTCCGGACATTCAATTGCCCACTTTCGATGGAGCACTTCATGAATGGCGTTCATTCCACGATCTTTTCGTCGCCATCTTCGGCAACAACCCGGAGCTAACCGCCGTGGAAAAAAATGCACTACCTTCAGACTTCGATTCGTGGCGATGCAGCTCAGCTCATCTCCAATTTGCCGGTTTCGGCCGAATCCTTCGTGGCAGCATGGGACAATCTCATCGCCCGTTACGAGAATAAACGCATGCTCATCGCTGCTCAATTGGACCGCTTCTTTGGGATGCCGTGTGTGACCACTCGTTCGGCGACGTCGCTCAACACGCTCCTCAACACCACTTCGGAGGTTCTCAACGCGCTCACTTCCTTAAGTGTTCCCATTGATTCATGGAACATCATTCTGAGCCACTTCATCGGATCTCGTCTCGATCAGCATCTTCGTGAGCAATGGGAGCTCAAGCAAGGCGCGTCAACTGAGCCAGCTACCCTTGAGGCACTTCGGGTCTTTCTTCGAACTCGAGCTCGAGCTCTCGAGAGCATTGAGACAGGTTCCTCTTCTTCCTCTTCACGATCGGCGTCTACGGCCAGAGGGGCCTCCGCTTCGGGCACTTCTTCACGGCAAGCGAGACAATCTTATTCCGCTCAGGTCGCTTCTACCCCTCGTACTCCTCCGCTCTCTGCAGAGGACGCGGCTGCGTCACGAGCCATGACGGCTGCAGCAGTTAAGGCCACGGAACCGCTTCGACCGGCTGGGTCAGCCAACCAATGCTGCCACTTCTGCTTGGAGGGTCACTTCATCGCGTCATGCCCTCGTTTTCGACGAAAGACACCCGAGGAAAGGCGAAAGATTGCAGTGCAACGGCGCTTATGCTTCAACTGCCTCGGACCCCACTCGGCTGCCAACTGTCGCGTCACCGGACGATGTTGTGAGTGTGAGGGCAAACACCACACGCTCATTCATATTTCGGCACCACCTTCAAAACCTCGGACATCTTCTACCGAGCCGATCGCCACTTCGTCGCCAACAGAGCCTCAGGCTTGACTTGTCACACGTCACTTGAGCGACATATCTTCGCCTCTTCAGGACTCTTCGGCCACTTCATGCACGAGCTGCACCTCCACTCCAGCCGCTTCAGCTTCGAAACTAGCTGGTTTCGCAAACATTTCGTCTTCTTCGGAGCGAGTGCAGCTGCCTTCTGTATTGCTGGCCAACCGTCAAGCAATTCTCTCGTCATCCTCGGACACTTCAAATCGTCTTCGCCTTCTGATTGATCCTGGCTCAGAAGTTTCATTCATTTCGGAGCGTGTCGTTCAGCGTCTTCAACTCAACCGGATGGCTGCCTCTCTCGACATCGTCGGCATTGGCAGTCAGTCGGCGGGACGCACGCGGGGAGCGGTCACCTTCAAGCTCTCTTCTATTCACGATTCGACTTCATCCATCACGGTAACCGCTTTCATTCTGAAACTTCTGACGGCTTCGCTTCCTTCATTCGCATCTTCCGGAAACAATTGGGCACATCTTCAAGGTATTCTTCTCGCAGACCCCGACTTTCTAAAGCCCGGGCCAATCGACGCGATTCTCGGCGCCGATTGCTACGGCCTTCTCATCAAGCCTGACGTCATCAAAGGCCGAGCAACTGAGCCCATAGCTCAACTGACTCTTCTCGGGTGGATAGTTCTCGGTCCTGTCAGTGCTTCGTCTTCAACTTCTATTCGTGCTCATCACACTTCAGCCGAGGATGACATCACTTCATTGTTAACGAAGCTTTGGGAGCAGGAGGAGATCCCCTCTGACTCAGCCCCGACACCTGAGCCAGAGGCCTCCTTCTGTGAACATCACTTCCGAACAACGCATTCAAGGGACACTTCAGGGCGGTATACGGTACGGCTCCCCTTCAAAACCGCACCTTCTGCTCTCGGTGACTCCTTCAAAGCAGCGGAACGATTTCTTCGCCTGCTTCAGCGGCGACTTTCAACCAATGACAGTTACCGAGAACTGTATGAAGGATTTCTTCGAGAATACGAGGCATTGTCGCATATGTCTCGCACTTCAACGGTCTCTTCGTCGAATCCGGTGTATTACCTCCCGCATCATGGTGTGTTTCGTGCTCACAGCACGACCACAAAACTTCGAGTCGTCTTCAACGGGTCGTGTAAGACGAGCAGTGGTGTCTCGCTCAACGACATTCTTCACGCGGGACCAAAACTTCAACAAGATACTTCAGACGTTCTTCTATGGATTCGACGGCATCGCTTCATCTTCGCCACGGACATCACCAAGATGTACCGTCAAATTCTGGTTCATCCAGATGATTGGGCTCTTCAGAGAATTCAATGGTTCGATTCAGCCCAACGAATCGTGCCATATAATCTCACCACCGTCACCTATGGCCTCAGTTGTGCCCCCTTCCTCGCCATGCGGGTCATGAACCAATTGGTACAGGACGAAGGACACAACTTCCCCATGGCTATTCTTCCTTTGACGAAAGGAAGATATGTCGATGACATCTTCGGTGGTGCAGATTCAACGGGGGAACTTCAGGAAATGGCCTGTCAACTGACAGCCATGTGCTCACGAGGGTGCTTTCCACTTCAAAAATGGTCCACAAATTCTTCAAAGACTCTTCACACGAGCGTTACTTCAAATCTTCAATCGGACACTGTTACTATTTCCCCTGACGACGCCGGCGTCAAACTTCTCGGCCTCGTGTGGAGCCCAACGGAAGACCACTTCAAATACACACTTCATTCTTCATTCACCACCAAAGTTACAAAGCGCACGGTTCTTTCGGAAACGGCTCAACTATTTGACCCGTTAGGTTTCATTTCGCCCATCATCGTCATGGCAAAAATCTTCCTTCAAGAACTTTGGTTGGCCAAACTTCATTGGGATGACCTTCTTCCAACTTCACTTCAAAACCGATGGCTTCGCTTCAGAGAGAATCTAGCAGATCTTTCTCTCATTTCTCTTCCTCGGTGGCTTCACCTCGCACCCTCGTCAATGGTCGAACTTCACGGATTTTCGGACGCTTCTCAGCTCGCAATGTCAGCCGTGGTCTACCTTCGAACTACTTCTCCTGATGGCTCTTCTACGGTGATTCTTGTTTGCTCAAAAACCAAAGTAGCACCTCTCAAACGACTGACTATTCCTCGACTCGAGCTCTCTGCTGCACTTCTTCTTTCACGGCTTCTGCTATACGTTCAGAAGACACTCGAGCTTCAAGAAGCCCCAGTGTTCCTCTGGACAGACTCTTCAGTGACACTAACATGGATCTCTTCGCATCCTTCAAGATGGAAGGACTTCGTCCAAAATCGAGTCACTTCAATCCAAGAAATCACGTCGCATGCGACGTGGCGCTTCATTTCGGGCAAGGAAAATCCCGCTGACTGCGCGTCACGCGGGCTTTCCCCACGGCAACTTTCACTTCACCAACTGTGGTGGCAAGGGCCACGGTGGCTCTCCCACCTTCCTTCACATTGGCCAGTCACTTCATTCGACACAGCAGCAGAGTGTTACCTCGAGCAACGCCCAGGTCTCGCCTTCATTTCTCTTCCAAAAGCCGCTCCAGCGGTTTGGGATCTTCTGGAACGGTATTCTACCTTCAATCGGCTTCTTAGAATCACTTCAATCCACCGGCCGCACCTCACATGGGTGGAAAATGGGAGGCAGCGGTCAAATCCGCCAAACACCATCTTCGACGGGTCATCGGCGAGACAGCGCTTACGTATGAAGAATTTACGACTCTTCTTACGCAAGTTGAGGCTGTGCTCAATTCTCGACCACTTTGCCCTCTATCAGACGATCCTGATGATATATCAGCTCTCACTCCTGCACACTTCATCATTGGCGAGGCACTGACGACCGTGCCCGAACCATCTTTATCTTCAATCGCAGAATCCCGGTTGTCTCGTTGGCAACTTCTTCAGGCAAAACTTCAACACTTCTGGAAAAGATGGTCTTCAGAATATCTTCAACGGAGCCTTTCGGTGTCAAAATGGCATTCCCCTTCAAATTCGATACAAGTGGGGTCACTTGTACTCATCACGGATGAACGACTTCCATCTTCAAAATGGCCACTCGCGCGAGTGGTCGAACTTCATCCCGGATTCGACGGACTCACACGAGTCGTCACGCTTCGAACTGCCTCTTCAACGCTTCAACGGCCTACTTCAAAATTGTGCATTCTTCCAGTATATTCTTCGTCAACAGAGATTGCCGAAGGCGGGGAGAATGTTTAGAAAAGACTATTACTTTTCTAATATTCCGCGAGATGCCCTTAGCTTTCGCGAGGCTTTTCACGAGACCCTTCGGGTTCGAGACTTCTAGCTTCCGCCCCCGCTTCGGCCCCTGTTTCTAGCCGGCGCTGCCCGGCAAATCAGTTACGGTTCGGCTTCAGCAAGTAAAGCTTCACGTTCTTCTATAAGCATACTTCAAGTCTTCTGTAAACTTCTCTTCATCTCATTCATATCCAGTGAATCTATTGAGCTTCTTGGCGATTTACGCCCGCCAAGTCGTGCGATACATTTACGGGTCTCTTCGTGCAATATTAAGTTCTCTTCATGGAAACGATAATCGCTTTCTTCAAACGGCAAGTGCGCGTCGCCACGCGGTCGCATCACGTCGCCATTGTGATATTTTTCTATTCGTGCTCAGCACTCGTTCTGCGAGCCATTGTAATAATAAAACTATTATATCGAATTCTGGTTAACTTCGTGCTTCTTCGGTTTATTTCTCGCTCTTTATCCCAACCATTTATTCATCCTAGTTCCCAAACTTCGTCAACGGCAATTTTCAAACACCTCCCCTCTGGCTGACTGCGCACCCTCTCCGCGAACTCCCTTGTGCACCCTTCCAGGTGCCCTGGGAGGTAGTCCCTATTGCCGATCACATGGCAAATCGGGCAAATGGCTGCCATTGTTGGTGTTGCTGGAGGTGTCGCGTCCATTTTACCTGTGTTGTTTGTGTTCTATTTGCGTGTGAGGAGAATATGGTATATTATGCATGTTTTATGACCGAATTTGACTCCTTTGCTTAAGCCTGAAAAGTTAGTGTGGTAATTTCTGTGCCGTTATTGTGGTAGGGGTATGAAAGGGTTTGCTCCGTGGAGACCCGTGCAGACGCGCGCCACATTATGGTAGCGCATTGCGGTGGTATGCTATCGCGCGTTGCGGTCTAGTTTCGATTTCAGGGTTTCCCTCTGCTATTATTGCTATGTCGTGACGAGGGGTGGACTGCACAATTTCGATAATTTGTGCGGGTTGTTTATAATATTCGGTATGTCCTTCTTTAGGCTCGTGGGGTTGTTTTTGTTTTCCTTTTCTTATACCCTTGTGTTTTGATAAGCATGTCACAATCTTGTATAATTTCGATATCTTTCCAAACAACGAGAATTTCCAAGCGATTACCGCCAATGCCAAAGTTGAGCCTATTGAAATACCATAGTATTTCAAGATTGATTCTAATTTTGAAAGTCTGCCATGGGTGTACTGGGTTTTCGTTATTTCCCGAGCCTTTGCGATGACTGCTTTTAAGGCTATTTCATTCTTTGTCAGGTCGTTGTTTATATTATTTGGTTCTAATAATTGCGTAAATACTTCCGTTTCTATCAGTACTTCTGTAATATTCAAGGATTCAACAGCTCTGACTGATTCTTCAACCATTTTTGTAATATTCAGAACTGAGTTATATGAAAAGTTTATTTCTGATGAGGTTAATATTTCTGATGATGGTACTAATTTGACTGATTTTGTTTTTGCTTGACATGTTGGGTTCAACTGTATTATGCCAGAATCATTGATTGTTTTAATTACTGTTTCATGGTTAGCGCAGATGACGTATAGGTTTTCGATTTTTGGAGCTGCGTAAAGCCACGCATTGCTATTTCGTATTCTAGTCCAATAAGTTTGTCTCAGTGTTTTCAATCGGATGTCACAGATCTCGAGATCGCGAAACTGTGGGTTTGTCAAAAGTTGGATCTCGCATTCAGCTTCGTTAGTTATTATTTGTACCGGGTCGACTTGGCTGCAAATGTATCGTGAGGACACGAACTTGCATTCGTCCAAGCTGTTTAAATTTAGCTAATATTCGAAATTCTCAGAGACTGCGGTATACTGAGCCGCAGGCCTGACAAATGCGAATCGTGTGGTCGCTGAGGATTGGCGAATGGGGACCGACACGTGCTGATAAATTTTGAATGACGTTAGTTCCAGTAGTGGGATTTTTAAAACGTAAATTAATTTTTCTCCGCTGTGGAAAACTATCAATTCGGACATAGCTATTAAATCCGGTACGCATTGTGAATCCAATGGAATTGGAAACTCTGTATTAGGTGAAGCCTTTACAATAGCCTCTGCACTGCGCAAAAATGTTTCTGTGGACAGCAGTTGGGGATGGATTTGCCCTGATTTTGCAAAGAGGATTGCAGTGATGAGAGTTTCTATATCTATTTCCAACTCCGTGAGGTCTTCTTCTATTTGTGATACAAAATATATAGCTTTTTGGTTATACTGCGTTATCAATATTTCTTTACGAAATTCGACAAACGCTTGTCTAATGTACTGTGTTTCTTTGTTTCGGGTTTTTGCTAGTGATTTGATTTGTCTTTCGGTTGTATCGAATCCTGTTTTTATAATGTGCGTTTGGTTTTGTATTATCTCTGCTAATTCTATTGAATTATTGTTTAACGCTTCGATCTGTCCTGTAATTCTAATCGCATCGTCTGCGTCCATTGTCCCGTAAATGATTTTTTGGATTTTTCCGAAAAATTCGAGTGGAGCGCGTTTTTGGCGATTCTCTGTAACGTTTGATGATGGAATTAGTTCTTCCAATATATTTTCGGTGTTTCCTAAAGTTCTCAGTCGCGTCTTTAATGTTATTAATTGCGCTTCCGCGAGACATGCTGATCCTAAAGCTTCACAATATTTGCTTATTGCTTGAAGGTTTTCTTGTATTTGGAGTCTTCTTGTTGATAATCCGTGTGTCTTGACATAAGTGACAAGGTTCCAGGTCGTGTGGTGTAGTCTGAGTGTCCCAAGTGGTTGTGAGTACAATCCGGGGCTTCGAGTGAGTGGTGTGATTTTTATTTGATCTCCCATATGTAGGGCGCAAACGTGGCATCTGCAACATATGCCATTTTTACTTTGTCTACGTGGACGATCTTTGTTTTATTACTATCCATTTTTAACTTAACATTATTTTTATTTGAAACTTCTAATATCTGGAATGGTCCTGTGTAGTTGCAGTCAAGTTTCCCTTTTCGGGGCTCTTTGATCAGAAATACTGCGTCTCCTATTTTAAATTTTGGTGTTGTTACCCTTTTATCATAGTAGCGCTTTGTGCGTTCTTTAAATTGGTTTTGTTTTGTCAGTGCTAGCTGTTGTACTTCTTTTAAGTGTTTATTTAAGCTAGTCATGTAGTCGTCAAAAGTTATAACTTTTTCTGGTGGTGGGAATTCCGAAGGCGTACACGCTATTCTTCCGAAAACTAACTCGTACGGTGTAAATCCTGTACTTTCGTGTACACTTGTATTGTATGACAGTGTTGCGAAAGTGAGTAATTTATCTCAATCACGGTTGTCGTCAATGAAGTGTTTGAGATATTCAATAAGTCCGTGGTGGCTGCGTTCCAGCGCGCCATTCGATTGCGGATGGTATGCTGATGTTCTATACCGCTTTATTTGGAATAATTCCGTAAAGTCATTGAATAAATCAGACATGAAATTTTTTCCTTGGTCAGTTGTTATTGCTCGGGGGGCGCCAAATGTTGATATTAGGGTTGTGCATAGAGCTTTGGCAACGTCGTTCGACGTTTGTTGTTTGAGGGGGACCGCAATACTGAATTTACTGAATAGATCGAGGATTGTTAAAACGTATTCGTGACCATTACTGGTTTTTGGTAGTGGTCCGACTATGTCGATAGCGACTTTGTCAAACGGCTCAGCCGGCGAATCGGTGATTACCATCGGGGCTTTGTCCTTAACCCGAACTAGTTTGTTCTTCTGGCAATCAAGACAGTATCTAATGAATTCTCGGATGCCCTTTTTCATGCCTTTCCAGTAGTATTGCGTAAGGATGCGTTGGTAGGTTTTCGCAATTCCTTTATGTCCGCCAATCGTGGATCCGTGGAGCTCCCTAATGATGCTCTGCCTGTTCACTGGTGGTGGGATTGAGAGCAGACCCTCACAAAATGTAATTGTTATTCCCGATCCAAGTGTTAACAGTCGTAATGATGTTTTTACGTTATTCCACGCAAATGTGTCTATAATTTCAAGGTCTTTTGAAATGGTGCATGATTTTAACTTGTCTTTTTTCAAGAGTTTTATTAGCACAGCTAGACATTTTTGAACAACTTGTAAATTGGTGTTATCTGTAGCTTTCGATTTACAGATCATGGTGAAATACGAGTGTGTTTTCGATCGTTGAATGACGATGTTCCCAACTTTCAGGTTGCATTTTGCAAACGTCTGCCGGTCGATTTTTCCTTTTTCCATGAGTACTTTAGCTACCATTGTATTCATGACGCAATCTGCTGAAAGAAAATGCGCAATGTTGTCCCTTTCTGCCAAAATGTTTTTCTGGGTGATAATTATATTGTCTTTGGTTCGTATGTCGTCTATTACCGTGACATTCCTTGTTGCTGGATGTGATTCTGATTGCGTCAGTCGCTTCCTGTGATATTGTGAAGGCTGAAATGGCTGGTCGCTTGCAACTTCAGAGTCGTCTTCTGTTGTTGGTGGTGATGAAGATGATGTCGGGTATCGGTTACTTTTGTCGCTGAGTCCTGTTGGTGCATAGATACGCGGTTTTCCGTAGGACGTGCTAGGTGTCGGCTCCGATGTTTGTTGTTCAGGTTGTGTGAGTTCGAGCACTCCAGGAGGTGAGCGGAAATTCGGCTCGATATCGTGTTGTCCAGTGAGTTCTCCACGCGATGGACTCGGACATGCTGTTTGTGATGTCGCAGCATTAGTGTTTTCCTCTTGTACTTCCACAGCTGCATCGTCCCAGTACTCTGGTGTCATTTGAGGTGAATAATAGCCTGAACCATTATCCGACTCCTTTGGTTCTTTTTCGGATGTTGATGGAAGTATTGTTTTCTCCTGTTGTTTATCAGCAGTTTGGTCTTTTATACTCTTACGTGGTCTACCAGGACGTTGTTTGGGTGTTAGGAGCACATTATCGTCTTGTGATGGTGGTAGCAGCAGCGCTGATTTTTGGAGTTTCTTGTATGCTTCGTCTTTTTGTGTTGTTATTGATGTTCCTGTGAGTGGATTTTTCCGCGGTCTGCCAGGTCATCGTTTGATTAGTGCCGCTTGGTTGTCGGTGTCGAATGAGCTTGGTATTATAGCTGCACTTTTCCGTGTTCTGCCAGGTCGGCGTTTGGTTGGTGGTCGCGAATTATTAACATTTTCCATTGGTGGTGAGCGGAAGTTTGGCTGGACCGGTGTTTGCGCTGTGTCGACTTTGTTGTCGGTTGGTATTTGACTTTTTCTTAGCCCAGGTGGTGACCGAAACGTTGGTTCCACAGGGGTTACGCCGATGTTTTCGTCATTAACAGCTTCTCCGACCAGTGTCGATGGCGGTTTGCATCCGGGTTGAGTTGTATTCTCCTCCTCAGATGCCTGTTCGCTTGCCGATTCGTTTTCCTTTAATCTCGCCTTTTTGTCATATGTGACGGTGTTAGTTGCATAGCCGGGGCCTCCGGTGCGAACTGCATCGTCATCACTACCTACTGCCATGGTTTTAGCACGGTCGTTTGAGGCATTGATAGGACCATCCGTTTGTTTATTCGTAGATTCGTTGATTTGCTTTGATTGCTTTGTTTGCTTTGTTTGATTTGTTTGATTTGTTTGATTTGTTTGATTTGTTTGATTTGTTTGATTTGTTTCGTCGATTTGTTTTGATTTTTCCTCTCGTTTCCTGTGTCGCTTGCATGTTTCATTCATTATTTCTTCATCTGAGGTGTCCATATAGCTTTTCCTGGTCGTCTTGGTTGGCGTAGAATTGTCTTTTAGTGTATGCTGTTGTCGTTTTCCTTGTTGAGTTATGAGTTCATCTTCTGATGTTGAATCGTGGTTGTTGTCGTCGATTGAGGGATTTGATTCAACGTGTGCACTTCTCCCTTGTTGTTCGGTTGTATATTTTCTTTTGTTTGAGTTTGCTTGTTTTGTGTCCTTGTCCGGGGTTGCAGTTGTTTCTATGTCCTCCGCTTCGCTTGTTACTTCGTCTGCCACTATCTGTGTTTTATGTGGTGCTGGGTTGCCAGACGATTCGTCAGATGTTGAACGACGGCGTGTTTTTGCGGGAATGGTGGTTGTCTGTGTTTCGTCGTCTTCTTCTTCTTCGCTTGAGGAGGTGCCTGCCACGGCTCGTGCCTTATGTGGGGCCGGGTTACCGGATGACTCGTCTGATGCTGGTCGGTGGCGTGTCTTCGGCTGGTGGGCCGCCTTTGGTTTCTTGAATAGTCTTTCTTGTTGGTCGTCAGATTCCTTGCGTGGTCTAATTGGAAGAATGTTTGCTGGGTTCCTTGAAAGCGCGTCTGCGACGAGGTTGAGTTTTCCTGATTTGTGGTGAATTTCGTAGTCGTAATCGTTGAGAATTGCTTGCCAACGTTGAAACTTTTGAGGGGGGTTTGGTTTCTTCACTAAGTAGGTTAATGCTCTATTGTCCGTTATTAATATGAAATGACGACCGTACAAGTATTGCCTAAAATGTTCGGTCGCGCTTATGATTGCTACTAATTCTTTGTGCATTGTGTCGTACGTTATCTGTGCTTTTTTGAGAGTCTGAGAGAAAAATGCAACTGGGTGATCAAAATTGTTATGTTTTTGGCTAAGTACTGCTCCAACTGCATAATCAGATGCATCGGTTGTAAGTGTGAATTCTTTTGCATAATCTGGGTAACGTAAAATCGGTCGAGAAGTTATTTTTTGTTTAATGCACTCAAAAACTTGCTGGCATTCTTCAGTCCAATTGAATTTCTCTGAGGCTTTCAGTTGTTTTGTAAGTGGAATAGTGATCTTTGCAAAGTCCTGAATATACCTTCTGTAAAAATTTGCTAAGGCGTGAAATTGTATAATGGATTTTCTGTTTGTTGGTACTGGAAAGTCTACTATTGCTTGAACTATGTCTGGTTTGGGTTGAGACCCTTCTTTGCTGATGCTATGGCCTAAATATTCTACTTCTTTTCGGAGAAATATACACTTGTCTGTTTGCAACGTCAGGCCCGCGTCTGTCAGTCTTTTTGCTAATCTCCGAAACTTTCGTTCGTGTTGTTCAAGATCGGCTGCATATACTACTATATCGTCCAGGTACACAAACAGATCTACTCCCTGAAGACCCGATAGCACTACGTCCATTAACCTCTGGAAGGTTGCTGGTCCGTTTTTTAATCCAAACGGCATCCGATTAAATTCGTAATGTCCGTTGGCGGTGGAAAATGCTGTTATCGGTTTGTCTCTTGGGTGCATTTCGATTTGATGAAAGCCAGATGCGAGATCCAATACCGAAAAGTATTGAGACTTGCCCAGCTGGTCCAAGATTTCGACGATATTTGGTAGCGGGTACGCGTCGGGGGTTGTTTTTTCGTTTAATTTCCTAAAGTCGATAACCATACGCCATCTTTTCTTACCTGTGTTATCTGGTTTTTTAGGTACAATCCAAACTGGTGAATTATACTGTGATAGGGACGGCTGTATGATTTCTTTTTCCAAGAGATCTTCGACTTGGTTGCGTATTTCGTCTTTATGTATTTGTGGGAATCTGTATTGCTTGGTGTTTATTGGTTTCTCGTCGGTTGTAAAAATCTCATGTTTTGATACGGATGTGTGTCCCAGTTTTTCTCCTGGCAAGCTAAAAAGATGAGAATATTCCGAGGCTAAACGAAGTACATGGGCCTTCTCCGTGTCATCTAAACCTTTTAGATGCAGGAGCGGCTTCAACTTTTCGAATCTGCTCTCCTTCTCTCTGATTGCTACCGGACGGATTGCTGCGCAATACTCGGTTAGAGTATCGCGAGAATCGTCTTCGTTGGTGTCGACTGGTTCACTTGCAATTTTTTCGATTGGTTCTAATTCTATTGTCGGGATTGTAAGATTGATGTCGAAATCGTTAGTGTTAATGGCTGAAATGTATGCGATTCCGTTTCGATTTGTGACTATTGCGTTTCCTATGTATAAACCCGTACCTGCGTTCATTTTTGGTACGTACCCCTCGGTGAGGTCGGTGTTTTTTATTCGGAAGTGAATCATACTTCTTGATCGTGCTGCGATTAATACTTTTTCACACGTTTCGAATGGAATTTCGAAACCTGCGAAAGAGATACACGACTGTGTATAAAGAATGTCTGCGGGTGTTTCTTTGAAAAATGCATCTCCCAAGACGGCATCCTGCGTTATGGGGAACTCATTCTTTATTACATGAAACTCTACGCGAACATTCCTTATTTGGATGGAACACATGCCGGATGTGAAAATTGTACCTTTGGTGATACCAGAAAGTTCGTATATTATGTATGAATTGATCTCGATATGACGTGCTATTGCGGATAGTTTGATTAAGTTTATCTGTGCTCCCGTGTCGACTAAAAATGTTGTTTTCTTATTGAAAAGGTCGAGTGAATCTATTGTTACTGTTGGTGGTTTGTGTTTGTTTGAAATTCCCAATGATATTGTGGCTTTTTTGATTTCTTTGTTTCTGTCTTTTACTGACTCAAAATTGCGCGTTCCTGGAGTTTGCTTCGCGTCGCGCTGTCTCGTGAAGCATGGTTCTCGTTTTTTAATTCGAGGTTCTCAAGTTCGTTTTCGATTTGTGTGGTTTCGTTTCTGGTCCTGCTTCGGGATTCTCTTTCGTTGATACCGACATTTCGATTTTGTGAATTATCGCGAGATCTGTTTTGGGGATATGGTGGGTCGCGAAGTTGGTCATTCTGTGGGTCTCTGTCGCGTGAGTTACTGCGGAAGTTGTTTTGGTACCGATCGCGTGAGTTGCTACGGTAATATTGATTGCGTGAATTATAATTGGGGTATTATGAATAGTTTGGACCGAAGTTGTCCGGGTATCGGCCGCGCGAATTGCTGCGGTAATTATTTGAATAATCGTTGTTGTGGTTATAAGGTCTGTTTTGTGGAATTTCCTGATAGTTATTTGGGTACCGATCGCGCGAGTTGCTGCGATGGTTGTTTTCGTAGTTGTTTGCATATCTATCGCGCGAGTTGCTGCGATAGTTGTTTTGGTGTCCGTCCCGTGGGTCATTTCTGTAATTGTTTGGGTATCTGTCGCGCGCGTTGCTGCGATAGTTGTTCTGATATCTGTCTCGTGAGTTATTTCTGTAATTATTTGGGTATCTATCGCGCGAGTTGCTGCGATAGTTGTTCTGGTATCTGTCTCGTGAGTTATTTCTATAATTACTTGGGTATCTATCGCGCGAGTTGCTGCGATAGTTGTAATTTTGGAGTTGGTCGCGTAATTGTGCGTCGAAAGGTGATTTGGGAACGTCCTTTAGACATTGTAGTGTGCGACATTCCGAAGTAGAGTGTCCGTATGTGTCGTGAAATGTGCAATACTCGTGTGGCTGATTCTGTGTACCTATGAATTGAACTTTGGCTGTTTCCGTTTCTGTATTTGTCAGGATTGGTTTTATGCGGCTCTGATTGATAGTTTGGCGTTTTTGTAATTCATATTCTATGTTCGTCGCATCCTCTATCGCCCTATCGAGTGATTCAATTCCGCGGTGCATTAGGAGGTTTCCAATTTTGTCGAAAAGTCCTCTGACAAATGCTCTTGCTACTGATTTTTTGACTTCTTCGGTTCTATCGTTGAGATACTGCCTTTCGGCTGGGAGACTATAGACTTCGTTAAGTCTGTCAATTACGCGTTTTTGGATTTGACGGGTGCGCGTTGCGAAATCTATTACTGATTCATTGTAATTTTGCGAAATTGTTTTAAGTTCGAGTTCGAGATCCAATAGTTCGATTGGTCTACTAAAGTTGGTTTTTAAATCTTTTAAGAGATCTGCGGCTGTCGCGTATTCTTTTGTGTCGACCAGGTCGCTGGCACTTCCCTCCAGTTTAAACTGGATCATTTGCAAAAATCGCCGGTCTTCGGCATCGGGTAATATCTTTAATGCTCTATTACACGCTCGGACAAAGTGTTCGACCGCGATATTTTTCCCGTTAAATTTTGGTAATGCGTTGAAAACATCACGGAAGGTTACGCCATTGTTCGGCATCGCGTTGCCTAGTCTTTCGTTAATTCCGTTGTTATCGGGCATATTGTCGTTATTTTTTTTTATAATCTCGCTGTAAAATGTGGGTGGTAAACGTCGGCGCGAATAATAGCGTCGGGTGAACGTAATTTGTTAAACGGAAGAGAAAAAAAAATTGTCAAAACTGGGGGAAAAAAAATTTTGCAAATTTTCATAAAATGTCTGTTGTTGGATAACTGGGTATCTTGGTATACCCGAAATTCGGTTACACAAAAATTTTTATAAAAATAAAATTGTTGCTAAAAATCGTAATTGAATGAGAAAAAAAAAATTTTATCAACATTTGAGAAAAAAAAAAAAATCTGTATGAATCAAATTCTTATTAAAAAAAAATCGGAAGATGAGGAGACAAAAAAAAAGGTCAAAATCGAAAAATTTATAAAACTTAAAAGTTTGTTGAAAACCGAAAATCGAGAGAAAAAAAATTGTTAGAAGGGTCGAAATTCTATAAACTTGAAACTTATCTAAGCTTGAAAATTTATAAAAATCGGGAATTTGCTAAAATTTGGTGGACAAAAATTATTATTCATTTTTTTTGCAAAAACGGGAAAAATTTAGTTTTTTTTTTTTTCAAAATTTTGCTAAGGGTTGAGATTCTATAAAACGAGAAAAAGAGAAAAAAAAATTGTTCACAATCGATTTTTTTGTATATGTCGAAAAGTTTTACTAAAATCGGAGAGAAAAAAAAAAAATTATAAAGGTCGGGAAAAAAAAATTTCCCAAAAAAAAAAAATAAAAAATAATTTGTAATTATATTGTATAATAATTGTTGAAAAATTATAAAAATTGAAAGTTTACTACGGAAAAGGGAGGGAGAAAAGAGAAAAGAGTAAAAAAAAACGAAAATTTAGCGTAAATCGAAACAATTAAAGTTGTTATAAATCGGAAGTTTATTGAAATTACAGATTTGCTAGGAATTGGGGATTAGTAATAATCAAAATTTGTTAAAATTTGCAGGAGAGAAAAAAAAATGTTACGATTGTCATTTATCCAGGGAAATGGAGAGAGAGAGAGAAAAAAAAATTCGTGGAGAATTTGCTTAACGGTGGGTTGAGATTTTTGTGTTCTAAGTTAGTTAGAGTGGTTTATTTATTTGATTATCCTTGCCTCGTGAAACTGTGTAGTTTCCGTACGAAGGCAGAGGGGAAAAAGAAAAATTGTAAAGAGAACAAAGTTTTGTTGCGCGATTTTTATATGTGGCTGTACCGCGCCTGCACGTGTCTGCGGAGCTTCGGAGAGCAGGGTAAGGGGCAGGTTAAGTGCGAGAGAGACGGTATACGGTGCGACAAGGCCAGTGATATACACTCATGCTTCGCACGGGTCTTCGTCTTGTAGGCGGCGAAGATGAATAGAAACAGGGGAAAATGTCACTTTTCCTTCCTTCACTCCTCTTCTTGTGCTTAGGCTTTTAAATTTGGAAAAATTAAAATTGTACTTACATTGCCGTGAGTGTTATAAAATATTTTAGCATTAGTTTCCTGTCTGTTTGTTGTTTCCTTCCTTCCTTCTGTTATTTCTGTATGGTTGAGTTGATGTATGTGTGAGCGTTTTCTTCCTTTCTTCCTTCTTTTCTGGTGAGTTCTTGTGAGTGTGGATGTGTGTGGATGTTGACTCGTTTTTCTTCTTTCTGATGGTTTTCTTTTCCTTTTTTTTCAGAAACACTCACTCTGTTTTTTTTTTTTTTTCAAACTGTCACCTTTTCACTTTTCTTCTTTTTTTTTTTTTTTTTTGAAAAATTGGTTTTTTTTGTTTTGAGAGCAAAAAAAAAGAATTGGCTCGCTGTGGATCCCACTTCTGACACCACTTTGTGATGGTCGATGCGGGTGTAAATGAGAATGATGGATAAATATATAAGTATTGTCTTTAATAGATTAGTTAATTGGAGAAGTGCACGGAGGTTTTAATAAGGAAAGTAGAAGTTGATTGAATGAATGTTGGAGATGAACTGGACTTTGAGGTGACGCTCTCGGGCACCACGAGTCAAAGGGCCCATTGTTTTAGCATCTATTGGAGGGGATACCACGTGCGTGGTGCATGCAGCATCCACGCGTGGACCGTGGGATTGCGCCAGAAATGCTGACGGATTCGTCAGCATTCGCGGAATGGAGATTAGGATTAAGGTGGTATGGGTGAGGAATAGGATGTCCGCGTGAGAACGGATGTATGGGACTTTAAGGTGTTGCCTTTAAGGTGTGGGAAAGGACAGTTAGGGATAGGGGAATTGTGGGGCCGTCACAACATGATAATAATAATTAAAAATAATATCAGTTAAATATTGTAGATCGTGTTATTTCTTAGAATAATCATAATACTTTTAATTAATTTGAATTTCAGGGCTTATGATGCAATAGTGGCTACAATAATATAAAATTTGAATTATAGATTAACTTTGTTTAGATTGAATAATAGATAAATATTATATAAATAATTTATCGACAAACATTTTTTACTTTGTAATTAAACTAATTACTGTTATTTTGTTATTTATATAAAATTAAGTATTAAAAAAATTACATTTGCAAATAATTTAAATAATAATAATGCCAGCAATTGCGGACAATTATTATAATAAAATTGATTACAATCAGTTTATTCGACTATTTTCTTTCTGCAAACCGTCCTTAGACAACAATTCGTATTCTCTCTTTATCTCACTCGATACGCGGAAATGTATACATTGTATGCCGATTTATATGAACCCACACAGTACGTATAAAAACACACACACACATGCACACACCGCCTGGCTCGCGCACTAAATTATATATATACACATATATGTTGTCACGCCAACTGGAATGGGGGGGGGGGGAAATAAGGGAAACGCAAAGTCGGGTGATCACACAAAAAAAATAAAGACTATTTATTATTTACCACAATAAAAAGATTATAAAAGAAAAAGACTATTATGAAAATCGCAAAAAAAAACTAGATAACTAAATAATAATAATACTAATTCTCGCTTGGGCGCCAGTTATTTTTGAGGCATAACTGCCTTGACTCAAAGGTAAGGGGTACGCGGGCTAGCTCGTAGATGAGGGGAACTACTCTCAGGGGGGGGGGGGCAAGGTCCGTGGTTCGGCCTCTTAATAATTACCACGGCCGTTTCTTATTACAGGTTACTTTCTCGGTCATTTTTCCTTTTTTTCGGACTTTACGGGGAAGACTCGATATTCGCTTGGGGGGGGGGACGAATCGCTACGAAAAGAGGGAACAAAAAGGCAAAGCAGAACAAAAAGTAAATTAAAATAAAAATAAAAAAATTTATAACTGTTAATAATGAGCTGCAAAAGGGTCGGGGAGAACGCGGGGAACGCAAAACGAATAATGTCGGGCTGAAGCTACCTGTTGCACCACCACACTGCACGGACTCGATACAGTTTGAGGGACCACGCGCACGCACAAATCTTAGCCGGTAGACAATGGCGACCCGCCTCGTGGCCGGGACGCACGAACAAATCTTTTACAAAAATTTCGCCACGCTGGGAAATGCAAAATTGGGCTACTCACTCGTGGCTGTCTTTGTCGCCTTTTTTCCTTCTCTCGCCTCCTTCTCTCTCTCTCTCCGTTTTTTTTTGTTCCTCTTTTTTTTCTCCTTCTTCGTCTCTTTTTCTTTTTCGCCTGTCCCTTTCTCTCTCTTTCACTCACTCCTGTCCGTTTCACAATAAACTTTATACAAAAAAAAAAAAAACCAACGCAATAATACAAAAAAGAAAAAGGAAGAAAGAAAACTCAATAAAAAAAACAAAACTCCAAATCAAACTCAAAACTCTCCAAACCACACTCTCCACGCTTTCCTCCAACTCTTCTCACTCTCTCCGTCTCTCTCACTCTCTCTACAATTCTCCACACGCTATAAATTCTCTCTGATCTCTCTATGCTATCACCGCTACGCTCGAAGTGAGCTTCTTCTTCGTCTTCTTGGCCACGAGGCTCGGAAAAGGAAATCGAAGGGTAGGGAAGGGGGTACGGGACTGACGTATTTCCGATGGGTATCCAATCATCGGAAATCTGCATTAATTTGCGCCTGTGAACTGATCCTTGTCCTGGAGAGCGATGGTTGATTGGCCGGGAAAACTGTAGATAGAGGAACACGTGGGGCCATCTCTCGCACGTGGGAAGTCTCGCTGTCGATATCGGCAATCAATACCGCACGCTGCTGCCCTCATTAGCATAGAGAGGGTACTCTCTCGCCCCACTCTCTCGCTGCGCGTGCTCGGGAATGTCCCTTATCGACACGGCAGACGAGAAGAGTGGGCTATTGCCGCGCTCACGGTCTCTCTCCTTTTCGTGGCAAATTTGAGCCTAAATATTGCCGTGAGCGCGGGATGGTCCTTTGTGACCCTCTCTAGCCGGGCAGTACAGCGTGGGTTCTTCTCCTCGGGGATGCTGGTGATGGTGCCTCTCCAGGACTTGCTGGTCTTCTTGCGCTGGGCTCCTTGGTGGGGATACGTCAGGGGGTGTGGGGAGGGGAAAAAGGTATTTCGTGAGGAAATCATAGGGTTTTTCAGGGGTAGACAGGGAAATTGTTAGGGTTTTCTTGGGAAATTTTAGGGAAGGCCTCTTCGGTGGCTCGGTGTCATGGCGGGTTGTTTAATTTACTTATAAATACTATTTACATCGGGTTTCTTACATTCTAATATTTACATATGTTACATCACTTAAGTTCTACTCTGTACATTACTCGGGGTTACGTGTGGTGGTGGACTCCGAGCGCGGGGATTCGGTAAACTATATAAAAAAAAATCTATTCTTCGGGGGATTCTGTGACGCCACGTCACAACTCCCCCCTGCTTAGAGGGAAAGTTCCCCTGACGAACTTCCACTCGTATCTTCCTACTCATACAGTCAACAAACCTCAGGGCCTCGGAACAAGGCGAAAAAGCTTCCCATAGCCGGACTCTCCAGCTCCAAGCGTGGCGAGGGACATGGTGTCATGTGCCACCAGACGGGGCGGGGTGGCTGGAACTCGTAGGGGTTGGGGGGGTGTGGGGAGGGGAGTTGGTGGGCGAGGGGGTGGGGTGGGAATTTTTGGTTTGGCGGTTGGTCGGGAGGCTGGGGGGGAAGCGGGGCGAGGTCGGGATTCGATTTTGTGGGGGCATCCCCGGGCGAGGTGGCCCTTCCGGCCACACGCCCAGCACTGGGGATCCGGGAAGGCGGCGGGACTGGGAGGGGGTTGTCGGGTGGGGGTTGGTGCCACCGGCGCGGTGGCTGGGGGCCAGGACGAGGGCCTGGCAATGCGGAGGGAGAGGAGTGAGGGGATTTGCCCCGATGACCGGCTGGTACTGTGGCGTGGTGGGGAAGCGGGACGGGGGGGGGAGCTGGTTCCCCGGAACGGCTCGTTCCGGGGTCTCGGGGGGCGATGGCCCAAATCGAGGGGATTTGGCCCCGGGCACGGCTCGTCCCGGGGCGTGGGGCTGAGGCTGCCCAACGGGCCAGACTTTGCGCCCGGGAGCAGGGTGTTCTGGGGCGTGGCGGGGTCGGGGGCGGGGATGGGAGCGGGGAGAGGGCTGGGACCTCGGGGCGGGGGTCGGGGCTGGGAAGGGGGCTGCAGCTGCGGCTGGAAGTGGTGGAGGACGAGGGGGTGGTGATCGGGGATATTGGGGGGCGGCGGTAGCCGGGCATTCGAATTATGGCGTACAGGAAGGGTTGGCGGCGGGGTCGGGGAGGGGATGGTTCTGAGGAGGGTGGGGGGGAGGTTTCGGGCGAGTTACGGCGGGGGACGAGGGCGTAGTCGTCGGGGTGATGGGGGGGCTCCCTCTCCTGGGAGGGGTCTCGTGGGGGAGGCGTGAGGGGGGCTTCCCCTCGGGGATTCCGGCGTGGCCTGCGGTCCAGGCTGCGGGGGCTGCGCCACATCTTGTCGGCCTGGTTCCGGTCCTCCTTCTTTTTCCTGTAACATAATTCGGGGATTCTCTTTATCGTCCGCTGCGGATGGCGGCGTATAAGACTTAAGGTCCTTTATATGGACTCTTGGATTCTTTCGGCTATCGGGATCTTCTAACTCGTAGATAACCGGGGAAACGACTCGCTTGATTTTATAGAGACCACTATATCGGGGGGCTAATTTCGCGGCAAAGTTTTGGGTACCCGAGGACAATACACGGAGCTTTCGCAGTACTTGGTCTCCGGGCTGGAAGCGGATGTCTCTCCGTCCCTTGTTGTAGTACCGCGCCTGCCGCTTGGCGGCTTGCTCCAGGTGTTTGTGGACGTAATCGTGGAGGAAGGGAAGTCTCTTCATTCGATCTGTCCAAAGCTCGGGATCTCCCGGGTTAAGGACAGGGGGTGAGGAAGTCGGGTGTCTCAAACTTTTCGCGGGGCGGGGATTTCGTCCGAAATTTAGGAAAGCGGGTGTCATTTGGGTGGAGGACTGTACGGAGGTATTCATTGCGAAACATAACTCGTGAAGGTGCTCATCCCACTCTCGGTGGTCTTGCTCGATGTACGAGGTAATCATTGTCTTCAGGGTCCGGTTCGCTCTCTCCACGGGATTCGCTTGGGCATGGTACGGGGGAATGGTCGTTTGGTGGATGCCGTATTGGGTGAGGTGGCGGGTCATACAGGTATTCACAAATTCCGTTCCGTTATCGGTGAGGAGATGCTGGGGGCATCCCCACCGATTTAGGACTAGGGTCTCCAGGGCAGACATGATGTTGGGTCCCGTGGCTGCTCGCAGGGCCTTTGCTTCCACAAACTTTGTGAAAAGGTCCTGGAAGACAACCACGTACCGGTTCTGTTTCTTACTCGGGGGGAAGGGACCCATTACATCGGCAGCAACTACACTCCAGGGTCCTTCCGTGGTCCTCTCTCGCATAAGACCTCCAGGGGCTACCTGGGGAACCTTATGGAGCTGGCAACGGTGACATTTCCCGACATATCTCGCCACATCCTGGTAAGCCCCCGGCCAAAAGAAGTCCTGGATAAGACGGTGATACGTCTTATCCACTCCCAAATGGCCGGATTGGGGATTATCGTGGGCGTCTCGGAGGGCTCTCTCGCGAGAGTCCAGGGGTAATACCAATTTCCAGGCATCCAAATCTCCAAGGGTAGGCTCGACAAGGGAGTGGGGCTTGTGGTAGTACAATTGGTCGTCCTCGATCTTCCAATTCGGGTATTTCCAGGGGAACTCTCGGACATTAGTCTTTTTGTCCTCATAACACGGGTCGACGGCACTGCCTATTGCCGCTAACGCCGCGATGTGGTCCTCAAACATTCGGGAAAGGGCATCCGGTACAACGTGCAGGGAACCCTTCCGGTGGACGATGGTCATATTTAAGGCCTGCATCGCCAGCGCCCATCGAGCCAATCGTCCAGCCGGGTCCCGCAGGTTACTCAGCCATCTCAGGCTGATGTGGTCGGTGATTACTGTGAAGGACGTGCCCTCGAGGTATGGGCGGAGCTTTTTGGCCGCCCATAGCACCGCGAGGCACTCCTTCTCAGTCACGGTATACTTTCTCTCTTGGGCAGTCATAATTCTACTGGCAAACAGGATGGGGTGTTCTTCTCCGTGGATTTCTTGGGAAAGCACGACGCCTAGCGCGTAGTCGCTAGCGTCGGTTTGTACTGTGAAGGGAAGCGAAAAGTCAGGGCGGGCCAGGATGGGAGTACGGGTAAGCGCGGCACGAAGGGATTCAAACGCGTCCTGTTGCCGGGGACCCCAATTCCAGGGGATGTCCTTGTGGAGGAGCTCTGTCAGGGGAATCTTGTCATGGGCTAACGTCCCCAGGAATCTCGCATACCAACCCACCATTCCCAGGAATCGGCGGAGTTGCTTCAGATTCTTGGGGGGGGGGGGGGGGATACGTAAGGATCAGGGCTATTTTCTCTGGGTCTGCCCGCAGTCCCTCTCGGCCGATGATGTAGCCGAGGTACTGGACCTCCGGGCAGAAAAACTCGCTCTTTGCCCGGTTCACCTCCAAACCGGCGTCCCTCAGGGCAGTCAAAACGTAGGTCAGGTATCCGTAGTGGTCTCCAATGGTCTCTGTGGCAATAATTACGTCGTCAAGGTAAGCGAATACGTGGGGTTCCCATGCGGGGTCTATCAGTCGGTCCATCAGTCTTTGGAAGGTCGCGGGGGCGTTCGTCAGTCAGAAGGGCATTCGTTGGAATTGAAACAGTCCACGACCAGGAACGGCAAACGCGGTGGCTGGTCGGCTGTTGGGCTCTACAGGAATCTGGAAGTATGCTTGACTCAGGTCTAACTTGGAAATGTACCGGGCACGTCGCAGTCCGTCCAGTATCCGGTCCATGTTGGGGAGGGGGTATGCATCTTTGCGGGTAACCTTATTGACGTCTCGGTAGTCCACGCAGAAGCGATATTTTCCGTTGGGTTTTGGGACTATTACCGGGTTACTTAACCAGGAACTCTCAGAGGGCTCGATGACCTCTTCTCGAAGCATCTTATCCACCTCTGCGTGGGCAATCTTGAGGAGATATGGGGAGATTCTACGGGGTTTTTGTCGGATTGGGGGATGTTCTTGTACGTCAATGGAATGCTGTGTCAAGTGTGTCATGCTCAAGGGGACCTGGGGAACGGGGGGAATTAACTCTTGCAACAATGCCTCCAAGCGTGTCTCGTCATCGGGGGTAACCTCTACTAGACCGGCGCACTCGGGTACTACGCGAAGACTCCATGGGGAATCAACAGAATTCTCAAATGAGTGCCACGGTCCCTCTCGTATTTTCCAGCGTTCCTCATCATAATCGATTTGGATTTGGAACGCTTTCAGGAAGTCTATCCCCAGGATGCAATCATATCCTAGGGGGGCGACCTTCACTCGGAGGGACCTCGTCTCACCTCCTAACTCCAACCGTAGGGTAATCTCTCCATTTACTCGGACCGCCGCACCATTAGCCACCCGCACCTCCTCGTGGATGGGCTGCAGGGGCTCGCTCCACGCACTGACGGCGTCTGGGCTCATGTACGTGCCACTTGCACCCGAGTCGACCAGGGCCGCCAGGCGGGAGTCTCCGATGACCAACCCGAGGAAGTGTCGGGCGTCTGAATGGGCGGCGCACAGGATCGTCAACTCGGAAGGGGGGGTAGGCGTGTCTCGGGTATTGTCGGGGAACGAGTGGGATTCAGAGGGTACTTGGTTTGTCTGTTCTTGGGGGGGCAAGGGCTTTATCGTCCCCCCAATGGTCCGTTTCCCGGAGATGCTCGGGTGCAACTCGGGCATCTCCTGGTCACGGTGTCCGGGTGCCCGCACATGCGGCAAAAGACCGAGAGGGGCTCAGGGCATTCGCTGTATCGGTGTCCAAGGGTGCGGCAGTTGTAACACCGCCAATGGGATGGGGTATTGGACTGGAGGGGTACTTCGGATTTCCGGTTGGGAGGCTGTACTGGGGCCTGGGAGAGGGGGCGTGGGGGAAGGAAATAGCTCGTGGCTTGGGTTGGACGTTGAGAGGGCTGTGCTTGGTCTTGGCGTCGGGGAGGGGATTGAGGGGAGGTCCTTTGGGGGCCCGCCGCATGTACGACGGGTTTCGCCCCTTGGGGTGGTGCGGAATGGACTTGGGCTGGTGGTGGGGAGGCTGGTCGATGATCG
This sequence comes from Dyspetes luteomarginatus, assembly GCA_963669185.1. Classification (NCBI taxonomy): domain Eukaryota; kingdom Metazoa; phylum Arthropoda; class Insecta; order Hymenoptera; family Ichneumonidae; genus Dyspetes; species Dyspetes luteomarginatus. Next base: position 12,117,660 of record OY769905.1, read on the forward strand.
TACTCGGGGCTGTGGGAACGCGGTTGATCTCGAGCGGCGACCGCCGCAGCTCTGCTACGACTGACTCGCTCGGGGGGCCTGTATGCCACCGAGGGAAGCGCAAGAAGAGAGGCTGCGGGAGGGGGTCTGTACGCCTCCGCGCCCTTCAGTGCCTTCTCCACGGCCTTACCCAAGCTCCGAAGGTCCCTCAAGCTGAGGACTCGATTGCTGAGGACGGGGTATTTCATGTCCGGCCGAACATTGCGGCAACAAATCCGCAGCTGCTCGGTCGGACTGAGGGGGGGGGGGTTGAGGAGGCTGAACAATGTCTCCATTTTGACGAGATACTCGGCCATGGGCTCATCTTTGCCCTGTGTCCTCAGCTCGACATCTCTTCGGAGCTGGTCCTGGAGCTCGGGGTCGCTGTACTGGTCCCGGAATTCCTCCACGAAATCTTCGTAGGTATCCCAATGGATTCCGGTGACCCTGTACCACAGGAGTGCATCCCCCTTGAATGCACTCGGCAACACCATGAGGAGTTCCGCCTCGGTCAGACGCCTTGCGCTGCCATAATCATGGAGTTGGCGGAGGAAATCTTCGGCGTCCTCCCCAGGTTTGCCATTGAACTTTGGCCCGAATCGGGTAAACTGATCGGTTAACCGGGTATCTCTTTGACCGAAGGAATCCGCGAATGCTGGGGACTCGAAATCGAGGAGCTCCGGGCTCGTGCGGCGGGATGGGGGGGGTGGTAGTCGGGAAACGATTCGGGTGCTGTTGTAGCCGGGGTCAGTGGCTCGGAAAGTGTACGTTCGGTGGGAGCTCGGCGGTGGTGTTGGGGCGGGATGGATGATTTGGGGGTTGAGGGGGGTGGCGGAATGTCGTGGGTGGAATCGTGGAGCAGGTCGGGAGGTGGTCGAGGGTCCGAAGGTCACCGTCGGACCAGGAGGGGGGCGTGAGGGGATGTCGTCGTCCTGGGGGAGGGTATTTGACCACTGTAAGTCAGTGTCGTCTTGTCCGAGGGACAGCGGATCATGGTACTGGCCAAAAGTTTGGCCAGTGGGCAAGGGCTGGGAAGGGAGGTATGACCTCGTGGTCGGGATTGGGGGTGAAGAGTGGTGGGAGGGGCCTTGGGGATGTGTATCCGTTTCGGGGAAGGAATCGGCCTCGTGTGGCCTGGGGGCTGCGGAAGGGTCGAGCAATTCCGCGTAAGGGGTAGTCTGTAGCGCGACGGCGAACGTGAAGGGCAGGGCCGCTCCACGCTCGTCGAGGGCCGGGTTCCACTGGATGCCCGAGTGAGGGATGGCATCGCGGGCCCACTTCCGGCCCAGCCGGTCCCTCAACTCGTCCAGGGTCCCCATCGTGCTCAAGCCTTCCTGGTCACAGGCCCTGAGCACGTCCCGCGCCCATCTCAATCCCTCTACCCTGTTGAGTACGTCCTCTAGGGCAGGGGTATCCGCGTCCGTTAATAATACGGAGGATTGGAGGCGGGGGAATTGCGTAAAAACCGCGGTCATGGGGGTAGCCGTCGCGAGTCTACTCGCGGTGGCGGTGGTGGTGGTGGTGGTCACCACCGAGTCGCGCGTCGTCACCATCCCGTCCATGGTAGGTCTCGATCGGGGCGGGGCTCGCGGTCAAATAAGAAACTCCAATTTTAATGTGGCCAGATGGGCCCGTAGGGGGGGAGAAAAGTCTCCACAACAAAAAAAAAAGGGGAGGGGGGTCGCGCGTGAAAGAAATCCAAGAGTCGGCGAAAAGAAAACAAAAATGCAAAAAAAAACTGGAGGGGTGTAGGGGGGGTGGTGTCTCTATGAACAAAAAAAAAAGGAAAAACAAAACAAAAACAAAATACAAAAGAGAGTGGCTGGGGGAAAACAAAAGAAAGCAAAACTCTGTGAGCGCTGCCACGGGCGCCACTGGCAGCCACTGTCGTGGCAGTGCACAAACCAAAAAAAAAAAAATCAAAATCACAAAAAAAAACAAGACCAGAATGGTGCGCAAAGATGCCGCACAACAAAAAAGAAATATCAAAATATATGCAGAAATGTCAAAATATATAAACGAGATCGCCGATCGGAAGTCCTTCCGCTGGGTGCCAGTGGGTGGTGCACGCAAGACTTTTCGGGGGGGTCTAAACGCAATTTGAAAAAAACGGTACTCCAGACAAAGAAGAACAAAAGGATCTCCAAAAAAGAAATGTTCTCAATGCAAAAAAAAAAAAGATAACTTTTCAAAAGGCTTCTCCAAAAAAAACCTAACTCAAAAAAAATGTCTCAAAAAGCTTCTCCACAAAAAAAAAATAATTCTTCATGAAAAAGGATCTCCAAAAAACTTTCTCCAAAAAAAAAATGATTCTCAAAAAAAAAATTGTTCTCAAAAAAAAATTTTTTTCAAAAAAAAAATAAATCTTAAAAAAAAATTGTTCTCCAAAAAAAAATTTTTCAAAAAAAAATAAATCTCAAAAAAAAATTGTTCTCTAAAAAAAAATTTTTCAAAAAATAAAAAATAAAAAATAAATCTCAAAAAAAAATTGTTCTCAAAAAAAAAATTTTCAAAAAAAAATAAATCTCAAAAAAAAATTGTTCTCAAAAAAAAATTTAAAAAAAAAAAATAAATCTGAAAAAAAAATTGTTCTCAAAAAAAAAATTTTCAAAAAAAAAACGTAAATCTCAAAAAAAAATAACCCAAGATTTCACCCGGCCGTGGTGGGCCTTGGGGGGAGGTTGGGACAATCCCTTAAAATTTTCTATTTTGTTTAGGGGCTGTCGGGGATACTCTACGGGGCCCCACGTTGGGCGCCAAAATTTGTCACGCCAACTGGAATGAGGGGGGGGAAAAATAAGGGAAACGCAAAGTCGGGTGATCACACAAAAAAAATAAAGACTATTTATTATTTACCACAATAAAAAGATTATAAAAGAAAAAGACTATTATGAAAATCGCAAAAAAAAACTAGATAACTAAATAATAATAATACTAATTCTCGCTTGGGCGCCAGTTATTTTTGAGGCATAACTGCCTTGACTCAAAGGTAAGGGGTACGCGGGCTAGCTCGTAGATGAGGGGAACTACTCTCAGGGGGGGGGGGGGCAAGGTCCGTGGTTCGGCCTCTTAATAATTACCACGGCCGTTTCTTATTACAGGTTACTTTCTCGGTCATTTTTCCTTTTTTTCGGACTTTACGGGGAAGACTCGATATTCGCTTGGGGGGGGGACGAATCGCTACGAAAAGAGGGAACAAAAAGGCAAAGCAGAACAAAAAGTAAATTAAAATAAAAATAAAAAAAATTATAACTGTTAATAATGAGCTGCAAAAGGGTCGGGGAGAACGCGGGGAACGCAAAACGAATAATGCCGGGCTGAAGCTACCTGTTGCACCACCACACTGCACGGACTCGATACAGTTTGAGGGACCACGCGCACGCACAAATCTTAGCCGGTAGACAATGGCGACCCGCCTCGTGGCCGGGACGCACGAACAAATCTTTTACAAAAATTTCGCCACGCTGGGAAATGCAAAATTGGGCTACTCACTCGTGGCTGTCTTTGTCGCCTTTTTTCCTTCTCTCGCCTCCTTCTCTCTCTCTCTCCGTTTTTTTTTGTTCCTCTTTTTTTTCTCCTTCTTCGTCTCTTTTTCTTTTTCGCCTGTCCCTTTCTCTCTCTTTCACTCACTCCTGTCCATTTCACAATAAACTTTATACAAAAAAAAAAAAACCAACGCAATAATACAAAAAAGAAAAAGGAAGAAAGAAAACTCAATAAAAAAAACAAAACTCCAAATCAAACTCAAAACTCTCCAAACCACACTCTCCACGCTTTCCTCCAACTCTTCTCACTCTCTCCGTCTCTCTCACTCTCTCTACAATTCTCCACACGCTATAAATTCTCTCTGATCTCTCTATGCTATCACCGCTACGCTCGAAGTGAGCTTCTTCTTCGTCTTCTTGGCCACGAGGCTCGGAAAAGGAAATCGAAGGGTAGGGAAGGGGATACGGGACTGACGTATTTCCGATGGGTATCCAATCATCGGAAATCTGCATTAATTTGCGCCTGTGAACTGATCCTTGTCCTGGAGAGCGATGGTTGATTGGCCGGGAAAACTGTAGATAGAGGAACACGTGGGGCCATCTCTCGCACGTGGGAAGTCTCGCTGTCGATATCGGCAATCAATACCGCACGCTGCTGCCCTCATTAGCATAGAGAGGGTACTCTCTCGCCCCACTCTCTCGCTGCGCGTGCTCGGGAATGTCCCTTATCGACACGGCAGACGAGAAGAGTGGGCTATTGCCGCGCTCACGGTCTCTCTCCTTTTCGTGGCAAATTTGAGCCTAAATATTGCCGTGAGCGCGGGATGGTCCTTTGTGACCCTCTCTAGCCGGGCAGTACAGCGTGGGTTCTTCTCCTCGGGGATGCTGGTGATGGTGCCTCTCCAGGACTTGCTGGTCTTCTTGCGCTGGGCTCCTTGGTGGGGATACGTCAGGGGGTGTGGGGAGGGGAAAAAGGTATTTCGTGAGGAAATCATAGGGTTTTTCAGGGGTAGACAGGGAAATTGTTAGGGTTTTCTTGGGAAATTTTAGGGAAGGCCTCTTCGGTGGCTCGGTGTCATGGCGGGTTGTTTAATTTACTTATAAATACTATTTACATCGGGTTTCTTACATTCTAATATTTACATATGTTACATCACTTAAGTTCTACTCTGTACATTACTCGGGGTTACGTGTGGTGGTGGACTCCGAGCGCGGGGATTCGGTAAACTATATAAAAAAAAATCTATTCTTCGGGGGATTCTGTGACGCCACGTCACAATGTAAATCAACTAATGTGTGTGTGTGTGTATGTGTGTGTGTGTGGCGCCTATAAGAGAAATCGTCACGATATCTAGGAGGGAGCAGGATGCATCACGTAGACTCTCTGGCGTCGATCCTGTCCTTGCTGATCTTCCGCAAGGCCATGGCATTGCGCAAGACTAGAAGTGGGGAGGTGTTACGTCTTAGCCTTTCTCGCTACATGGAACTGAATTATCTTTTCATTATAAGGAGTTGCGATGGACTTTAGCCGACGTCGATAACTAAAAACCACATCTCCATAGAGGGATAAGGCTCCTTACAGGAGAACCTGGTGTCGGTAACTACAGTTACATCCCTATCGACAAACGAGGTTGCTCGCAGGAGAACCTGGTATCGGTAACTACAGTTACATCCCTATCGACAAACGAGGTTGCTCGCAGGAGAACCTGGTGTCGGTAATAACAATTATACCCCTATCAACCAGCAAGGTTGCTCTCAAGATAAAACCTAGAACTAGCTTATCATTATTCATTTGCATTAAATTAAGTAAAATCTGCTATATTAAATATAACGAATCCACATGTTATACTAAACTGCAAAAGCCAATATCATTATATAACTTCAATTAAAACGAAAAAATCTACTTGCTATAATATTTTGCTAGAAGCAATATCGAAATGACTATATGTATATCGCATCGCAGTCGAAGATGTGATTTGAGCGATGCACTCGACCTTTTTTTTACGATGTTTATGGAAAGTCAAATGGCGAGCGTCGAGTGACGAGACGTCGGCTAGATGTTTAGAAAATATTACCTCTGTAGGTGGTGCGTGGTGCATGTACCATGAGTGGGTTGTATCGCGTAAAGGCCTAGGACAAAAGAAGCGAGGAAAGACCAAGAGGTCTCACGTATTTGAATTCATTCCTTTTCGGGTCATCGTATTGGAAAGAGCATATTTTAAAAGGAAAGGCTCTGCGCGATACACTCCGCTAGCACCACTATCGAGAGATTTCATTGTACCGTTTATTTTGCACCTTTTAATCTGTGTATCAAATCATTTCATAAATTCTGTACGCCGTGTCACTGCGGCCGTCAGTGAGGTATCCATTTATTTTTCATACACATTATTTGTGTGTATCTGACATATATATATTGTGACGTGGCGTCACAAGGAGCCCCCGTAAAATAGAGTTTATAGAATAGTTTTACCGAATCCCCGCGCTCGAGGTCCGCCACCACACTTACCCAGCTAAATGTAAATATTAGAATTTTAAAAAATGTAATGTAACGTAAAAATTAATCGTCAAGTTAAACCGCGAGAAACCATCAAGATGCACCGAGACACCGAAGAAGCCTTCCCCAAAAAACTCCTATGAAAACCCTAAAAATTTCCCTGCACCCCTGAAAACCCATACGATTTTCCCCGCGAAATACCTTTTTCCCCTCCCCACACCCCCTGACGTATTCCCAGCAAGAAGCGCAGCAAGACGATCAGCAAGTCCTGGAGAGGGGCACCACCACCAGCATCCCCGAGGAGAAAACCCACGCTGCAGTGCCAGCTAGAGAGGGTCACAAGAGACCATCCCGCGCTCACGGCAATTATACGGCTCAAAATTGCCACCAAAAAGAAAGAGATCGTGATCGCGGCAATAGCCCTCTCTACTCGTCTGCCGTGTCGATAGGACTTGAGAAATAGGGGCGAGAGAGTACCCTCTCTATGCTAATGAGGGCAGCAGCGTGCGGTCTAGATCGATGATGTCGACCCGCGAGGATTCCCACGTGCGAGATAGATGTCCCCACGTGTGCCACAGTCTGCCCGTCCAATCAACAATTGCTCTCCAGGACCAGGACTACTTCGCATGCACAAATCGATAGAGCTGATCGATGAATGGCTACGTATCGGACACGCGTCAGTCCTGTAACCCCTTCCTTGCCCTTTGACTTCCCTTATCGAGCCTCGTGTCGAGTGAGAAGGAATGCCTTCTCACTTCGAGCGTAGCGTGGAGAGAGAAAGCGTGTATAGAGAGCTTATAGAGAAATTATATTGACAGTTATAGAGTGGAGCGTTGTACAGTGTGAGAGAGAAGAAGAGAGTGTGAGAGTGAGAAAAGCGTGGAGATTTGAGGAGTTTTGGAGAGTTTTTGAGAGTATCGAGTTTTGAGTTGGAGTTTTTTTTGTATTATTCTTTTCTTTCTTTTGATTATATCGAGTTTTTTCTTTTCGTTTCTTTTTTTTTGTATTATTGTGATTTTTGGTTTAAAGTGAGACACGAACAGGAGTGAGAGGTAAAGAGAGAAAGAAACAGGCGACAGAGAAGTGAGAGTAAGAAGGAACGAGAAAGAACAAAAGAGACGGAAAAGAAGTTAAGGAAAGGAAATAGAGTGAGTAAAGGAATTTTCATTTTCGAGTTTGGCGAAATTGTTCAAATTGCCGTAGCGTACCAGCCACGAGGCGGACGCCATTATCCCGGTCAAATTTTGTGCGTATACCCCCTCGAAGTGTATCGAGCCCTGAAATGTGGTGGTGTAAAATAATTAGAGTCAGCCCCAAATTTATTCGTTTCTTTTTTGTTTGCGTCTCCCCAATAAACCCGATCATTTTTTTTTGCGTTTTCCCAATAAAGTCAACCCCGATCAAATAACCAAGAAATTAACCTGCCATTGATAAACGATCGTGGTAATAATTAAGAAGCCGAAAAACGGACTCCCCCCCCCCCCCCCCCTTAGAGTATTCCCCGGTTATATATGAGTTAGCCCGCGTATTATTGTGAGAAATACTTTGTTTTGTTCAGCGTGATAATTCTGAGAAATTATCCAATAAGTCTTAGAGTCGAAAGGCAGTTATGCCATAACAATAGCTGGCGCCCAACCGAACCATTATTATTATTATTATTGTTTTTATTTGCGATTTTCCTTTTTTTTGTGACATAGTCTTTTTTATCGAGAATAAATAGCGTTTATATTTTTCGTGTTAACCCGATTTTGTGTTTCCCTTATATCCCCCCCCCCCATCCAAAGTCGGCGTGACAATATATATATATACACTGCCGTTAAAAAGTTTCCGGACACGGTATATTACATGCTTTAAGATGTTCCGCACATGCCTTTCTTGGCTAGCAGTAGACCTATTTGCCTTTACTCATTGTTTACATCGGTTCTGTTATAAACACTATACTCCCCACCTGATTGACACGTGCCATGAGCGGAGTATCGTTATCAGTCTGATACTCGCGAGGACTTGCTTGTTGTATTTATTCCAGTGTTGTCTACAAAACTGTATGCAAAGTGAAAATTCTTGCGTAGTTGTGTAGTTGTCGCTTCTGTACACTAAAGTGAACTCATAAGAAGGCTGAGAGTGTGTCTTTTACGGTTTCACTCGGTTATAGATCGCATTTTTTGGTACGTTAACAAACTTATATTTTGAATTATTATGAGTGATAAAATGCGCCGGAAAGTTACACTAAGTCGTGAAAAACGAGCGGCAATCAACGCCCTATATGAAGAAAAATTCACCGTTCGGAACATTGCAAAAAAGCTTAAGATATCGAAGTCAAAGGTTAGCGATGCGATCCCCCGATACCGGAGAACGGTCTCAAATCGGGACAGAAAACACAGTGGCAGGCCTCGAGTAACCACCAAAACTGAGGATCAGTCTGTAGTTCTCATTTCCGAAAGAAATAGAAAGCTAACTGCACCGGAAATTCGATTGCGGTTCAATGATATGCATTCGAGTGAAATATCGGTCTCTACTGTTAAGAGACGGCTCATTAAAGCCGGATTAAACGGCAGAGTTGCTACGAAGAAACCACTCTTAAGGCGAGGCAATCGACAAGCAAGATTGCAGTGGGCTAAAAAATACAAACTGTGGACCAAAGATGAGTGGAAACGAGTCTTATGGACTGATGAGTCGAAGTTAAGATTTTCGGCCAAAAACGTCGCATGTTTGTTCGTCGCACATCCTCAGAAAAAATGCACCCAGACTGCATAATACCAACAGTCAAACACGAAGGGGGTTCTGTGATGGTTTGGAGTTGTTTTTCTCAGTGGCGTAAGCAAACTTCACGAAATCAGTGCGATTTTGGAACAAAAAGGCTAATTCTGTGTAGACACGCTGTACCATCAGGGAAGAGCATTATCGGACATGGGTTTGTCAGGCAGCAAGACAATGATCCCAAACACACTTCCAGACTGTGTACTAGCAACGAAGATTGAGGTCTATAGAAGCACAAAGCCCGCTTGGTTCCAATTTTTTAGTGAGTCAAACATACGCCAGGAGGCTCTAGTGTCGACCGATCGATATGCTCCGCCTTCTAGCTTCGATGCTCGCAGCCATCTGGCTACGGTGGGGTCACGTAGCTTCCCCTGACTTCCCTCTCTGTGGCTTCCCCTACCGTCCCTCATTCTGCACCGCTCGACGATGCGTGGCGGCGGACTTATTTTTACGAACAATGACTACATCCACACGACGAGCTTTATTACAATTTTACTAACATCGATGTACTAAAATCGAGTGTAATGCGCGGTGTAAATAGCGTATTATACTCGAATTAACAAAGTACGTGTAAACCGGAGCAAATTATTGGAACCCAAACCTAAGAACACCTAATCCAAGCGGGTACACAACATGAATATTACAATGCTCATTCAATATTCAATCAGTTACGCTAGCGTAGTTGGTAGAGAGACAAGATACGAGTCGGACTCCGCAAGATCGAGACACGGATTTTTTTTTTTTTTTTTTTTTTTTTTTTTCGTCCTGATTGTTTTTCAGCCAACGATTTCACATATTCACTAATTTTCATACACTTTTTACATTGAACATAGACATTTTTGTGTGAAATATGGAATTTTTATTTCCGTTTTATAACATTATAGAAACAAATGTATCTAGGAAGAAAATACAATGCGTGGAATGTTTTGTTGTTTCATTAAACAACGACGGCCAGATATTGCTCAGATAGAAAAATAATATTATGGTGAGCTTGCAGGGATTACAATTTAGGTTATTATTTTCAGTTCTTTTGAGTACTTTGAAATAAGATAAAAATCTTAAGGAAAGTAACCGTATTGAAGATGACTTCAATTTTAAATAATAATACCCAAATTTTATCGTCAAATTAGTTTTAAAAAACTATTTCAATATATTTGCCGGAAACAAATATTTTTTTACCCACCACATGGATTCCCTGATTTTTCTGAATACATTAGATGTTTTTCTCAATTTTGAAATTTTCATATTTAAAAATCGAAAAATAGATGCAACGTTGCAAATTTCGGATATGTTTCCATAGAGAAATGTCATATTACACATTTTAATTTTCAAGATCACTGAACAAGCAGTTATTTAAATGTAGTCTGTTATAATACGCAAAACCTGATATTTCGAAATTGAGAGAAAATTTTCAAAAAATCAATGTATTCGGAAAAATCAGGGAATGTCTTTCGTAAGTGAAAAAATAATGTTTCGGTCAATTTGTTGAATAAATTCTTTTGAACCAATTTTTTAATGACTTTTTGGTCTTACTACTAAAAATTAAACTATTACATTACTATTAAAATAATTTTTAATAGTAACGTAATAGTTTAATTTTTAATAACTTTTTGGTCTTACTACTAAAAATTAAACTATTACGTTACTATTAAAAATTATTTTAATAGTAACGTGGGGAGTACATCAGCCCCTACTCTCAGAGCGAGAGAGATCGCATCATTCAGCTAATCGTGAATGCGCGAGAGATAGCGCCGTCAAGCTGATCGCGATTGCGAGAGATAGCGATAGTCCAATATCATCATTACATCTCAGTACGAGCAGGGGCCAACGCGTGACTTGCTCGTATTAACATGTTGCTCTCTCTCTCTCTTATAAAAACTTTTTTCGCTGATTTTTTATATTTTATTTATTGTGTATATCGCAAATTGCATAATTGCAAAAAAAAAATAATAATGAAGCCGGGGATTGAACTACCGACCTAGCACATACAGAAGCAGCGCCGTACCAATTAGCCCAACTTGGATACGTATACTGTTATTATCTTTTTAAGTATAAAAATCGTGTCCCCGCTCGGATTTTGATTTCATTAGATTTACTTGGTTCGGTTAATTAACTCCTAGTTTACGTAAATATAAAGAAATAATTAAAAAAATAAGTTTGTCTCGACGTAAAGGTCATTAAAATGCAAAATTATTTGCAATGAATAGCTCTATCTTCGTCGGTATGAGCAGCGTACACCCAAACCCCCACTATACGTCCATATCGCTCCTGTGCGAGAGAGCGCACCCATCACCCCAGCTGCGAGTGCGAGTGAAATAGCATCATCATCCCGACTCAGTAGGTGGAGCCAACGCAGTTATACAGCCGCTCACGTGTGTTAGTTCTGTACGTGCGCGCACACATGTAAACTCGACGCTGGCGACATCTTACCGTTGGGGTGATAGCTTGTCCTAGCACCCGAACTTTTTTGGAACAAAGCGGGCTATAGGCTTTGTGCTTCTATAGACCTCAATCTTCGTTGGTACTAGCTACCTGCAGCGCAAAGAAGCAAAGGGAGATCCGAAAATTATGGTTTGGTCCTCTCAATCCCCAGATCTTAACCCGATTGAACTTCTCTGGGAAGAGCTGGATCGGCGCGTGCGAGAGGTTTGCCCAACATCGGTAGAGCATCTTTGGGACATTCTACAGAAAGAGTGGGAAGCAATGCCACCATCGGTGCTAGAAAAACTCGTCGAAAGAATGCCTAGAGTAGTCCGCAAAGTGCTTGCAGCGAAAGGTGGTTTGGGTTTGGGAAAAAAGTTTAAGTTTTTAGTCGAAAATTTCAGTTCTACAGAACAATTTTGTTTTGTTGACGAGTTTTTGTTATGAAATAAATAAATTATTTGATTGTTACGATAATAAATAGCAGTTTTTTTTCGTTTCTTGCGATATTATGCTGCTGTCCGGAAACTTTTGAACGGCAGTGTATATATATATATATTACATTGGGACTTGGAGTTTGCAAGCGCCCAAAACGAATCTCATAGAGTCGATGCGCAAAGTCATGGACGGAAACGGCAGAGACATATACAAAGATTATAAGCTAGAATATACAAATGATTCTCAGGAAGAGGATCGAGATCAACACTTCGTAGAAATAAAAGCAATTAACGCGTGCACTATATATGGTGCGATCCTTGTTTCTTCTCAAATCTCTTCCGCCAACCATGGTTTTGGCAAATCAATTAGTGAAGAATAATTATTATAAAATAACCATATTTAGTTGCGAACAAATGCCAGTTATGCCAACTTATAAAATAAGTTAAAACTTGAGAAATGTGAACACTTGTACCCGCCGAAAATCTCAGTTTACTAAAAACATAAGAGTGGGCATTCCGCACCAGTATATGGGGCATTCCATGCCAAATCGACCACTTTTGAACCTGACCCTTTTAGATTTTGCTGAAAATTTTCTGTCCTTTTCTACCCTATGAAAAATGTTTCTACAAATTTTTTCAAATTTTTTCACCCAACCCAAAAAAAGTTATGAATTTTTCAAGAAAATGGCTTTTTTATTCTCAAATAGCCATAACTTTTTTAGAAATTGACTTTTTGGTACCTTTTTTTTTTTTTTAAATTTTGTTTTTGAATGAACTTTTCGAAAAAATACACGAAAAAAATTTAACATGATCAATTATATAAAATAATCGGGTTTTTTGAGTAAAATCGTCATTTTTCCGAAGTTCGCCATTTTTTTTTTTTTTTTTTTTTTTCTCAATAAGAACTTCAATTAATTTGACAACTATCCCCGCTAATCTCGGAGTGGGCCGATTTTTTTTTCTGTTTTTTTTATTTAATTAAAAAATTTTTTTTTTTTATTTAATTAAAATTTTTTTTTTTTTATTTTTAAAAATGATTTTTTTTTTTTCATAAATACTATTTATATAACAATAAAAATGTTATTCAATGGTTCTGAGGTATTATAATCTCTATTTATTATGTTAATTTTCTATTTTACTGACTAGGATTAATGATTAATAAAGTAAATTTTCAATGATTGAAAAATGATTCAACAATTTATTAATTACGTCTCTGGCGTTTAAATATTTTACAAATTTTGTGCTCGTTGGAATTTGAAAAGCTTTTAATGTACAAACAACCATTTTTGTCTGGAATTATACAGTGTAATTGTTGAGTTCCTGTGATCGGTTTCGTTTTTAAAAATCTTTCATTCAAATCATTTACTGCTGTATTATAATCCTCTTCTGGGGAAAACTTAATTATGATGTTTGGCAAGTTGTCCGGATCAGAAGTGCCCAGAAGAGGTTTATAATACAGCAGTAAATGATTTGAATGAAAGATTTTTAAAAACGAAACCGATCACAGGAACTCAACAATTACACTGTATAATTCCAGACAAAAATGGTTGTTTGTACATTAAAAGCTTTTCAAATTCCAACGAGCACAAAATTTGTAAAATATTTAAACGCCAGAGACGTAATTAATAAATTGTTGAATCATTTTTCAATCATTGAAAATTTACTTTATTAATCATTAATCCTAGTCAGTAAAATAGAAAATTAACATAATAAATAGAGATTATAATACCTCAGAACCATTGAATAACATTTTTATTGTTATATAAATAGTATTTATGAAAAAAAAAAAATCATTTTTAAAAATTAAAAAAAATTTTTTTTTAATTAAATAAAAAAAATAGAAAAAAAAATCGGCCCACTCCGAGATTAGCGGGGATAGTTGTCAAATTAATTGAAGTTCTTATTGAGAAAAAAAAAAAAAAAAAAAAAAATGGCGAACTTCGGAAAAATGACGATTTTACTCAAAAAACCCGATTATTTTATACAATTGATCATGTTAAATTTTTTTCGTGTATTTTTTCGAAAAGTTCATTCAAAAACAAAATTTTTTTAAAAAAAAAAGGTACCAAAAAGTCAATTTCTAAAAAAGTTATGGCTATTTGAGAATAAAAAAGCCATTTTCTTGAAAAATTCATAACTTTTTTTGGGTTGGGTGAAAAAATTTGAAAAAATTTGTAGAAACATCTTTCATAGGGTAGAAAAGGACAGAAAATTTTCAGCAAAATCTAAAAGGGTCAGGTTCAAAAGTGGTCGATTTGGCATATATACTTAACCTATGATATTCCTGCAAAAATTCTGTATCAAAACTATTAATTGTATAAGGAAAATATGGAACTTGTATGGAATGCCCTCAGTAGTATACGGTGCGCTATGGCGACCCCCACTCCTATCCCCACTCTTCGGGCTTGGTCGGACCGTGTTGAGTGTGGGTGGGAGTGGGGGTAAGTACCCCCACTCCTAACCGCGCTCTTCGTGATTGATCGATCAGTGGCGAGTGTGGGTAGGGGTGGGGGTAGGTGGTTAGGTGTCGCCATAGCGCACCGTGTGTTATTATTAATATTATTGGATTTACAAAAATTAAAATGTAATTAATTTTACCTGTTGCCGGTGCTGCTGCCAGTCCTGCCAACCGATGCTCGCGCCGAAAATGTTTTTCTTATAAATAACACACACACACACATACACAAATGTTTTGAATCTTCAAACATTGGCGCGCAGTCGCTGGCGATCTGGTAGCGCGTGCCCCTCTGCAATGAGCTCGCTGCCGAGATCGGCCCCCCGGATATTTGACCTTACCCAGAGTGATCGATTTTCAAACACTTTCAGGCAGATATGAGCCGTTGCAATAACCCCCAGGGTTACGTCACTCATGTAGCGCTGTACCGAGCATGGCCATTCGACGTCGGTTGGCTGCACGGCCCATAAGACGCAGTGGATAGCGGTGATCGGTGTTTGGCGAAAACCCTCCTCCAAATGATAAATTTGTGATCTATCACAAAAAGCCGAGCAGCGATTGTCCAGCAACCAAATCTCGGCGCAGCCCGAACTATCAATGTCGATAATTCTGCACCGCCTTACAGTCGCGCTCCAACGAACAGCGCAAAACGCCCCGACAGTGAGCTCTTCATCGCCAAGGAGAGTGCCACTATTATTATCGATGTAATAGGCCATCATTGAGAGCGTATTGTCGATGTAAAGTTGCTTTAAGGCCGTCAGACGTAGCCACATACTCGTCGGGCTGTCGATGTTAACAATTTCGACGGGCACGTCCTCGTTTCCGAACCACACGAGATCCAGAGATTTTATAACGCTTTCCATGTTTTTCTTTTCACTCGCGAATAAAAATTTGAAATTAATGTGGCACGTTACGACGGCAAGAGAATACTGAGGATGATTCTTTGCTCTGCCATCGCCGAGATGCGATGATCGGTCGAATAGCAGCATCAGCAAATTTGCACGTGCCCATATTAATGTCTTGGGTATCTCATAGTAAATAGTGTCGTCAGCATTTTTAGGCCAGTCAAATTCCGATTTTAAATTCCAATAATTTTGCACTGGATGAAAAAATATGGAAAATGTTCGGGACGGTGCACATAATAAGGACCTCAGTTGTTGGGATTGTAGCACCGCTCGTTTTTGCAAAAAAAAAAAAAACCGTTAAATAATCACATTTTTTCCCGTTTTTGACACTTCCACGGCTTACGCTGCCAAAATGGTGCCAGTTAGGATGAAAATGTATAGGACCAATCATGTAGAGCATAAAATTTCCTATAAAAAAGTCAGTGACGGCACCTATCTATCTATTATAGTTTAGCGGCGAGAGCGACCGGAAAAAAAAGCTCGAAAATGCTCCTATTCCACGAAAACCCCAAAAACGCACTTTAGCTGCAAAATTCGGTTTACCCATGATAATTTGTATGAATAAATCCGCCGATTTTTTCCATGCAATAGAACAATCGAAACAAAAGATTTCATGCCACAAAAAAATTTTTTCTCGCTTTTTCAATTTTTTGAGGTCATTTGTTGCTCATTTTTTTCAGAATTTACATTTTTTCGTAAAACGGGCGTAACTTTTGACCTAATTATCGGACAATGTACAAGTTTTTAGAATCTCGTCGTCTGTACATGATCTAAAAATGCGATCTCTTGACATGTCGCCGTATATGCAACAGCAGCGCCGTTATTTGCAAGTAAACAAAGGACATTTTGTTTCGGACCGTTTTTAACAATAAACAATTCATTTATTGCAAATTTTTTTGTTTGCTAATTTAACGATATCATTTGAAAAGTGACTCAGATTTTTTTTTTTTTTCTCAAGGCAGCCATTGTTGTAAAATTGTTATTAACAATTGGAATAAATTAACATTTTCCAACTTTGATGTGATGTAATTTTTTCTTTTATTTTTCCCTTTACAAATTTCACCATTTAAAAAATTACAAAAAATTTGTTAATGTCGAAATCGGTTTTTGCAATAACAATATGTGTTTATAACAATTTTTTTACAAGCTCAAAATGGATTTTTAAACGATTTTTTCCGCGCTGCACGATGATATTTTTTATTTTTATTCACTTCTGTTATTTATACTATTTGTTAATAACAATTTTGTTATAAAAAATGTCTCAACAACGATTTTTTTTTTTTTGGTTCTTGTAATTATACCAAATTTATATCACCGAATAATAATTCCCGAAAAAAATCCTGATATCCGAGCATAAATATTTTTCTTCATTTTTCCATGGCTTTTACCGATTATAAGTGAATAATTTCAAACTATCTAGAAAAATCGAAATATACTTTAAGGAAATAATATTCCAAAATATTTCGTTCATAAAAAAAATTTCCCAATTGTGTTCGAATCGTTTCGGAGAGCAGGTATAAACCGATCGATCGTTTCTATTATTCCAAGAATTCTTTCCACATGGCAGTATCCGTTAAAACCCACACAGACGCTATTACATGATGGTGTGCATATTTATGCTCGGATATCAGGATTTTTTTCGGGAATTATTATTCGGTGATATAAATTTGGTATAATTACAAGAACCAAAAAAAAAAAAATCGTTGTTGAGACATTTTTTATAACAAAATTGTTATTAACAAATAGTATAAATAACAGAAGTGAATGAAAATAAAAAATATCATTGTGCAGCGTGAAAAAAATCGTTTAAAAATCCATTTCGAGCTTGTAAAAAAATTGTTATAAACACATATTGTTATTGCAAAAACCGATTTCGACATTAACAAATTTTTTGTAATTTTTTAAATAGTGAAATTTGTAAAGGGAAAAATAAAAGAAAAAATTACACTACATCAAAGTTGGAAAATGTTAATTTATTCCAATTGTTAATAACAATTTTACAACAATGGCTGCCTTGAGAAAAAAAAAAAATCTGAGACACTCTTCAAATGATATTGTTAAATTAGCAAACAAAAAAATTTGCAATAAATTAATTGTTTATTGTTAAAAACGGTCCGAAACAAAATGTCCTTTGTTTACTTGCAAATAACGGCGCTGCTGTTGCATATACGGCGACATGTCAAGAGATTGCATTTTTAGATCATGTACAGACGACGAGATTCTAAAAACTTGTACGTTGTCCGATAATTAGGTCAAAAGTTACGCCCGTTTTACGAAAAAATGTAAATTCTGAAAAAAATGAGGAACAAATGACCTTAAAAAATTGAAAAAGCGAGAAATTTTTTTTTTGTGGCATGAAATCTTTTGTTTCGATTGTTCTATTGCATGAAAAAAATCGGCGGATTTCTTCATACAAATTATCATGGGTAAAACGAATTCTGCAGCTAAAGTGCGTTTTTGGGATTTTCGTGGAAATGGAGCATTTTCGAGCTTTTTTTTCCGGTCGCTCTCGCCACTAAACTATAATAGATAAATAGGTGCCATTACTGACTTTTTTATAGGAAATTTTATGCTTTACAAGATTGGTCCTATACATTTTCGTCCTAACTGGCACCATTTTGGCAGCGTAAGCCGTGGAAGTGTCAAAAACGGGAAAAAATGTGATTATTTAACGGTTTTTATTTTTTTTTGCAAAAACGAGCGGTGCTACAATCCCAACAACTGAGGTCCTTATTATGTGCACCGTCCCGAACATTTTCCATATTTTTTCATCCAGTGCAAAATTATTGGAATTTCAGGCCTTTTTTGGTCTCCATTTGACTGGCCTATTTTGCACGGCTGCAGCTCGAGCTCGCGATGCTTTTGCGCCGATCTCTGTTAAGGGAACCACTTCACGCTGGTTCTACAAAGATACGTTTCGCTACTACTTTTACGTCGTGGTCGCTAGGCGATTTACTCGTTCGACCACCCATTGGCTCTCGTCGCTTATTTAAAGCAACCGTCGAATGTCAATGTTTCGTGTGGTCCCTGTTTCTATCTTATGTTAGCACGGGCAAGCCTTATTTATCGAGCTCTACTCTTTGTGCCATGCTTCGTGTGGCCCCCCTGTACCTATATATTATGTTAGCACGCGCAAGCTTTATTTATCGAGCTCTACTCTTTGTGCCATGCTTCGCGTGAGCCCGCGCTCTCTGTCTCTCTCTCTCTCTCTCGCTTTTTCATTAAGATGCTGTTAATGCTCTCTCTCTCTCTCTCTTTCGTTATAGAGGTACAAAATATTTTCGCGGCTCTATAATATGTTGAAACGGGCAAGTCTTATTTATCAAGCTCTTCTCTTTGTGCCGTGCTTCGTATGGTTTGGCGCGCTCTATATCTTTTTTCATTAGAAAACATATTTTACAAAATTTCAATAGGGTATATTGAAAAAGTATTATTCATCAGACGCCTCTTTCTCTGTATCTCTCGTTAAATCAATATAGAGATCTCTCTCTCTTTTTTCTCTCTTTACATTATTATCGGAAAAATAATATGAATGAGCTGAAAATTATCGGAAAATGAGCTGATTGCAATACTTTTATTTTAATGTTTGCATGCTCATAGTATATCGACAGTTCTTGGATGCATCGTCGGATGAAGAAGCGGTTCTTATAGAGGGGGCTTGTGCTGCCGAATTAGCAGAAGCGTCATGCCAGCGGAGGAGCGTAATGAACCAACACCGATCATCCAATGAGGAAAATGGCGGGCAGCCAATGAGCACTGTTTCAAGTATCGACCATCCTTCAGAAATATGGACTAACACGTCAAGTTTCGAACGTAAGTTAAAATTAAGGTGCCGAACAATTTTGGTGTGGTTTCGGTTTTAAATGATAAATTTATTCAGAGCTCCTAGGTCGGGAGGTTGCACAAGATGACGCCGTACCGGGCCCATCGAGTCTGTGCAACTCAGGGCGGCGTGCAATCTCAACATTCGTCGCTGATGATATCTCATCAACGTTAGAGGATTGCGACGCTGATGTTTTTGATCATCGTGAAAATCAGTTGTGGGAATATCCTATCGAAAACGAGGAAATAGCTTTTCCACGAGCTGATGATAGGCCTCTCGTTGTAGAGAATGAGCAGGAAGACGAGATAAATGAGCGATTCCAAAGAGCGGATCACTGGTTTCAAATGCTCGTAACTGATGACGACTCAGGTAAACAATTTTTCTTACGTATGAAAAAAGTTAGTAAGCAAGCAAGTAAGTAAGAGGGTCCTTCTGTAACAGGGTATTCGTCGGCATCTTTGTTTGACTGGTGATATCGGTCTGTTTAAGCAGTACTATGGCTCGTGAGAGGTACAAATATAGATAAAAATTCAATAGTTTCCGTATTAAACTGTTCTAGAATCTAATACGAGACTCTTTTTCCAGAGGTGCAGAGGGGAGCCGGCAGACAACGACGTGTACCAAGGAGTGGGCCGCTCGAAGAAATACACCCGCCGAGAAAACATTTTGAAATCATCAGCGATTATACACGATATTTTAAACGGTTTAAAATACGGAGGCGTGAAATATCATTACGAATTTGCAAACCTGCCTCCGGAGTTAGTGTGGTAGATTGGCTGAACGGAGCATTTCGCGATCTCTTAACGCACATCACGAGCTCCTGCGAGGGAGGCGATTATGTCGGTATTTCGTTTACAGCGAATAGTCTGCCCCACGGGCCTGTGTGGTTATCTTTCCGGCCTGCCAGGGATTATATATTTGAAGATATCTGGTAATTGATAAGTAGCGTGGTGCAGAGTGCATCATCTTTGAACATCGATGAAGCGTGCACGATAAAAATGTGCGCTGTCAAGGGGGTCGAAGGGCGCGGTCGGAAAGGTCTCACACACGAGGGTGTTGCAAAGCAATCTATTCTCTCGATCCGGAATACCGACAATCTATGTTTACCGCGTTCGCTGGTGGCAGCCCTAGCATACGCAGAACGAGGAGAAGTACGGACGGGTAGCCTACATGATAAATGGCAGCGAATTAGGCAAATTAATGGAGTTGTACAAAAACAGGCGGCACTCGAACTTACGCGAGAGGCAGATGTTCGTGTACCGGTAGAAGGCTGTGGTGTATATGAGATTGCGCGCTATCAGGATTATTTGGTGCGAGACGGCTTTGCAATTGTCGTTTACGAATTTTTAACTTTGGGTCGCGGGGAGGAGCCTCTATTTGATCGGAGACAGCGTGTTCTGGACAGCGTAGGCTCAATTCAGCACACCCTGAACATTTTGTATTACGAGCGCTCACATCATTTCGAACCTATTCTAAACCTCAGAGCAGCCGTCGGCAGTAAAGATTTCTGTTCCTCGTGTAATACAGCATATCGGCGATTCGGTCATAGATGTTCAAAAAAAAAAAAATGTCCTCGGTGCTGGGGGCTACAGACCTGTGATACACGCTCGCGCGATATAATCAGATGTGAAGTATGCAACCGCGATTTTTTTGGAGAGGCCTGTTTACAGAGACATAAGGCGCCACTGGTGACCATGAAACGCAGGAAGGTTAGCATTTGTGAGTCACTCAAACGCTGCCTTAACTGCTTTCGAACAATAAGGCCTTTGGAAAAAAAAGAGAAGCATATATGTGGGGTAGGTTTCTGCAAAACGTGCAAATCCCAGCAGCCAAGTAATCATCTGTGTTTCATGAAACCGATTCGCGGCGATTCAGAATTTTAAAAAATACTGTTTATTTTTTACGATTTCGAAACACAGCAGTGCACACCTGTGAAGGGTGATGCAACTACGCTTGTACACGAGCCAAATCTTTGCGTAGCTCATCGCGTTTGCACGTTTTGCTGTGTTCACGACTCTATAACCGAACCGTGCGAGCATTGTGGAGAACACGAGTTTGTATTTAGCCACAGCCCTGTAGCACAGCTTGTCGAATTAGCCATGCAGCCGCTCAAAGGTTTTTCGCGTACAATCTGTATTGCACATAATGTAGGGGATTTTGACGCTCAATTCATCCTACGTTATTTCATTGAAGAGAAAAAAACTCAACTCCCCACGTTAATTATGAACGGGACAAAAATTATCACGATGCGCATCGGAAAGGTCACATTTCTCGACAGCCTGAATTACTTCCATATGCCTCTGAGCGGTTTACCGAAAGCCTTTGGGCTTACCGGTGCTATTGTTGAAGGCGCTTTTCCACATTTGTTTAATAGGCCGGAAAATCAGAATTACGTAGGCAAACTACCGCCTGTCGAGTATTATTCTCCCGACACGATGCGTGCCGATGAGCGCCGGAAATTTCTCGATTGGTATCGCGAAACGAAAGACAACGATTACGTGTTCATTTTAGCGGAAGAGCTTGTCAATTATTGTAAGACAGATGTTACGATATTGCGTCGCGCATGTATGGCTTTTCGCAATATGTTCATTAACAGTGGTCGCGTCTGTCCGTTTGATGAAAGCACAACAATAGCATCAGCCTGCTTCAGAGTTTTTCGAAAAAATTTCTTGAAAGACAATACAATCGGTATTATACCTACGGGGGGATACAGATTGGCGCATAATCAATCGAAAAAAGCAATTTCATGGCTATCATGGAGGGAGCACACGCTAAGTGTTCGTATTATTCACGCAGGCCGATCACGCGAATTCAGAATACCTCAAAATCTCTTAATAGACGGGTACTACGAGACTCCTAACGGTGCACATGTATTACAGTTTCATGGCTGCTATTGGCACGGCTGCCCACACTGCTATCCCACAAACAGAGACTGTCGCAAAAGCGATGGAATATCCATGCACGATCGTTTCGAGAAAACTGCTGCTGTAGCTGAAAGCATTCAAACGAACGGGTATTTTCTCACGGAGATTTGGGAGTGCGAATACGACCGCTTGTTAAATTCGACAGCTGAGATGAGGAGTTTCCTACAGGATAATCCTTTAGTTACAGCAGAGCCTCTCAATCCTCGTGATTCTTTTTTCGGTGGACGGACCGAAAATATGGTTACACTCTACGACGTTGACGCTACGGAAAAAATACGCTATGTAGACGTTTGTTCTCTGTACCCATATATCTGTAAGTTCGGTAAATACCCGGTGGGTTATCCGAAAGTATACGTAGGTAAAGAGTGCATGGAATTGACAGGTCCTGATAACACCGATCTCACTCTCGTTGAGGGTCTCGTAAAATGTACCGTATTGCCGCCTCGTAATCTTTATCATCCCGTATTACCAGTACGAATGCATAAGCGATTATTATTTGCTCTATGTCGCAGCTGTTGTGAAATTATGAATCAGGATGAATGTACACACGAAGAGCCTGTAGAGCGCATGTTCAATGGTACATGGGTTGTCGACGAGTTGCGAAAAGCCGTGTCGTGCGGGTATAGAGTGATGGACGTGACTGAAATTTGGCAGTATGAAACGACTCAGTTCAATCGCGATACACAGAGAGGGGGCCATTTCGTTGAATACATAAATACGTTTTTAAAAATCAAACAAGAAGCCAGCGGGTGGCCCGACAATTGCTCCGGAGATAACGTCGCACAAGACCGCTATATAGAGGATTTCGAACGATTCGAAGGAATTAAGCTAAGCCGCGAATCCATAGCTAAAAATCCGGGGCTACGATCTGTAGCAAAACTGTGTCTCAATTCATTTTGGGGAAAATTTGGACAGCGAGAAAATTTACCGCAGACAGAAATAGTTTCGACGCGCAAAAAGCTCATGGAGCTGTTGACTAACCCTGAGTACGAGATCACGGGTATTTTACCCGTAAATAACGAAGTATTGTATGTAAGCTACACAAAAATCAGTGACGCTATTATATCATCTAGCATAGCGAATGCCGTAGTAGCAGCATACACCACAGCTCAGGCTCGCCTGAAACTTTATAGCTACTTAGAGCGGTTGGATCGTCGTGCTTTGTACTGTGATACCGACTCAGTAATTTACGTATCGAATGAAGAAAAAGACGAGTACGAGCCTCCAACAGGCCAGCTTTTAGGGGATCTCACAGATGAGCTGAGCACATACGGGGACGGTAGTTATATTAGAAGTTTCATTTCAGGTGGTCCTAAATTTTATTCTTTTATCGTGTGCACCCTCAATGGCGAGGAAACAGAAGTATGTAAAGTAAAAGGGATAACGCTTAATTTTGCGAACAAGGGGCTAATTAATTACAACTCAGTGCGCTCTTTCATAACTGGCGAGAGAGACGAACCTGTTGTGCTACGGTATGACGCGATACGCCGCACGGCATTTCATCAGGTCGTCACGCGTCCTGAAACAAAATCATGCAAGCCATCGAGCGTTAAACGAAGACGAGATGGCGAATATGGTACCCTTCCTTACGGCTATAGAGAATAAGAGTTTTCGTATAAAATTGTATAAATAATGTATATAAAGAAAGACTCTATGTTACCGTGTATATTCGTCTTCTCATATTCCATTAAAAGGACTCAGAGCAATTAGGCAGACCTTTTCGTACCCTATATATGTTTCAGGCAATACGAGGATTGTACTCACTCACTAAAATGGATACGCGGTGGAAACATCCTTGGACAGCGATGGTTTGTGGGCCTACGGGCTGTGGTAAAACATACTTTGTGAAAAACTTTCTGAAATTCATTTCGAGTATGAATAGTGAGCCCTTTGCTCGAATCATTTTTTATTATTCCGAATGGCAGGTGGCGTACACCGAGTACGGTTCTTCGATAGAATTTCGCGAAGGTTTGCCACAATCTTCGGATTATGCAAGCGATCCGCGCGCAAAACTTATAATTATTGACGATTTGATGCGTGAGGCATCGAACAATAGCGTTGTCGATCTCTTCACCAAGGGTAGTCATCATAAGAATTTGAGTGTGTTTTTTATAACGCAAAATTTGTTTCATCAAGGCCATGGGCAGCGGGATATATCGCTGAACGCTAATTATATAGTAGTTTTCAAAAATCCGCGAGATCGCGCTCAAATACAACACCTGGCGCGCCAGGTATATCCGGAAAACCCACGCTTTTTACGGGAGGCCTATCACGATGCAACGTCCAAGCCTCATGGTTATTTGTTGCTCGATTTGAAACAATCAACACCTGATAACTGTAGATTTCGCACCTGTATTTTTCCCGACGATCCTCATTATTTTGTGTACGTACCGCGAAAAAAGTTGAAAAGCAGCTGCAGTGCTGGTGAATTGCCAGTTCAGCGCATGTAATGCCGTCTAAAGGACCGCCGCGTTACGATAAATGCATCGTCATATTAAGTGCATTTCAACAAACCAGCACGATACGAAGAGAGTCTGACTCGCGCAAATCAAATTCAAGCACAACTCGTTGTATTTGTCAGTGTGCGTGGCGCATTCTTAAGGGTAGCGCTATTCCGAAGACTCCACTATACAAAAGAAGTTGAAAGAGGTGATACATCTAGACGCTCGACAGTTCCACACGCGTAATGGCGCGAGGTGGTTCACCGCTCTGCAAAAAGCACGTTGCAATATTGCGAGCTCTTCAGCATCTCAATAAGGAGCAGCGCGAGGCTATTTTACGTAAAGTAGACCCTGGTATCATCCGCTGTATTTGTGAGTGCGCCTTGAACGTTCTTTGCGGCAACGTGGCTCTGAAGGCCGATCAAAGAAAAAAAATACGTCGGTACGCCCCCGTTCTGCGCCGTTTAGCCTCAAAAAAAGGCTGCTGGAAGAGTAAGAAACGATTCGTAGTTCAGAGCGGTGGGTTTCTACCGCTCTTACCAGCACCAATACTAGGCACTGTTCTATCGAATTTGATTGGTGGTCGTGGATAATGGAGCACGCAAGAAAAATGGTACTCGTACCGGAGGAACATCTAGCGCAGCTGGGCTCGCAAAGTCATAATCAGCCAGCATTTAGCACGGCTACGTCTCAAACGCGCCCAGCGCAAGGAATTGATGCTACGCTAACTAGATTGGATACAGAAATGAATGAAATTTTGAAATCTAATGCATACAAGGATGAGAGGGAAAAGTGGGCTGCATACTTGACTATACTACAACGTTATCTCCATTTCGTCGATGACGAGAGAGCTCAGCAGTATCGAGCGCTTATGAAGAATAAATATACTGCAGAGCCTGGTTGTGATAAAGAAGAAACCGGTAATGACATAAACGATTCAGTCATCATTGAAAGTATACCGGCCAAATTTCGCATTAAAGCGAAACTGCTGCTTCGCCGCTTACGTGATGCACCACGGGCTAATTTTTCTTGGGATTCTGCCGGGGTCGTGTCGGTCGGTGGAAAACCAATCAAGGATTCAAATATTGTTGATCTCGTTAATGACGCCATGAGGGCGCGGGAAATACCCAAACCAGCGGGGCGCGGTGCCTTTGCCAGATTTCTGAGAGCCATGCAGACACCACGAGAATTCATTGGCAATGAGGAGTTGTGGATGGAGTCAAGAGCTAGCTCAACACTGCGACAATCGCAGATCGACGATAGCAGTACAGGCAGCGAGGGAACAGGCGAAATGAGCCAGTCATCGTTTTTCAGTGGTCGTGACAACAGATCACTGGCACCACAGGCAGATAGCCCCGACAGAGTGGCGGTGGTTATTATAATAAGAAAAGACGTGTAACCTGGGCTAACCTGAAATTATAATCATGAAAACCTTAGAAAAAGTGTACTTTAATCCAGTCCATGAAGCATCGTTTTCAGGTGCCCCCAAATTGTTACATCAGGCGCGTCAGAAGAAAATTTCCAAGATAAAGGCGCTGCATTGGCTTGAAGCACAGGATGCTTACACAAAACACAGGCCCGTGCGTCATCGCTTTCAGCGGCGTTTTTATAACGTACGGAACATTGATGATTTTTGGGAGGCTGATCTCGTAGATCTTCGCTCAATTAAGGCTTATAATGATGGCTATGTTTAACCTCCTCGTCGTTATAGATGTTCTTAGTAAATTTGCATGGGTTCAGCCTTTACGCGACAAGACCGCTGCATCTGTGGCTAAAGTGTTTGAGCTCATTTTATCTAAAAAAAATAGTAACGCTCGATCGCCCGTTTGCCTACAGACCGACAAGGGTAAAGAATTTATCGGCGCTGTATTTTGGGCCATCTTAAAGAAAAAAAATATTAAGTTTCGTGTTGCGAGAAACCCCGATATAAAAGCGGCTATTGTCGAGAGATTCAATAGAACGCTGAAAGAAAGAATTTGGCGTTATTTCACGTATTCTGGACAAAAACGTTACCTTGACGTTCTGCAGAACATCGTTTCGGCCTACAACCATCCTACGCATAGTGGTATAAAAATGGCTCCTGTCTCTGTGACGCTCGCTACAGCCGCTAGGGCTCGGCATAACCTGATGCAGCGCTACAAGAGAACAGAGCATTGCTCTCCTAAATACAATGTGGGCGACATCGTACGTATCAGCAGCGCGAAGGCAGCCTTCGCAAAAGGTTACGAGGGTGGATGGAGCAGCGAGCTATTCAGCATTCACCGTGTATCACACAGTATTTGCCCCGTAATATACATTCTGCGTGATCTCCACGGTGAGGACATTGATGGTATATTTCATGAAGCTGAGTTATCGAGAGTGCAAACGAAGAAGAAACGGCCGGTGAAATGAAGGACGAGTCTTACATTGTTTTACCCAGCAACAGTAGTATGAGTTATTATCCCGATAATGTGACAACACGGTATACCACTCATTTACCGCAATGTGTGTCTCTCCATGGTAGCTGGGCCGTTTCTTTAGCGGAAATACACATACCCATGACAATTTTGCATGTACCTTCCGAGGATAAGCGGAACTTCATTAATATCGTAACGAACATTACAACACCGGGCGTTGATGCAGACATCGACTATAAGGAAGATCGTATCTGCGTACCGCCCTGCGTATATCATAGCATAGAAACATTACTCGAGACTATTAATGAAATACCCTGTGTTGCGGGTCAACTGAAATTTAAGTACGCTCACAACGGCTATGTGACGGTGGCGCGTATCTGTGAATCATGTAAGAACCTGGAGCACTCCTTCTACTTCTCCGACGTGCTGAGCAAGGTTTTAGCATTCACTCAAGCTAAGGAAGGGGTAGTAGTTCAAAGAGAATACGCTGCTCAGAGACCCGCCAATCTAGCCAATGGTACACCCGATATGATGTACGTTTATAAGTCTCGAAATCAGAGACCGGGCAATGTCGAGGGAAGGTGGAAGAATCACGACATGTGACGATGCAGTAAATAACTGTAATTAAAACTCACGGTTATACAACGACGTTTACAATATAACATCCACTAAACTAAGATTACAAACTAATATTCTATTAACTTTAACACCGCACCTGAATCAATCACAATCGTCGGTATCTCGTAGTGATATAAACGCCTTATACTGGGCTGTACCGTATGGCGGCTAACGAGCGACTGTCTCGCTCGCTGTACGCCGTTCCTCTCTCGAGGTTTGATAAGGTGTCAAGCTTACATCCCCCCCGCTTCGTGCTGATGGTTTTGGAGCTGAGTAGTAGGGAATTAGCTTACTCGCATGGAAAATCTGGGGTTCCTTTTTCTTTTGTCCCCTGTCTATTATATATATTAAGTTAGAGATTTTTTTTTTTATTTTGTAAGGGCCCGTTCTAATCGGGTCTAATTTATTTCTGTTTAACTTGTTACTATTTTGTATATATACTAAGTCTCCTACGTTGTACTCGATATTAACTTTATTTTTATCATAGTAGGTCTTATTCTGTTCGTGAATCTTTTTCGAATTTTGATACGCTTTTACTTTGTTCTCTTTCAGTTTATCTTCGTTATTGTCGTCGAGTTCGCTTGGTAAGATTGACTTATCTCTTCCAGTTAGTAAATAATTCGGTGTAAAGCCTGTTGAACTGTGGATAGTGTTATTATATTCTTCCACACATTCTTCTGCTATGGTGGACCATGGGCGATTTTTGTTCTCAAATATTTTGCATCTTATCCTATTGACCAGTGTTTGGTTGGTTCTTTCATTGAGGCCATTAGAGAAAGCGCAATCTACTGCGGTGAAGACTAAGTTTATCTTTCTAGTTTTTAAGTGTTGTTTAAACTCTCTTGAATTAATCCCTGCGTATTGATCTGTCAGTAAAGTCGATACAATGTTCTCATTTTTTATTTGGTCTACTAATCTTATAAAGTCTTTTGCGATTTGCGTTTTTGACGTCGAAATAAAAGCATATCTCGTGAAATGATCAATCAGCAAGTGCAGATATCTTTTTGTGCTCTTATTGCCTGCAAAGCCTCCTATTGTGTCTAATGCAACAATTTCGAATGGTTCGGCGGCTGGGCCCAGTTGTGATAATGGAGCTTTGAAGTTGCCAATTCTAGTTTTATTCTTTATACAGGTTTCACAGGCGCGACATATTGTTTTTATGTGTTTATGCATATTTTTGAAATAAATTTTATGCGTAATTGTTAATGTTAATTGCTTCGTTCCTATATGTCCTTGTTTGTTATGTATATGTTTGATTAATTCAATACCAAATTCCTCCGTTAACCAAATTTTTTTCCTATTATTCAATGTTTTATATATTATGTTATTTTCAATTTCATATTTATTATCGAGTTTCAATTGTTTTTGATTGTCAACGATTTCATCCAGTTTTAGCAGGTTTACTATTTTTATTCTTGATGTTTCATCTTCTCTAGTGTCTCCTTCTAATACTGGGTTACGTGATAAACAATCTGCCTCTAAGTTATTTTTTCCTGGGTTATATTTTATTTCAAAATCAAATTGAGAAAGGTAATTTAAAATTTGTCTCAATTCTGGATCATTACATTTTCTTATATTGAAGTTTTCCAGTGGTTTGTGGTCTGTGAAAACCGTAAATTTCTGTCCTATTAGATAGTATTGCCAATATAAAATTGCCTCCTTTATCGCAAGACACTCAATATAGATTGCTCTTTTTGTCTTTTGCGATTCTGTTAATTTGCGTGAGAAGAAAAATACTGGTTTTATTTTTCCATCTGCTTGGTTTTGTTTTAGTATTGCCCCGACTCCTTGTAGGCAGGCATCGGTATAAAGTTCCATTGGGATGGCTGGGTCAAATATTGCCAGAATCGGGTCTGAGCATAGGTATTCTTTTATTTTTTTGAAACTCTCTTGGCAACATTTTGACCATTTAAATTCTATGTTTTTTCTCAATAAATTATGCAGTGGCTCCAAAAGTATAGTTGCTCTGGGAATATATTCTAGGTAAAAGTTTATTTTCCCCAAGAATTGTCTAATGTGTTTCCTCGTCTGTGATGTTGGGAAATTCTTAATAGCAATTACATTATCGTTTAACGGTCTTACACAATTATTTCCTATTTCATGACCCAAATATGCTATTTTGCTTTGTGTAAACACACACTTTCCTAGATTTAATTTGACTCCCTGTTCTTGTAGGGCTTTCAATGTCAGTTCAATATGTCTCATATGATCCCTGTAGTCTTTTGAATAAATCAAAATGTCATCAATGTAGTTTACTGCGAAGGCCTCTAACTGATTTTTCCTTATTATGCTTGACAAAATTCGTTGAAAAATTGCCGGCGACGATTTTAATCCGAATGGTAAACAACACCATTGCCAGTGCCCGTGATGGGTGACGAACGCTGTTTTGTATCTATCTTTGATACGTAACGGAATCGACCAGAACGCCGAGTTCACGTCTAGCTTTGTGAAATATTTACAATTTCTCGCTCGTAACGTTAAATCCTCGATTCTCGGAAAAGGTTGGCTTTCTGGGACCACTATTTTGTTGAGCTCTCTATAGTCGATACATAAGCGAGATTTTCTCGCTTCTTCCTTCTTATATACTAATGTAACTGGTGCGGCGTATGGGCTACATGATTCCTCTATCAATCCCGTCTCCAATAATTCTTTGATTTGGCCTTCTATTTCTTCTTTATCTTGACTTGAGCATTTATATGGTTTTTTTGCTATATACTTATTTTCCGTTAGTTTTATCGTTGCTTCGTAATTTGTTACCGTGCCAATATCGAATTTCTCTTTTGCGAAAACTTTTTTGTGTTTCGTCATTAGATTTTCCAAACTATTATTCTCCGCGTTGATGCTATTTATTATATTTTTATTCGCTCTGGAATCTTCTTTTATTTGTTTTATCTCTCCGTCATTTTTTTGCCATATTCTCAAGTTTTCATCTTGACACAGTTTGAAATCTTTTATACAGTCTAAACCTATCAGTATATCATCTCTGAATGAATCGCTTTTAATTATAAAAAATGTAAATTGTTTCGTAATGTTAAATATCGTTACTGGCAAAGTAATCACACCTTCTGCTTTCGACGTGCCTGAGATCGTTTCTATATTTCTATCCCAACTTATATTTTTATTCAAATTCTGTCGCTCGAGACAGACAGAGACAGACAGAGACAGACAGAGACAGACAGAGACAGACAGAGACAGACAGAGACAGACAGAGACCGACAGAGACAGACAGAGACAGACAGAGACAGACAGAGACAGACAGAGACAGACAGAGACAGACAGAGACAGACAGAGACAGACAGAGACAGACAGAGACAGACAGAGACAGACAGAGACAGACAGAGACAGACAGAGACAGACAGAGACAGACAGAGACAGACAGAGACAGACAGAGACAGACAGAGACAGACAGAGACAGACAGAGACAGACAGAGACAGACAGAGACAGACAGAGACAGACAAAGACAGACACAGACAGACAGAGACGGAGAAAGACAAACAGGGGCAGACAGAGACAGACAGAAACAGACAGAGACAGAAAGAGACAGACAGAGACAAACAGAGACAGACAAAGACAGACAGAGACAGACAGAGTCAGACAGAGACAGACAGAGACAGACAGAGACAGACAGAGACAGCCAGAGACAGACAGAGACAGACAGAGACAGACAGAAAAAGACACAGACAGACACAGACAGACACAGACAGAGACAGATAGAGACAGACAGAGACAGACCGAGACAGATAGAGACAGATAGAGACAGACAGAGACAGACAGACACAGATAGACACAGACAGACACAGAGTTCGGGTTCTCGTTTGGGTTTGAGTTTGGGTCTGGGTTTGGGTTTGGGTTTGGGTTTGGGTTTGGGTTTGGGTTAAAAACTTATAGTTTATTAGAGATATATTTGCTCCTGAATCATACAGACCGATGGCTGGTTCATTATTTATCAGAATTTTCAATTTTATAAGTGGGGTCACTATTCGTTTTTTGCTTCTTTCGTACCCGCAATCGCGTCCTGAATTTCTATATTGTTTGCCACTTTTATTTTGTCGTTTTTATTCATTTTTTGGTGTGTCATTTTCGTGCGGCACAACTGCTCTGGATGGTATCTATTTGGGAAACCTACACTTTCGCAGTACGAGCACGGACTGTGTTTGTTTTCGATCCTACGTTTATCTTCGTTTCTCTCACTCGAGTTGTTATTGTATTTACTTTTCATCGGGTCTATTTGTCTAATTGTCGACATTAAATCTTCCATGCTCGTTAAATTTTTTTTATTTAACCGTGTTCTAACAAAGTTAGGCAGCGTTATCACTATCAGGTTTATTTGAGAACTGATAGTTAAATTCGGATCCACATCTAGTAGCATGTTTCTTTTTTTCAGTGCAAACTCCAAATATGATCCGTTTAAATATTTAAACGTGTAAGCGTATGCGACTTCGGACCATGACTTTTGGCCGAACGTGTCTACGAACGAGTTATCCCAGAGTTCCCAGGCGCGTGATAATGAGTTTGTTTTTAGAAATATTGAGAACCACTCCAAAGCTGGACCTTCTAAGAATAGCCTCAAAACTTCTGGGAATCTGTTTTCCTTTATATCGAGCCTTTTACATTCTGTTACAAACATCTCTAGCCATGATTCAGCATTAAAATTCTTCCCATTAAATTTTTCTAGTATTATGTTTTTCGCAACGGAATGGATGGGTTTTTCGTGTGTCTGGCTTTCGGTAGTAGGACTTTGCGCTGAGGTCGGTGCGTCATCCTGTTGGGACTCTTCTAGATAATATCCATTGAAAAAGACATTACCTTCGTCGTCTAAATATATTTCTTTCAGTCTATCTTCCCTTAGGGTTATGATCACTCTTCGGAACTTGTTGCGTGTCTTCAAACTTTTGACGACTCCTTTCTTCACTGCATTTTCAAAAAGTTGTGGATGCTGGTCACTCGTTTGCAGCTCTCGAGGAAATCGAAAAATTTCTGGTTGGCCCACCAATTGGATAGTCTTGACTTTAACTACCGTAGTTTTGGTGTCTGCGGCCTCAGATGCGAAATGGAATATTGCCTTTATCTCACCCATTGTGATTGATTTATAAGTCTCGAAATCAGAGACCGGGCAATGTCGAGGGAAGGTGGAAGAATCACGACATGTGACGATGCAGTAAATAACTGTAATTAAAACTCACGGTTATACAACGACGTTTACAATATAACATCCACTAAACTAAGATTACAAACTAATATTCTATTAACTTTAACACCGCACCTGAATCAATCACAATCGTCGGTATCTCGTAGTGATATAAACGCCTTATACTGGGCTGTACCGTATGGCGGCTAACGAGCGACTGTCTCGCTCGCTGTACGCCGTTCCTCTCTCGAGGTTTGATAAGGTGTCAAGCTTACACGTTTATACTGACATCTGTGAACCCTATATCACTGGCGATGTGCACACGCCTTTGCTACGCGTTGTACCAGCCGCTGCTGCTGATAACCGTAATTACGGGTCTGTGAAAATAAGAAGTTTTTCACCACAACGCTATGTTCCTCTATTACGCACTAGCTTTCAAACAATAACCATTGATATAAGGGATGAATTTGGCGAGCCGATACCATTCGAGTACGGGACGCTGACGGTGACGTTACAGTTCAAACGTACAGATTAACTTGAACTGCTCTAAAATGGATTACTATGACGAATATTTTGATATGCAAACGGGAGGTGGTGGTGCTCGAACAGGTTATGGGGGTATCAGCCATGTGTATATTGGCTCACCAAATCAACGAGGTCACGGCATTGGAAGTTTCCTAGGGGGCCTCTTTCGCCGTATAATACCGCTCTTGAAACAAGGTGCTCGGACTGTCGGTAAAGAGGCCCTTCGCTCGGGTATTAACATGGCCACGGATATCATGGATTCCGGTATGCACCCAAGAGAAGCATTCAAAACGCGCCTGCGCGAGTCCGGGGAAAATCTGAAGCGCAAGGCTGAAGAAAAAATCAGTACGCTCATGAAGGGCTCCGGCTATAAAGCTAGTAAAATTAATAATCTGATGCATTCTCTTACTGAGAGCGCGTCACGACGCACCGGTGTGAAGAAAAGAAAGTAGACCGTGAAGTCGCGAAAACGCTCAGGCAGTGTGAAAAGAAGCGGAGTACGAAGAAGCCAGTGAAAAGAAGACCGAAAAAGTCAACCTTCAAGAGACGTAACAAGAAATCAAGAACACTGAGGGATATTTTTGCTTAGCCTAAACTGAGAAAAATGGCGTTCCTGCACGCACACTCGTGTGAGTGCCTTAAGTCGGAACTTGAACTATTTACACTACCACCGACCCAGACAACAATTGAGGGAACACATTCAGTGTATTATAAGCCAATCTCATCGTTGACGGACGATTCACCGATAGAGTTTGTCATACCGGGCCAGGGGGATGAGTACATTGATCTTGCACATACCATGCTGAGTATGCGTGTTAAGATAGAAACTCCGGCCACAAAGGAGGGCGAGCTCATGAAAGTAGGACCAGTCAATAATCTTCTGCACTCAATGTTCAACCAGGTCGATGTATTTTTGAATCAGAAGCTTGTCTCACCTCCTAACAATGCCTGTGCATATCGAGCGTACATTGAAACACTCTTGAATTACGGGCATGCTGCGAAGCCCTCGCATCTTACGAGTGTTCAATGGTATAATGATACAGCTGGTAAAATGGATGATACGGGCGATGATAATAACGGTCTTGTGTCCCGGCGCTCTGTATTAGGTAAGAATAGAACAATCGACCTCCTCGGCCATTTGCACTGCGATATCTTTAATCAAGAGAGGTTTTTGCTAAACGGCGTTGAAATGCGTCTGCGGCTCGTACGGAACAATAATGCTTTTTGTCTCATGAGTTCTTCGAAAGAATGCACGATACGTATTACAGAGGCATCGCTACTTGTACGTCGCGTTAAGATAGCTCCAGGCATACTTTTGGCTCATGCAAGAGCTCTGTCCAAATCTACAGCAAAATATCCTTTAACGCGCGTCGAGGTTAAAGTGATATCGATGCATGCAGGGGTACACGGGGATACTCTTGATAATGTCATATTGGGCCAGTTACCCAAACGTATAATTGTCCGTTTTGTTGATAATAAGGCTTTCAACGGCGATCGCGCTATGAACCCATTCAATTTTCAAAATTACCAAATTAGTTACCTTTCTTTGTATGCGGACGGCTTGCAAATACCGTCAAAGCCTCTACAGCCAGACTTTATAGATGCTAATATGTGCGTGGATGCCTATCATACATTATTTTCCGGTACAGGTATTCACTTTATCAATGAGGGTAATTGTATTTCACGCTCAAGCTATCCGTGGGGTAATTGTCTCTTCGCATTTGATCTTACACCCGATCTCTCGGCCAATAGTAGCACTCATTGGAATCTGGTGAGACACGGTAGTGTGAGGATAGAAGTACGTTTTGCGGGAGCCCTAGCTTCAACAATTAATTGCATTGTATATGCTGAATACGATAATGTGTTGGAGATCGACTCATCACGGCAAGTGGTCATGGACTTCAGCGGCTGATGAGAGAGAAGCGCCTTCAGTTTGCGTCCATCGTTTGGAGTGTGACGGTCGAAAAAAAAAAGATTTCATCATGAATATCGTTATTGATATACAGGGAATGAGGAATAGAGATAATCAGTTTATACCTAAAGAAGTAGCTGTCATCTCGGTACAGACTGAGGACTTTGATCATTGGCTTGTAAAACCGCCCTAGGCGTATGACAAATTGTCACCCTCTGTAAAGAGACAAAACATGCGCCTATGCGCTGATATTCATGGTATGGAATGGCCTAAAGGTGATATATCATTACATTCGCTGGACGCAAATCTGAAGAGAATCGCGACCCAGGCTGTACGGATCTTTACAAGAGGCTCTGAGAAAGCGTCATATTTAGCTCAACTCACGGGATATTACATTATAAATCTGGAAGAAGATGATGAGGCTCCTTCATTCCGCCACATGCCACGAAGTGACACACGCTGCATGTATCACGGTGTGGTAAATAAAAAACACACATACAAATGCGCTCTGAACAACGCGACCCGGATCAAAGCATGGCTCTGTCATAGCGAGAAAATCGTCTCCTTATGGGAGTATAGAACGGCATCGTGGCACGTCAGTTTGCCAGAGTACGCGTCAGAAGAAGAAGAAGAAAAACCCTTGGGCCATGAACAGTCTTCAAATTCTGCAATCTCTCCAGAACATAAAGGATCATACGGTGGGCGTGTACCCAGCAGATCGTATCCCGAGGGTGTGGACGAAACCGACGGCATTCGTGGTTAACACGGATGACCACAAACTGCTGGGGGCCCACTGGGTCGCCATGTACGTCGATCGAAATGGACACGGATGGTTCTTCGACAGTTACGGACTACCACCAATCATTCCGCAGCATCTCGCTCGTCTCCGAAGAAACTGCAGATTCTTCCGCTGCAACGCAACGCAGCTTCAAGGCCCAAATTCACAATGTTGCGGACAGTATTGTGTTATGTTTCTTCATTATATGGCTACTGGTTTCGGTATTCACCGCTTTAGATGCGTATTTTCGAATGATTTGCAGCGAAACGATAAAATAGTGGATGAGTATTATAATGCGTATATCGATAAGCGCAGCAAATCTCCGGGTGTAGTTTCCAATATGAATGGTTGCGCTGGTGGGGGGTATAGAAATAAGCATCTACATCGTATACAGAACTGCTGTTCCCGTGTACGATAATAATAAAAAGTGACATTGAAATTTTACACTTTTTTCTACCGTTCCTTGAACTGCGATCACGTGCCTTAGAGTCAGCATTCTTTTGGGTCCAAAAGTCGCTTCCAACGACTATCATATTTTCGAACATCGTATGCGTCAAACCAACGATCTTTCGAAGGTTTGTAAAAAAAAATGCTGATTCCATAGGCTATCATATATAGACGATCAGATTTCTTTTTGTCTTTGTTATGTCTAACAAAAATGAGTAATCCTTGTAGTGGAGGCCTGGTGGAGGGGCAACTGCAGAGTATAATCTAGAATTTGGAGAACGGCCATCATTCGCAATCGAACCAGTGGTCAGAGATCGAAGTAAAACTCCAAAGACTCTCTCTCTCTCTCTCATTTGCTCTCGTTTGAGGTGTATGCAGAGAAAACGACGCGAATTAAAGCGGCGGATAGAAGCACTTTTACAAGACATCACGTCTATAAAAGCAGTAATACAAGCGAGATCGCAATTTCTCTCTTTAACACGAAAATTTGACGAGCTCGATATTTACGATGGATTTCGCACGAATCAACAAAGTGGGCCAGACGGCGGCTTTTCTACCGGTGAAAAAGTTATCAGAACTAGAGCTCGAAAAAGACTACAATATCAGCAATATAAGAACTGTTCAAACTAAATGGGGTTCGCGTATCGTCATTGACGTGAAAAACGTATTTGCGTGTTTCCTGCCAGCCAGATTCGTCAAGCTGTTCGAAGAAGACGATCATCTATTTGAACAGCTGATAGTCGCAGCCCGTGAAAATAATCTGGCGGTGCAATATCACGGTACAAAATTCAATAATTTGGAATTTAAGCCGTCTACAAAACATAAAGCCCCGCGATGTCTGCGAAACGTGCCGAGAATGTACGTCCGCTATTGGGGTCGTTCGCATATAAGCTAAATAATTTGTGGACAAAATCTGTGTGTGTGGGCCTGGATATTTGTCGGAGTGGTACGTTACGGCCTGTGATTAGGTTCATATGTGATATCCACGGCTGCTTAACGCTGGACGACGCTTCTTGGCACAATTTTCAAAATCATTTCAACACCATCGCAGAGTTCTTTGGCTACATAGAGGTGGAAGAAGAAGAAGAAGAAGAAGCGTGTATGGCGGATATATCATTCGGTCATAATTACATTTTACAATGTTATAATTGCACGAAACACATTTCCGTAATTATTCAGCGCGTAAATGAACAGCGTGCGGACCTTACACATCGCTCGTTTCCGATTTTCCATCTCACAAAAGAACAATTCATTTTACTCATATTTTTACAAACTAGCATAAACAGAAATATTTCATGGCTTCATCGTGTTTGCAACGAGGTGACAGCTTTCAGAGACTCTCTTGTACACACAATAGCATCAGAAATATCCGTTTTTACAACGAGCTGCATAGGACGTAATATTCGCACAAAGTGTGCAAAAATACGAGCTCGAGCTATCCAAAAAGTAACAACGTCAAAAAACTCATATAGTGAATTACCTGCTTATAGAAAAGCAACGATAATTGACAATCTATTGATACACCATTTGGATCACATCGTTAAAACTGTTATAGCCTGTAAGGAATAATTCTCATTGTATTTTCTCATTGTATAAAGCATTACGTATATTTGAGTGCAAAAAATCTATATAAAAAATATTAATAAACTAACAAAAAGAAAAAAAAGTATGGATTATTATTATTATTTGAATAATAATAATAATAATCGATCCGCTCTGGCTAGCCCGCAGAACTCTCCCCCCACCACCTCGATCCATCACGACCCCACCACGCTCGGAAAAGAGGCTCTGGCGTGGGGGAAAGTGGAGGGGATACGAGTGGGGATAGGAGTGGGGGTCGCCAGAGTGGGCCACATACTACTCACGCTCAAGCTATCCGTGGGGTAATTGTCTCTTCGCATTTGATCTTACACCCGATCTCTCGGCCAATAGTAGCACTCATTGGAACCTGGTGAGACACGGTAGTGTGTGGATAGGAGTACGTTTTGCGGGAGCCCTAGCTTCAACAATTAATTGCATTGTATATGCTAAATACGATAATGTGCTGGAGATCGACTCATCACGGCAAGTGATCATGGATTTCAGCGGCTGATGAGAGAGAAGCGCCTTCAGTTTGCGTCCATTGTTTGGAGTGTGACGGTCGAAAAAAAAAAGATTTCATCATGAATATCGTTATTGATATACAGGGAATGAGGAATAGAGATAATCAGTTTATACCTAAAGAAGTAGCGGTCATCTCGGTACAGACTGAGGACTCTGATCATTGGCTTGTAAAACCGCCCTACGCGTATGACAAATTGTCACCCTCTGTAAAGAGACAAAACATGCGCCTATGCGCTGATATTCATGGTATAGAATGGCCTGAAGGTGATATATCATTACATTCGCTGGACGCAAATCTGAAGAGAATTGCGACCCAGGCTGTACGGATGCTCCGAGAAATCGTCATACCTAGCTCAGCTCACGGGGCTCATGTTACATTATTAATCTGGAAGAAGATGATGAGGCTCCTTCATTCCGCCACATGCCACAAAGTGACACACGCTGCATGTATCACGGTGTGGTAAATAAAAAACACACATATAAATGCGCTCTGAACAACGCTACCAGGATCAAAGCATGTCTCTGTCATAGCGAGCAAATCGCCTCCTTATGGGAGTATAGAACTACTACATCGTGGCACGTCAGTTTGCCAGAGTACGGGTCAGAAGAAGAAGAAAAACCCTTGGGCCATGAACAGTCTTCAAATTTTGCAATCTCTCCAGAACATAAAGGATCATACGGTGGGCGTGTACCCAGCAGATCGTATCCCGAGGGTGTGGACGAAACCGACGGCATTCGTGGTTAACACCGATGGCCACAAACTACCAGGGGCCCACTGGGTCGCCATGTACGTCGATCGAAATGGACACGGATGGTTCTTCGACAGTTACCGACTACCACCAGTCATTCCGCAGCATCTCGCCCGTCTCCGAAGAAACTGCAGATTCTTCCGCTGCAACGCAACGCAGCTTCAAGGCCCAAATTCACAATGTTGCGGACAGTATTGTGTTATGTTTCTTCATTATATGGCTACTGGTTTCGGTATTCACCGCTTTAGATGCGTATTTTTGGATGATTCGCAGCGAAACGATAAAATAGTGGATGAGTATTATAATGCGTATATCGATAAGCGCAGCAAATCTCCGGGTGTAGTTTCCAATATGAATGATTGCACTGGTGGGGGGTATGGAAATAAGCATCTACATTGTATACAGCACTGCTGTTCTCGCTCTCGCTAATTATGGGCCAATAAACGCTTTAAAAAATGTACATGTTTTGTCTGACTCATTGCTTTCAACAGAAATCATTTCGGGTGGTGATATGTTTTAGATCTCAGGTTTCGCAGACGTGCAATACTGCTGACTGTGAGCTTAGGTTTCGCACACGTGCAATATTGCTGACTGTAAGTCTTAGGTTTCGTGCGCGCGGGCAATGCTGCTGACAGTATATCCATTTTGACTCAGTCTCGAGATACCGTCATGTGATGGTGAGTCAGCTGCTACTGCGAAAAAGAGGCATCAAGAGGGGGCGGGTGTCAGAAAATAAGCCGCGCATCGTTGAACTAGCCAGATAGCCAGTCGTCATTTGTCATTCGTCGTCAACTGAACTCATCCAAATCTCCAATCCGGTCTTTTTCTGTACAAAGAAAGCACAGCGCGTTGAAAAAGCGAGTAGAAAGACTCTTGCAAGATATCGACGACATTAAAGTGCTAATACACGCACGATCTGACTTTAATTTTTTAACACATCAGCTAAGAACGCTCGAACTCCGCGATGGATTTTTCACGAATCAATAGAGTGAGCAAATTGACGGAATAGGAATTTCGTCAATTTGCTCTGTCAATCCCGTTTTTTGATGGGTAGGAACCCGTCAAAAAACTGACCAAATTGGAGGTCGGCAAAGACTACAAAATCACCAACATGAGAACAGCGCGAAAAACATGGGGCAACAGAATTACCATCGATGTGGACAACAAATTCACGTCTTTCCTACCGGTGGGATTCGTCAAAGCCTTCGAAAAAGATGATGCGCCGTTTCAGCAAATGGTAGCTACCGCACACGCTGACAACCTGTTCATGCAATATCTGGGTGGTCGATTCAATAATCTGGAATTCAAACCAGCCCCAGTGTAATATCACAGCGGTAGCAGCAGTTGAGTGTGATCCGTGTTCGTGGGTGCTACAATATGCGCGGGTGTGATCTTGTTTTCGATATTCAACACTTCAAAGATAAAAATGGCAAATTTCTGCCAAAAGAAGTAGTTGTTGGGGCGATACAAAAACCACGATGCCTGGCGGGGTGGCTGGTCGCCCCGCCTTACCATATCAGTAGATTACCACCGGGCGTACGTTTGGAAAATGAGTGGAAAACGGAGAACGATCATGGTATTCATTGGACCGAGGGCAACACCAGCATCGATAATCTGCGTAAAGAATTATTCAAAACAGCCAATAGGGTCGGATACACTCTCCTATACTCGAGAGGCCACCATGCTGTCGAATTCTTGGAAAAGGCCACCAAGCGACGATTCATAAACCTAGACAACAATCAACATTTTCTATCAACCGCCGATCCATCGCCTCGGGCCGTAGTGTGCCCATGGCATGGCCGCCAACGAAACCACCATCTCACCTGTATAGTATATCATTGTACTCTACAAAATGTCAAAAACATGCAGTGCTATCTAAGCCATTTTTTGCGTAACGCAATATAAATCCTATGGGTGGTAATTAGCATATTAATATTGTACACTCTAACCTGTATTCAATGTAAAAATGTATTTTATCAAATAAAAATAAAAAAGTAATTATTATTAATATCCGAATAATTCACATTATTTTGATAATAATAATAACACACGGTGCGCTATGGCGACACCTCACCACCTACCCCCCACTCCTACCCCCACTCGCCGTGGACCGACGATCAATCACGCAGAGCGCGGGTAGGAGTGGGGGCACTTACCCACACTCAACACGGTCCGACCAGGCCCGAAGAGTGGGGATCGCCATAGCGCACCGTATACTACTGCCCTATACAGGGCCTTCATTGCTACACAGGGGAGGTGAGGCTCAGGGGTTTCGGCGTTGCAACGCCCCTCCACTCCGAACGAATAACCGAATGAGAGGGAGCCATTTGGGCATACCCCATCATACAGTTTCAACAACCAACCAGAGTTCAACTTAAAACACTCCTCGAAATTCAAATCAGTTCACTTCGCGAGTCTTGACGGTCAAATCATAATCATCTTAAAATTCTGCCACTCGTTCGGGTATTAAATTAAGCAATATCGTATCCGGTTGAATTCACCAAATTATATCAAGTCGCGTTCATCACGCGTATTGTAATTAATCATTTTTAATTAAAAAAGTGTTGTAACAATATATATATTTTATCGGAAATATTCGAACGCCTATAATTATTTAATCTTCTTTGTTTCAAACTAATGTCGCATCGATCTGTGGTCAAAATTCATGTCTTGGAGTATTCCAGTGCTGATAATAGCACGCGTACTCTCCTTTTATATTCTTTCGAGAGTATTGCGGTGCTGATAATAGTACGCGTACTTTCTCTGCTTTGGAGAGTATTGCAGTGCTGATAATAGCACGTGTACACTCCTTCTCTAGTCTTTAGGGAGTATTGCAGTGTTGATAATACCACGCGTACTCTCTCTTTCTCTTAGGGAGTATTGCAGTGCTGTTAATAGCACGCGTACTGTCTCTTTCTCTGAGGGGTATTGCAGTGCTGATAATAGCACGCGTACTCTCTCTTTCTTTGAGGGGTATTGCAATGCTGACAATAGCACGCGTACCCTCCTTCTCTTTTAGTACTGTAGTGCTGATTATAGTACGCGTAATCTTCCTACTTTCTCATCCAACAATCTGTAAATGCTATTGAAAATACATCCATGGGTCGTCGACGGGGTGGAGAAGAAGCTCGTGCTCGCCGCAATAGCGCAACAATAATAAACAATATAATAGCTAAACCGGGCCACAACGTCCCGGTATATAAACTATTAAGTCGAGCTGCCGCAAATCAGCTTGAAGTCCAAGGTGACACTGCAGTGCCACAATATAAACCAAGTGTCGTCGGCAATAATAACCGAGGTGCTCCGGAGAATTTGGTAGATTTAAATCCTATACGCCAGATTGGGATCGCCACCATTTTCAGAGCAGAGCTTCCCGCTCTGCCAATAGTACGGCGATCACCGGTCGAACTTTTACCAGAGGATCTATCTACCCAGGTGCCGGAAAACGAGGTCGCGAACGATAATTTCAACGCCAGCACAGTGGAGATACCTCGACCTGATAACGACGTTGCTCTCCCTATCGACGGGGATATCGATCACCACTACCAACAACAAGCGGTAGAGGTCTGTACCGTTGAATAAGAAGCCCTCTACGCCTCACCGCTCTCAAGGTATAGTATGTCTACATTTTTGGTTATGCGAACTATTCAGTTAATGCTCTCATCCTTGACTGGCGCATTCCAGTCTAACCTAAGAGAGCATCTAATTTTCTGTTACTTTCTTCTTGCTTTCCCGACGTAACAGTTTTTGGTAGCAGCGGTGGGATACGTTAGATTATCCCATAGGGATGAATTACTGATATCTCGCAAACCTTATAATATTGAGTTTTATGAAACTCATAAAAACAAACATTTCATAATTTACATACGTTTTAAATACTATAATTTGGAATAAAAATGCCTGATACTCGGAATAAAAATGCCTGATACTCGAAGTAAAACACAAAACTTCTCGGAAGCTGAGATTCAAGCTCTCCAAGAGCAACTAGAAAATAAACGCTCACAGATGAGAGAACAAGAAGCTGCTTTAGAAGCTAAAGAAATAGAAACACAAGAAAGATTATTGGCCCTTCAGGCTCGAGAAATTCAAATAGAAGAAAATGAAAGACAACGGCTTATGTTTGAAGAGGAACTTCGTCAAATTAAAAGTCACAAAGTGTTTTGGAATCTCACGAGGACAAGGACACTACTATTCAGCACAGTCTTGCCTCTCTATTAAATGAGTTCTCTCTAATGAAAAAGGATCTATCTGTACTAAGATCAGATCAATTAAATAACACACCTGGTCAAACTAGACGTGCTCCTCCTCACGTTCCTTTTACTCGACCTGTTGCTGAGCCAACGTTTCACAATGTCCAACCAAATATCACTTATAAAGACGCTCTTGAGTCTGTACCCATATTCAACGGGAATAATATACCCGTGTTAAAATTTATACGTGCTTGCAAGAAAGCTAGGGATATGTTCCCAGCTCATCTCGAATCAAACCTTACGCGCTTGCTCAATAATAAATTGAAGGGTTATGCGTACACCGCACTGGAGGACGACCCTTTTCATAAAGTGGACGATCTCGCGGAAAAATTAAAATCGCTTTTCGGTTTTTCGAAATCAATTAATCAATATCGAGGTGAACTTGGCAATATAACCAAGGGTCGCAATGAACACGTCATAGATTACATTAGTCGTGTCAAGGATTTGCATTCCGCTATACGGGAACTCGAGATAGAGGGTCTCGGGTGTCTTACCAGAACTCGGGCAGAGGCACTAGATGCCGACACTCTAGACTGTTTTATGAGGGGGTTACCGCCGGATTTTTGTCTTCGTTTAAAACTCGAAAATTGTACTACCTTTGAATCATCTTACGTGAAAGCTATCAAAATTGGGAAGGAAATCGAACGTGATCGGGTTTCTTTTAGAGATTCACGTTTTGATCAAAAACATTACCCTAACTCAACTCAGGTTAAAACCGCCTTAAATTCGGAAAAACCAAGGTGTACTCGT
Organism: Dyspetes luteomarginatus; assembly: GCA_963669185.1. Lineage (NCBI taxonomy): Eukaryota > Metazoa > Arthropoda > Insecta > Hymenoptera > Ichneumonidae > Dyspetes > Dyspetes luteomarginatus. The sequence goes on from OY769905.1 coordinate 12,161,477, forward strand.
TGTAACAAACCTCATCCATCGGATAATTGTTGGTTAAAATTTCCGGACAAACGCCCTCAACGCGATAATAATTTTCGCGACAAACAAGACCCGAAACCAAAAGATTTTAACAAACCCCGTAACGAAAATTTCACAGAAAGAACGCGCCCGTCATGCTCGTACTGCGATAAATTGGGATACTTTGAGTCTAATTGCTATAAAAAACAAAACAATGAAAAACGGACAATTTTGGGAAACGCCGAAACTTGTCCGACTAATCGAGACGCGAATCGGAACGAGAAAACCGAGTGTTCAGTCCGAGTTGTAGAACAACTAAAAGAGTCCGAACCGTCAACGTTTCGGACTCGGACAACTAACTTACACCCCGACTATAGAAATTGATGCTCCACAATTAAAAACGCAAACTGAATTTTTGATCGACTCCGGAACTCACCCTAATTTAATTAAACTATCAGCTTTCAAAGATGACGTATTGATAAAAACAGATGAAGTTCTGAAATTAAAGGGTATTTCCGAGGAACCCGTGTTCACTATAGGATCAACAAAGATAAATATCTGCGGAGCTGATTCTGAATTTCATGTTGTTCGTAATGAATTCCCGATTTCACAAGACGCAATTTTGGGATCTGAATTTCACGCGATTAATCGAGCTATAATAGATTGGGAACAAGAAGTTTTGCGGTGGAAAGATCAAATAATTCCATTTAAAAAACACGTTACGGTAAAAATTCCTCAACATTCTAAAACCGTAGTTTGTGTCCGTGTGAGTAATAAAGATCTTAAAGAGGGTTATATTCCTCGTTTAATGGCCGGAGATGGTATTTTTATCGGCGAAGTTGCTGTGAAAGTTCACAAGGGCATCGCCTGTGAAAGATGGCTTGGCTCTAAACACAACAACAAAGGCTGTAGAACTCACTGTGCCAACAGTAACCTTAGAATAGTTTGAAGTTCACGATCCTGTCAGAATTAAGGGTGTACATGTCTGCGAAGCATGGGACTATCCGAGGACGTCCATTGAAAATGCCCAGACCACACCCAATCTCCGTGATGGCGAGCATAACTCGTTAACTTTCCCAATGCGTACTGAGGATTCAAAATTTGAGGAAATTTCAAACTTGCTTCGCCTTGATCACCTCAATGAAGAGGAGCGAAGAAGTATCGATAAAATTATTAATGACAATAAGGATTTGTTTCATATTCCGGGATCACCACTAGGTCACACGAATGTTATTGAACATCGTATTGTGACCACCGACGATCCACCGGTTTTCTCTAGACAGTATCGTTTTCCACCTGTGCATAAAGATGAAATAATCAGCCAGGTTAGCGAACTGATTGACGGAGGTATAATCGGCCCATCCGTCTCACCATACAGCTCACCTTTGTGGATCGTGCCTAAGAAAGCCGATTCACATGGTAAACCCAGGTGGCGTATGGTCATTGATTATCGAAATTTAAATGAGAAAACTATTGGGGATGCCTACCCACTCCCTAATATCATAGAAATTCTCGATCAATTGGGGAGTGCAAAATACTTTTCAGTGTTTGATCTTGCTAGTGGGTTTCAACAAATTAAAGTTCATTCTGAAGATAAAAATAAAACGGCTTTCACTACGCCTTTTGGGCATTATGAATTTAATAGAATGCCATTTGGGCTCAAAAATGCACCGGCTACATTCCAACGACTAATGGACAGAGTTTTAACGGGTCTTCAAGGAATCGAGCTGTTTGTTTACCTGGATGACATTGTGATCTATGGTCGTTCACTTCACGAACATGAAATTAAATTCAATAAATTCGCTATGCGTTTGCGTCTAGCCAATCTGCTCTTACAACCAGATAAATGCGATTTCCTGCGCAAGGAAGTAGCTTACCTTGGGCATGTTATTGGTGAAAATGGTGTGAAACCTGATCCAAAAAAATTAGAAGCAATTAAAGATTACCCTAGACCGACTAATACGAAAAAAATAAAACAGCTTCTCGGTCTAGCTGGGTATTATCGCAGATTCGTTGAAAACTTTTCGGCTATTGCAAAGCCAATAACTCAACTACTATAAAAGGAAACTGTATTTAAATGGACAGATTCACAGGAAAAAGCCTTCAAAGAGCTAAGGGATATATTGTGTAAAGAACCGGTGTTGCAGTATCCGGATTTTACCAAACCTTTCATAATTACAACTGACGCATCAAACATCGCCATTGGCGCAATTCTTAGTCAGGGCGACATAGGTAAAGACAAACACATCAGTTACGCTTCTCGTACTCTTGGGAAACATGAAATTAATTATTCAACAATCGAGAAGGAGCTTCTTGCTATAGTATATGCGGTCGCCCAATTTCGATCGTATGTTTATGGTAGAGAGTTCACTCTCGTCACCGATCACAAACCATTGCTATGGCTTCATTCAGTCAAGGATCCTGCCAATCGTTTGGTCCATTGGAGACTTCAGCTGGCAAATTATCAGCACAAAATTGTATACAAACCTGGTAAAATTAATAGCAATGCTGACGCTCTCTCACGTAATCCACCTGTAAAACAAAAATCAATTTTGATAGTAAAACACGTTCCTCAAACTAACAATAATTTGGGTATTGCTGATACTGAAACGATTTTTTCAAATGTAAACAAGGAGGTATCGAATAAAAATAAGCGAGATCTGGCCACCCCAGATCTCATGCTGGATTGCTCTGATGTCGAAGTGGAGATAGAATGTAGAAACAGCTATATAGGCAGAAGTGGAAACAGCTATATATTGACGATTCAAGATCTTCTTGCCAAGTATTCCTTGGCAATTCCTCTAGAAAGAACAACGGCAATAGATATCGCCAATGCTTTCGCAAAGCAGTTTATTCCACGTTTCGGAGCACCTAAAGCTCTTCTTACAGATCTCGGGGCGAACTTTCGTACCAGCCTCATGAGATCCCTCGCAAAAAGATTTCGAATTAAACAATATAACCATCCTCAAACGAATGGATCAATCGAAAGGTCACATCATGTTCTGGCCGAGTATTTGAAGCAGTACGTCAGCGATCGTGAGGAATGGGACGAATTCCTCGAGATGGCTTCATTTCGTATAATACAAGTCGACATGAGGGTACTGGGTTTACTCCACACGAACTGGTATTTGGCAAGTTGGCGCGTCTTCCTTCTGGTCATCATCAGATGGAGGAACACCGCGATCCAACCTATGTGGAATATCTTGAAGAACTTTTTACAAAAATGTATGCCTTGCAACAACTTGCGGCTGATAATTTAAGAGCCGCAAAAGAAAAATCAAAAACTTATCATGATAGAAATATTAACCCTCAATCCTTTGACATAGGGGACAGAGTCCTCAGGTTAAAGGAACCCCGAAAAGGTAAAATTAGTGATCAATATACTGAGCCTTGCGAAATAATTGAAATATTATCGGGGGTGAATGTCAGAATATTACACAAAGGTAAACCTAAACTTGTACATACAAATAAACTCAGAGGTACAAAATTATGATCTGTTCAAGGACTAAAATGGAGTGTGGAGACTTCTACATCCGATTAACTGGGCAGGATTTTCTCGGAAAACTTCGTGCCTTGACGTACAATGAAAAGGAAAATTCAATATCACACATGATCAATTTCAATGCTCTGAGAATCAGTGCTATTAAAAATACTAATACCAGCGAAATAAAAAACATTCGCCTACGTGGGATAAAATATGATCTGCCCGAGGACTTGGAAGTATTCCATTGGGACTACCTTAACCCCTTCCCTGCTGGGATGCTTGACGAACATATGGTAAACCAATCCTCAAGCCAACAAGAAGCATTGACAATCCACTTCATCGACGATTGGGACATCGCTCGATATAGTCGCGCAAAAAGATATAATATCAATACCAAACGATTCAGTGTAGCTAACAATTTCGACGCTACCCAACCAACGGAAGACATGCTGGTCGATCTAGAAGACACATGTACCGTGATTTATAGACAGGACATCTACGAGATCCCCAGAGATTATGAAAAATTTAAAATTGAGTTTATTAAACACTCAAAATCGAAATAATTAGGGTGGTGTTCTTGATTCCAGAATGGATATTTTTATCATCTTCATTTGGGCATTGCTCCAGACCCAGAGGGTCTCTTCACTAGTCGGATACGATTGCAGTGGATCAACGTTCAATATTACTACCATCTCACTGAATGGGGTGGCTGAATGTGATATCCCTCTCACTGATCCAATTCCAAGATCTTCATATATTCAATTGTTACAACTTTCTGAATTCAGTGGAACAGAGGTTGTTCAATGTAAGGTGGAAGTCGACAGAACTGTTTATTATTGTGGGATGAATTCCCATAATTTAATCGTGCATAATGGAAGGCAGGTTTACCTCCTCGATCATGACGAGCGTTCGTGTTCACGAATGCAGGTAACCGGCATTATTCAGCTCAGCGTCACTGGCCAAGTGGTGGGACTTCATCGAAACGGTTCCACAACCAGAAGCGTCACTCTGGCCGGATCTGTGACCAACGAGGAAAAATGCTCAGGGACACAGTATAGTGACCCCTTTGGAACCTGGGACAACGTGGTTATCCAGGCTTCCGTAAAAATAACTCTAACTAACTATGAAGCATCAGTTAATATTGAAATGGGAACAGTAATCCTCCAATCCGGAACTCACTGTCGCTTATCGGAAGGTCACTGCGTGGATATCGAGGGCAACAGTGCTTTTTGGAAAACTGAACCAACGGATACTTGCAAATTCAGTCGCTACGATGTACTTTACGAAGGTCAAGCTACGAAACTTTTATCCACAGGAAACGGTACACAAGCTCCGGATGTGTACATACTTACTACACAAGATCCTACCTTTGCGTTGGCCGCACAAACGGAAAAGGGATTGTGTGGGTATACTCTTATAAAAACCGAACATCCAAAATTATACATTTTGGAAACGTCCCATGGACAAACATTCACATCAAAGAAAAAGATTATCGTAAACAATTTGGATATCTTTTCTTACATGAACTCGAAATTTATATATGTTGAGAAACATATAAAGGCTCAGATGAAAAGCCTCTAAAAAGACACTCTCACACAACGTTGCAATCTTGAGCGACAGGTCTTACAAAACGCTCTATCAACCGCGGCCATCTTACCTGAAAAATTTGCACGAGCTGTTATGAAGGAACCTGGATTTATGGCAGTCATAGCGGGTGAGGTCGCCCACATTATCAAATGCATTGCGGTTGAGTGTGCACTAAGAAGAACGGACATTTGCTACAATGAACTCCCAATTTTATATAAAAATCAATCGCTCCATCTCTCCACGACATCAAGGACAATAGTAAGATCTCGTACTCAGATAGAGTGTGATCAAATGCTTCCAGCACAATACATGATTGATGGAGAATGGTATCGCTTCACCCCTCATCCAATTGCGATACCCGCACCTGAATCTCTAAAACCCAACTTTAAACCATCATGGGGATATAATCCAATAGGAACCTTGCAAAAACTGGAATTTATTCCAGTACTGAAATTGAAAAATTAAGAGATTGAATTATGTTTCCAGCAGAAAAACCAGCCCTTCTAAGCAATATTGCTCGTGGAACTGCTGGATATCCTATTGCTCCTGGAAGCGTGTCTATTCGTGGACTTCTGGACGAAGCCACCTTGGACCATCTTGCTGAAAGCGCAGCTAAACGTTTTTGGCATGGGTTCGAAAAATTTGGGATTGCCAGCGCAGGCTTAATAGCCATCGGAGTAATCCTCTCAATTATCAAGGCCGTTATCGATACATGTATACACGGCTATACCCTTCACTCAATCTATGGTTGGAGGTTTGCCCTTTTTGGGGCAATTGGGAATTCTGTAACTGGATTGCTCATCACTAGAGCTCACCAAAAAAAATTGTCAAGAGACAAAACACTTGACGATAACGAACCTATAAGAGAAATCGTCACGATATCTAGAAGGGAGCAGGACGCATCACGTAGACTCTCTGGCGTCGATCCTGTCCTTGCTGATCGTCTTCGTGCTGATCTTCCGCAAGGCCATGGCATTGCGCAAGACTAGAAGTGGGGAGGTGTTACGTTTTAGCCTCTCTCGCTACATGGAACTGAATTATCTGTTCACTATAAGGAGTTGCGATGGACTTTAGCCGACGTCGATAACTAAAAACCACATCTCCATAGAGGGATAAGGCTCCTCACAGGAGAACCTGGTGTCGGTAACTACAGTTACATCCCTATCGACAAACGAGGTTGCTCGCAGGAGAACCAGGTGTCGGTAACTACAGTTACATCCCTATCGACAAACGAGGTCGCTCGCAGGAGAACCAGGTGTCGGTAACTACAATTACATCCCTATCGACAAACGAGGCTGCTCGCCGGAGAACCTGGCGTCAGTAATAACGATTATACCCCTATCAACCAGCAAGGTTGCTTTCAAGATAAAACCTAGAACTAGCTTATCATTATTCATTTGCACTAAATTAAGTAAAATCTGCTATATTAAATATAACGAATCCACATATTATACTAAACTGCAAAAGCCAATATCATTATATAACTTCAATTAAAACGAAAAAATCTACTTGCTATAATATTTTGCTAGAAGCAATATCGAAATGAATATATATTTATTTTATTTTATGACGGGGGGACGGTTCCGTTACCGGACCCGACTTCAGCACGCAGGCCATAGGCCCATTGTACCCCCCAACTCCTGCTCACACCAGCAACCCAGCACCTCTGACGAAGTGTACCATTGGTGCTGGTGTGAGTGACGATACCTCCTCAGGCGCCATAAAAGGGCGCCCGAAGCAGTTCAACCGGCCCAGCGCAAGCGCCGGGCACTGGCAAAGCACGTGTAGCGAGGATTCCTCCTCCTCTTCGCACTTTCGACACATCGTCACCTCGCATTTCCCAAGACGCTGCAAGTGCCTCCTGAGTCCGCAGTGTCCCATATACAGTCCAACTGCTATCCTCAGGGAGCTCCTATCCAGCCTAAGAAGGTGCTGCGTCAATTTCTTGTTCAGCCCCTTCAAGACTGCTTTCGCCTGCCTCATCCCCGGTTCGGCCAGCCATTCCACATTGTGTTGGTTTTCCATCCACATGCGAATGTCCGCTTTAACCCAGCATTTGGTCACTCCTGTGGCCGGCTCCGGCCCCATGAATGGCGTAGCTGCCCCTTCCCTTGCGCGGCTGTCCGCCTCCTCATTGCCCTCTATGCCCCTGTGTCCAGGTACCCACAGAAGGCAGACCTTGTTCTGGCCTGCAAGGCGTCCCAGCGCGTCCTTGCAGTCCCTAACGAGCCCACTCCTGCACTTCACAGCTTCCAGAGCTCCCAGGGCCGCCTGGCTGTCTGTGCAAATGCATATCGTCCTGCCCCTGTATCCTCTTCGGATATTCTCCAGTGCGCAGTCTCTAATTGCCACCACCTCTGTTTGAAACACCGTACAGAATTTCCCCAGTGGGATGCTCTTCTTCCATCTGGATCCCTGCAGGTGTATTCCTGCCCCGTCCCCTCCACCACCTTGGATCCATCTGTAAACCAGATAAGCTCCTGTCCGTGGAGTGGCCCGGGTTCGTCAATCCAATCCTCTCTGTTCGGGTAGATTACCCTTACCGGACTGTTGAAGGAGTATTCTACTTAAATGTGATCCTGCCACATGTTAGACGCCTTGCTAATGCTTCCCAGGGTCGCCACGACTTCGGCGTGTCCCCCGGAGCACGCTCTTCGTCTTCATTGACCCGCGAGCTTCAGCCTGTACGCTGCTGCCATCGCCGCCCCCCTGACCTCGATGGAGAGGGGGGGTAGCAGCAGCCCCATGGGACTAACCGGCGTGGTACCCATCGCCCCCGTAATTGCTCTGCACGCGAGCTCCCTGATGTGATCGAGTATGTTCCTCGCCATCACCAGCAACGTTCTCCTCCACCACACCAGCGCCCCGTGCAGCAGGGCCGGCTTTATCACGGCTGCGTAAACCCACCGCATCATCTTGGGGTTGAGACCCCATACTTTTCCGCAGATTCTGCTGGTGGCCCACAACAGCGCACAAGCTCTTCTGCCCACCACTGCCACGTGCTTCCCCCAGTTCAGTTTGGCATCTAGGGTCACTCCGAGGTACTTCACCGAGCCCGCGGGAACCAGTGTTCTACCGTAGAAGGTCGGGTCTTCCCAGCCCACAATCCTCCTCCTCCGTGTGAACAGGACCAGTTCCGTTTTGTCCGGATTGACCGTCAGCCCTGTGTCCTTGCACTATTTCTTTACCATTCTCAGAGCCGTCCCAGTGAGCTCCCTCGCCACGTCGGCGTGCTTGGATCTCACCACGACGGCAATGTCATCCGCATACCCCTGCGTCCGCAGGCCCATCCCATTGAGCCTGCACAGTGGTTCGTCGACAACTAGGCACCACAACAGGGAGGATATCACCCCCCCCCCCTGCGGGCAGCCCCTCGTCACCGACACCCACAGACTTCTGTCACCTCTGGTGACCTTCAAACTCCGGTCCCTGAGCATGCCCTCGATCCACCTCACGGTGGTCGAGTCCACCCCGTGTCTCACGGCCGCCTCCACTATTGCCTTAACAGAGGTGCAATTAAATGGCCCCTCTATATCGAAGAAGATACCCACCGCCAGTTCCTCAACCGAGCGCGCCGCCTCCAGGCTGTCCACCAGCCTGTGCAGCGCCGCCTCGACCGACTTCCCTGGCTGATAGGCGAACTGCATGTCGTGGAGCGGTTTCACCAGAAGCGTCCCCGCCCTAACATGCCTATCCACCAGCCTCTCCATCGTCTTTAGCAAAAACGACGTAAGGCTGATAGGCCGAAAAGCGCCCGGTTGGTCGTAATCGTTCCTCCCGGGCTTTAGTATGAAAACCACCCGCGTTCGCGTCCACGAACGACGTATATAGCCGAGAGCTATGCTGGCCCTCCTGACTTTTGTCAGCGGTGCTAGAAGTACCCCCAGCCCCTGCTGAAGCAGGGCCGGGAATATGCCGTCCTCCCCCGCGCTCTTAAAAGGTTCGAAGCTCCTGATGACCCAGCTAACCTTTCCCGTCGTGACGACCTTTGAGGCAGTGACCCAGTCCCTTTCAGCCCGCATAAGACGGGTGCCGTCAGGCCCCGGGTCTCCGTCTTCCATCGCCACGTACCCCGGGAAGTGCTTGCCCATCAGGGTGTGCATCTCTTCCTCGTGTGATGAGGTAAAGCCCCCATCCGGCCGTCTAAGCGGACCAGTGGCCCGGCCTCGATCTCTCTTGAGGATTTTTTTGGAGTCTAACCGCCACAGGTATGCGTCCGCATCCCCGCAGAACTTCCTCCACGAATCCCTCTTTGCCTTCCTAATGGCCTCCTTGAAGGCCCTCTGGCACTGCCTGTACTCCTCCCAATTCCGAGGGTCCTTGGTTCTATTGGCCCTGTTACAGGTTCTCCTGGCCTCCGACCTAAGTCTATCCAGGCCCCTATTCCACCACCAACTTTTCCCCCTGCCCACCGTTTTCACGGGGCAGTTATCCTCAAAGGATCTCCTCATAGAGCCCTTCAGCACTTTGACGGCTGCATCAACCTCCACGGGAGTCCCATACCTGGATGGGAAGACCTCCATCCTCCCCCTCAGGTCTTCCTCATAACCCCGCCAATCCGTGGATCTCGGGTCCCTATACGAAACCTCTCCCACGGCTGGCTTATCTCCCCTGATGGCGAAGCAGATGTGCCGGTGGTCCGACATAGACGGCTCATCCGACACCCTCCACTCCGCCACGCATTCCGCGGCTAGGCGTGACCCCAACGTCAGGTCTATCACCGCCTTCCTATTGCTAGTAAGAAATGTGGGTACCTTACCTTTATTGAAGATTTCCAACTCGTTGGTCATTAGGAACCCGAGGAGGGCCTGCCCCCGGCCGTTGACGTCCGCACTCCCCCACACTGTGTGGTGCGAGTTGGCATCGCAGCCGAGAATCAATTCCCATCCCCTGTCCCTGCAAAACCTCACCAGCGCCCTGCACTCCTCCGACGGTGGTGGTTCCTTCGAGTCGTATGGCATGTATACGGTCGCCACCGCAACCTCTCTTTCCACTCCTCCCAGTGTCATCTGCAGCCTGATCGCCACTTGATCCATACTGCAGTGCTCACTGAGAGTCGTGAAGCTCACTCCTCTCACGAGGATGCATGCCCTGGCCCTGTGAACAGAGTCGTCATAAATTAGTTGTCCGCGGTCCACGTTGAGCCCCCTGATCCGCCCCTTGAAAGCCCAAGGTTCTTGGATCAGCGATATCTCAACGTTTTCCCGGACCACCCTTCTATTAAGCACCGCTGAAGCCGCCGCGCAGCGGTGCAGGTTGATCTGGATTAGGCAGAGACTACTTACCATGTCCAGGTCCATCGTCCTCCCCCTCCTTCTTCTTCCCGTCCCCGGGCCTGTTGCCTAGCCTCCTTACGGACGCCCGCCCCATGCCCAGGAAGAGCTGCCACCCCAGTTTCTCCAGCGCGGGAATGGCGGTCTCGCTGGCTCCGAGGACGAGCCGGGTACCCTTCGCAGGTTCCCCTGCCCACCCGCTCCACTCAAAGACCCACCACCCCGCGGCGCCGAGTCCCGGGTTTTGCCGGTCCATCCTCCTGAGGATGACCGCCGTGTCCTCCGGTTGCAGGTCCGGCAAGTGTGCCACCATCCTTACCAGCTTAGGCAACTCGTCCAGACCCACAACCTTCAAACTAGCGCCCTCCCAGGGTTTCAGGCTTGACGCCTTCGCCCTAGTCCATTTTTCCGTCTCGCTGTCCGCACAGACGACCTTCAGAACCCCGCCGCTCCGGAAGGTCTCGTGGAACCGTGGCACGAATTCCCCTACGGGAATAGTGTCCATCAGCTCCTCGAGCCCCTCCCGGATCTTCAGGGCCTGCTTCTCCGACATCTCTTCCCCCTGATCGCCATTAACAATGGCGACCCTCGGGAGTCCCGATGCCACCGCCGCGAAGGACCCGGACTTCCAGGCCGCCTCCCTGCGTTTCTTAGGGGGGTGCTTGGAGGCGTTGGGGGATATCTCCTCCAACGACCTCTGCCGCTTCACCGCCCCACTTTGCTCCTGCAGTCCCGAGTATGGGCCTATCTCAGCCCCTCCTCGCTCCTGCGCCTCCCGGAGCTTCCTGTTCCTTTTCCTGGCCGACCCGCTTGGTCTCTTCCTCGGGGCAACCGCTTCTCCGGTTTGCCCGGAAAGGGCGCTCCCCGAGGCCGATCCCTCCTGGATTGCCCCGACTTCCATCGGTAGTTCCAGGGATGTTGGCCCAGCAACTGCCTCTGCACCTGAGGGAGTCGCTACAAACTCCTCCCCCAGCACGTTTCGCTCCACGAAGGAACACCCAGGGGCCCCTTCGCTTCGCTTCCACTCCTCGTTCTCCCCCTCCCCCTTACTTTTATTTGTTTTAGTTTTTAAAAAAAAATCCATTCTGGTCCCACGAGAATCTAGGGAACAAAGGTCCGCCCGCACAAAGCCCCGAATGTGCGGGTAAGGCCTGCATACTCCGAGATGCGGCCCGGTATCTCGGAGGCACCGTTCACGGCGCAGCTCCCCCTGCGTCACGCAGCCCCAGGCACGGTAGCTAAAACACCCTGGCTTGGGGGGTTCCTCTTAGTTGGCCGCGCCCGGTCTCACCTTGTGAGTGATCCCGCGCGCGACCTTGAGCCCCACCACTACGTCAAGGTGGAAACCCGTCGGGGGGATGATATATATATATATATATATATTGTCGCGTCTATGCCATGATTCGCGTTGAATCTACGGGGTCGCAAATCCCGTTACCCGTTGCGTGGAGTCGACACTTCGGCAACACCGCACGTCAACTTAATATTGTGCGGTTATTTCAGTGAAAGAATGGTTGACACAATTTAAACAGAATATGAGATATATTTAATAACAAAAATCAGATTTAACAGAATTAACAATACGGACGATTGACTATGAATTTATGGTGTTATAATGGAATGGAAGTGTGTGTATTTATATGACTTGAAGTTAACTTGTACACCGCGAGAAGACTCGATTGGTTCGGCGGAGTCTCGCGATATATCGTTGCACCGCGAGAGGACTCGATGTTGTCGGTGACCATTCGTGTTTTTGACTGACATTCGTGATGGCAAACGCATATTTCCTTGCCACAAGTGAAGAGTAGTGAGATTTTACATTTTGACCTTTCGTGTTTCATTGGTCAAGAAAATTTTAGATTTTAAGTGGAAGGAAATTCCCGTGTCCAATCACTTGGACCGTTGACGTAGGAGGATAGAGTTGATGGACAACCCTGATCTATGGGGTGCTTGACCACGGAAATTCCGTGGGGCTCATGTGGGTGATTATAGAAAAGTGGTTTTTTTCCGACGAGGTATTTTTGTTTATGATTTAATCCGTTGGTACGAGAAAAACTCACGTACGCCAAAAAGTGTCGTATAATTGAGAAAAGTTAAATTCTTAGTTGTGGATTATAAAAGGGGGCACAAGCACACTTCCATTTACTGTTTTAAGCCGTCGTGTCTGCTTGCCAAATGTTGGATTGCCTCCACGTGGTCGCCCGACGCGAGCGACGTCTGCGCGAGTTCACGAGCGGGTTGTAGTCCCTTTTTTATGGTCCCCAGGTAAGAGATGGAAACTTTTACCCGAAGAACCTTTCCGGACATCGGTGGTACATAAACGATTGAATGTATGCTTGGGTATATAAGTGTATGTACGTGTACCTTATACTAGTATGCAAATGTTATAGTGTGATTGATATGAAATTTTATAAAAGCGTGAAGAAAATTATTCTATATGAATGCAATTTCGCTTTGCGTCCGATGGCACGCAACAATATATATATATCACATTGGGACTTGGAGTTCGCAAGCACCTAAAACGAATCTCATAGAGTCGATGCGCAAAATCATGGACGGAAACGGCAGAGACATATACAAAGATTATCAGCTAGAATATACAAATGATTCTCAGGAAGAGGATCGAGATCAACACTTCGTAGAAATAAAAGCAATTAACGCGTGCACTATATATGGTGCGATCCTTGCTTCTTCTCAAATCTCTTCCGCCAACCATGGTTTTGGCAAATCAATTAGTAAAGAATAATTATTATAAAATAACCATATTTAGTTGCGATCAAATGCCAGTTATGCCAACTTATAAAATAAGTTAAAACTTGAGAAATGTGAACACTTGTACCCGCGGAAAATCTCAGTTTACTAAAAACATAAGAGTGGGCATTCCGCACCAGTATATATACTTAACCTATGATATTCCTGCAAAATTTCTGTATTAAAACTGTATTAATCGTATAAGGAAAATATGTAACGTCTATGGAATGCCCTACACAGGGCCTTCATTGCTACACAGGGGAGTTGAGGCTCAGGGGTTTCGGCGTCGCAACGCCTCCCTACTCCGAACGAATAACCGAATGGGAGGGAGCCATTTAGGCATACCCCATCGTACAGGTTCAAAAACCAACCAGAGTTCAACTTAAAACACTCCACGAAATTCAAATCAGTTCACTTCGCGAGTCTTGGCGGTCAAGTCATAACCATCTTAAAATTCTGCTGTTCGTTCGGGTATTAAATTAAGCAATATCGTATCCGGTCGAATTCACCAAATCATATCAAGTCGCGTTCATCACGCGTATTGTAATTAATCATTTTTAATTAAAAAAGTGTTGTAACAATATATATATTTTATCGGAAATATTCGAACGCTTATAATTATTTAATCCTCTTCGTTTCAAACTAATGTCGCATCGATCTGTGGTCAAAATTAATGTCTGAGAGTATTGCAGTGCTGATAATAGCACGCGTACTCTCCTTTTATATTCTTTCGAGAGTATTGCGGTGCTGATGATAGTACGCGTACTTCCTCTGCTATGGAGAGTATTGCAGTGCTGATAATAGCACGTGTACACTCCTTCTCTAGTCCTTAGGGAGTATTGCAGTGCTGATAATAGCACACGTACTCTCTCTTTCTCTTAGGGAGTATTGCAGTGCTGATAATAGCACGCGTACTCTCTCTTTCTCTGAGGGGTATTGCATTGCTGATAATAGCACGCGTACTCTCTCTTTCTTTGAGGGGTATTGCAATTCTGACAATAGCACGCGTACCCGTCGTCTCTTTTAGTACTGTAGTGCTGATTATAGTACGCATAATCTTCCTACTTTCTCATCCAACAATCTGTAAATGCTATTGAAAATACATCCATGGGTCGTCGACGGGGTGGAGAAGAAGCTCGTGCTCGCCGCAATAGCGCAACAATAATAAACAATATAATAGCTAAACCGGGCCACAACATCCCGGTATATAAACAATTAAGTCGGGCTGCCGCAAATCAGCTTGAAGTCCAAGGTGACACTCCAGTGCCACAATATAAACCAAGTGTCGTCGGCAATAATATCCGAGGTGCTCTGGAGAATTTGGTAGACTTAAATCCTATACGCCAGATTGGGATCGCCACCATTTTTAGAGTAGAGCTTCCCGCTCTGCCAATAGTACGGCGATCACCGGTCGAACTTTTACCAGAGGATCTATCTGCCCAGGTGCCGGAAAACGAGGTCGCGAACGATAATTCCAACGCCAGCACAGTGGAGATACCTCGACCTGATAACGACGTTACTCTCCCTATCGACGGGGATATCGATCACCACTACCAACAACAAGTGGTAGATGATATGATATTCCTGGTAGAGGTCTTTACCATTGAATAAGAAGCCCTCTACGCCTCACCGCTCTCAAGGTATAGTATGTCTACATTTTTGGTTATGCGAACTATTCAGTTAATGCTCTCATCCCTGACTGGCGCATTCCAGTCTAACCTAAGAGAGCATCTAATTTCCTGTTACTTTCCTCTTGCTTTCCCGACGTAACAGTTTTTGGTGGCAGCGGTGGGATACGTTAGATTATCCCATAGGGATGAATTACTGATATCTCGCAAACCTTATAATATTGAGTTTTATAAAACTCATAAAAACAAACATTCCATAATTTACATACGTTTTAAATACTATAATTTGGAATAAAAATGCCTGATACTCGGAATAAAAATGCCTGATACTCGAAGTAAAACACAAAACTTCTCGGAAGCTGAGATTCAAGCTCTCCAAGAGCAGCTAGAAAATAAACGTGTTTTCTCTTTATCTCACTCGATACGCGGAAATGTATACATTGTATGCCGATTTATAGGAACCCACACAGTACGTATAAAAACACACACACACACATGCACACACCCCCTGGCTTGCGACTAAATTATATATATACACATGTATGTAAATCAACTAATGTGTGTGTGTATGTGTGTATTTATACATACATTGTGCATGTTCACACACGCCCAGACACCCCCCACATACACACATGCACACAAATGCACATATATATGTATATAGTTCCGCAGATTGAGAGAGATAGAGAAAAAACGATAATTTTATTGTATACAGACGGTTTACAGAATGAACGCAGTCTATATGACTGGTTGACGCGATCGTAAGACGTAGCGTTTCACCGTCGAGTTATATAGTTATATTATTAGAGCATACGAATTGTTCTAGAACTATTATTTTTATCAAGAGATTGTATTGTATAAATAGATTGTTGATATCATAAGTGAAAAGTAATGTGAGAAAAATGGGCAACAAAAATAACAAATGGAATGGTCCTCATTCTCGTCGACTGAGTGGCATTCGCAGGTACGTGTTAATACAACTAACATTCGGGGAAAAAGAGAATGTATGATGCGGAGAACGAAGAGAAAGAATGTGGAGACTCAATATCAATTCTGGAGGTATACCTTGCTTCCGATTATAATAAAACTAGTTTCATTCAGAAGATAAGGGTACCTCGAAAGTACTTTCTTAGTTTTTACCAAGTTTCGCTGAAATCGTCCAAAAATACTTTGTCTCACTTTAATTGCCCATGACTGTATATAGTAATAGACAGAGACAGAGAAATAGAGATTAGGGTTGTTCTTATCGAGGTAATGTCTGAATTTTTTTTGCCGCTCGCCCACGGGATTTGGGTTGACTGAAAACTACTGGATTTCTTTCGACACTCGCTCTCTGAATACGCAACACTGTATTTACACACATATATATACATATATATATATATATATATATATATATATATATATATATGTATATATATGTGTATATATATATATATATATATATGTGGGTTCAGTGAATTTGTGCGTATAATTGTGTGTGTGTGTGAGCAAAAAATGTTTAGAGCAAATGACAGATTTATGACGAGCGTGTTTGTGCGTGACTGAGATTGCCAGGGTTTCCGAGAGAGCGCGGGTGGCCAGTGTGACGAGTCGTGAGGCCACCCTTGGAACAAAGACTGTATAGAATGAGTGTTTGTGTGACTGAGAAGAGTGCTATAGAAAGAAGAGAGAAAATGAGATTGTGCCTGCATGATGTGTCGAAGAGGCGAGTAGTCTTAGATGAAGTGCGAGAGCGAAAAGATCGTGAGCGGCCTGGCTTATTTTAAGTTGTGATTGATAATTATTTGTATTCCCTACTTTACTCAATAAAATATATTCATACCATTTTTAAGTATCCTGCTGCATGATTGTGATCCTACAAATTTTGGGGGCTCGTCCGGGATCATGTCAAGGCCAGATTACTTTAACGTGTAGTGTGAATAAGAAGTTTATGTGGTGGAATGCGTGTTGATCGATACCTGTGTTGAACATTAAAGATATTAAGTGCGGTGTGTAAAAGGCAGACGGCCAATCGACGAATATTGCGTAGCGTATTTAAAGTGTTGAAAATTAAAGAAGTTGAGTGGGGCACGTAATAGGCAGACGGCCAATCGACGAACTTTGCGCAACGTATTTAAGGTGTTAAAATGGCGACATTCGATGATACAGCTTTGGCGTTCGAGACTGTGGACGTCGAAGAAATAAGAAGCAAATTACTGGAGCTTGGACTATCGACGAAGGGATCCAAGGCAGTGCTGGTCGAACGGTTGAAAAAGACTCTTAAAAATGACGATAAGGCGGAGAAGTCCCAACGGACAGCAAGTGGTAAAGACGACAAAGAACACGACGACGAAGACGATAGTGGTGAAGAAGAGGATGAAGTCGATCCTAAATCATTATCAACCACGCAGTTGAAATCGCGACTTCGTGACTTAGGTTTGAAGGTGACGGGTAAAAAGGCCGACCTAGTCGGGAGACTAGAGGCAGCTCTGGATAAAAACGATAAAGATAGCTCAGAGGATGATAACAGCAGTGATGATGAAGAGAACGACGCAAAAGATATACGTCGCGATAATAGAAGGCAAGATCGACGCGAACGTGGCGTAAATTATCGAGACCTTGATGATCGGCGTACCACGTTGACGTTTAAAGATGTCGAAGACGCACTAGAAACTTTTAGTGGCGACGGTAGTGAAAATGTTCGACGTTGGTTTTTGACGTTTGAAGAAACTGCGGAAATGTGTTCGTGGACGGACTGTCAAAAGGTGATATATACTAAAAGATTGTTACGTGGGTCGGCAAAATTATTTGCAAATTTTGAGTGCCATGCCAAGACATGGAGTAAGTTAAAAAAGGGGTTAATCCGCGAATTTTCTACGACGCTGAACAGTAAGCAAGTGCATGCACAGTTAAGCAGTGTAAAAAAAAGGGGTGATGAGACGTATCAGGCTTATGTCTATCGCGTGTTGGAGATGGCCAGTCACGTCGATATCGAATTAGACGCCAAGATACAGTATATTATTGACGGTATTCAGGACGATGAAGTGAACAAGTCCATATTGTACGGAGCTTCTACGGTGAAAGAGTTGAGAAGAAAACTAATACATTACGAAACGCAAAGGAACAATGCTAATGTAAAGACGAGTGTAAGAATCCAGAAGCATGACAAACATAACAGGATGAAGAAGCCAAACCACACGCCCGATGGGGAGAAAGCTAAACGTTGTTTCAATTGTGGCAGTAAGTCACATTTGAGTACAGACTGCCCGGATAGGGCGAAAGGACCAAAGTGCTTCAAGTGCGGTGAATTTGGACACGTGTCTGTAAAGTGTACGGTCGAGAGAAAAACCTCTTATGCTGAAAAGGAAAAAAAAGAAAAGACACGATGTGACGCGTTGCAGTCAGGGGACAAGAAAACATATAAGCAGGTCAAAATTTTGGGCGAAGAAGTTACAGCTGTGCTGGATTCGGGTAGCGACCTACATCTGGTGCGTGCTAGTTGTTATGTGCGGCTCGGAGCCCCGAAGCTCGAGTTAAAGACAATTCCTTTCAACGGTGTTGGTGCGTTGAACCAACGCACACTTGGACGCTTCAGAGCGGATATAATTATCGACGATTTGGAATTCTCGTTCGAATTTGACGTAGTCCCAGATGAATTTCTCGGACATGATTTATTGGTAGGTGGCGAATTGTCCGATCACGCCGAAGTTCGTGTGAGACGCAGACAGGCTGTACTGAAGAAAATTGACTCGAAGGAACATTTAACGGAGACGAAAGACAGTGGCTGGAAGGAAGTGTTAAACATCAGTGTGTTTCAAGAATTTGAGAAGGAGCACGACGTTTCTATTCAACACGTGACCGATCCAGAGATTAAAAGTGATTTGAGGGAAGCGATTGAAAATTACACGCCGAAGAAAACAAAGGATACAGGAGTGAAGATGCGTATCATGTTGCAGGACGATGCGCCTGTATTTCAAAATCCACGACGGCTCTCAGCTGAGCAGAAAAATCAAGTGAACGAGATCATTGAAAAGTGGATAGACGAGGGCGTTGTAAGACCAAGTGTATCTGATTTTGCAAGTCCTATAGTGCTGGTGGAAAAGAAGAATGGACAGTTGAGACTCTGTGTCGATTATCGGTCTCTAAACAAGAAAGTGATAAAAGACAGGAATCCGTTGCCATTGATCGAGGATCAGCTGGATCGACTCCAAGACGCAAGAGTTTTTTCCACGCTAGATTTAAAAGATGGATTTTTTCATGTGCCCATCGAGGAAGACAGTGTGAAATATACGGCATTTGTGGTGCCCGATGGACACTATGAATTCTTGAAAGTGCCTTTCGGACTCTGTAATTCACCGGCGGTTTTTCAAAGACATATTAGAGCAGTTTTTCGTTCGTTGATCACTGCTGGTGTCGTACTGGTTTATTTGGACGATTTGATTATTCCCGCCAAAGACGAAGAAGAAAATTTAAAAAGGTTGAAAATTGTGTTGGACACGGCAAGTGACTATGGTTTGGTGATAAATTGGAAAAAGTGTGAGTTGTTAGTAAGACGCGTGGATTATCTGGGATACATTGTGGGGGCTGGACAGATCCGACCCTCCGATAGAAAAACAGTAGCGGTAGCAAAGTTCCCAATTCCAAAAACGGTGAAACAGGTGCAAAGTTTTTTGGGACTCACGGGGTATTTTCGCAAGTTTATTCCTCAATTTGCAGTTCAAGCGCGACCTTTATCTCAGTTGCTAAGAGACGATGTCAAGTTTGTGTTCGGAATAAATCAAAAGACGGCGTTTGAAAAGCTAAAATCGGCGTTGATCGAAGGGCCGGTACTTAAGCTTTATCGTGTCGGAGCAGTGACCGAATTACACACAGACGCTTGTATGGGTGGTCTAGGCGCTGTTTTACTTCAAAAGGATCCTGACGATAGTAAGTTGCACCCCGTCTACTATGCGAGTTGGAAGACGACACCCGCCGAGGAAAAATACACCAGCTACGAGTTAGAGATTTTGGCTGTCGTAAAAGCGTTGAAGAAGTTTCGCGTGTATTTGTTGAACATCGATTTTAAGATTGTGACAGATTGTAAGGCGTTTGTGTTGACAATGAAGAAGAAAGATTTGTGTTTGAGAGTGTCACATTGGGCGTTGTTGATCGATCAATTTAACTACACGATCGAGCATCGACCCGGCGCGTCAATGCGCCATGTCGATGCATTAAGCAGAAATCCTGTCGAGATTTTACTGGTACAGGAAGGCCGAGACGGTTTGATAGAACAAATTCTGAGAGCGCAAAAAGATGACCCCGAGTTGAAAAAAATAATTGACTCCGTTCAAGCCGGTCGATGCGACGAATTTTCAATGTTGAAAAAAGGGGTACTATACCGTGAAAGTGACGGTACTGAACTTATGGTGGTGCCTAAAACGATGCAGTACGACGTGATTAAGCAAGCTCACGAACAAGGTCATTTCGGATGGAATAAGACAGAGTTTGTGATAAAACGTGAATTTTGGTTTCCTAAAATGAGACAGAAAATTCAAAGAGTGATTGATAGTTGCGTAAAATGTTTACTACCGGAGAGAAAGCACGGGAAGAGTGATGGGTTGTTAAATCCCATCGAAAAGGGGGCTGTGCCACTGGATACTTATCACATCGATTATTTGGGTTCAATGCCCTCTACAAAGAAAGCTTACAATCATTTATTTGTTGTCGTTGACGCTTTCACGAAGTTCGCATGGTTATACCCGACGAAGTCGACGACAGCTGACGAAGCAATAGATAGACTCAAGAAACAAGCGGTGATTTTCGGAAATCCCAGGCGTATTATTTCCGACCGAGGTGCAGCATTCACAGCTAACGCATTTACCGAATACTGCAAATCTGAGAACATTGAGCATGTTCTCATCACAACAGGTATTCCTAGAGGAAATGGTCAGGTGGAAATAATGAACCGTGTAATCATTCCAATTTTGACGAAATTATCAGCAGAGAATCCGATGGAGTGGTGGAAACACGTGGACAAAGTGCAGCAGTTTATGAACTCCTCGTTCAGTAGAAGCACCAAGAAGACGCCTTTCGAGTTATTGATTGGTGAAAAAATGAAGCTCAAAAATGATCAACAGTTGAGGCAATTGGTCGAGGATGAATTCATCAAGTTGTTCGAAGAAAAACGCACGAATCTGCGCGATGAGGCATGACAGAACATCCAAAAAATTCAAGAAGAAAATAAGAAGACGTTTAATCGGAAGCGGAAGCCAGCTGAGAAGTATGCGGTTGGAGATTTAGTTGCCATTCAGAGGACGCAGTTTGGATCAGGTCTGAAACTGTACCCTAAATTTTTGGGACCGTACAAAATAACGTCGGTCATGAGAAATAACCGCTACATTGTGGAAAAGCTTGGGGACCACGAGGGTCCCAATCGCACGAGCTCTGCGGCTGATTTCATGAAGCCATGGGCAAAAGCGAACAACTTCGATGAGCAGTTCCTTGACGACGAGGACGCAATTTTTGAAGAGTGCAGTGGCGAGTGAAAACGTGGTATCGAGGGCGATACCAATGCAGGATGGCAGATTGTGGGTTCAGTGAATTTGTGCGTATAATTGTGTGTGTGTGTGAGCAAAAAATGTTTAGAGCAAATGACAGATTTATGACGAGCGTGTTTGTGCGTGACTGAGATTGCCAGGGTTTTCCGAGAGAGCGCGGGTGGCCAGTGTGACGAGTCGTGAGGCCACCCTTGGAACAAAGACTGTATAGAATGAGTGTTTGTGTGACTGAGAAGAGTGCTATAGAAAGAAGAGAGAAAATGAGATTGTGCCTGCATGATGTGTCGAAGAGGCGAGTAGTCTTAGATGAAGTGCGAGAGCGAAAAGATCGTGAGCGGCCTGGCTTATTTTAAGTTGTGATTGATAATTATTTGTATTCCCTACTTTACTCAATAAAATATATTCATACCATTTTTAAGTATCCTGCTACATGATTGTGATCCTACATATATATATATATATTGTCACGCCGAATTTGACTGTGGGGGGGGGGGGAAATATAAGGGAAACACAAACTCGGGGTTAACACAAAAAATATAGCCTCTTTAATGAACACAAAAAAAGAATATATTACAAAAAAAGAAAACTCGCAAAGAACACAAAAAAAATAGAATAAAATATAATAATAATAACAATACAGTTGGGCGCCAGCTATTTTAAGGGCATAACTGCCTTTCGACTTCGGGTTATCAACGACAGGGAAATGTTATACACGGGCTAGCTCGGGGACTAGGGGAACTACTCTCAGGGGGGGGCAAGGTCCGTGGTTCGGCCTCTTAATAATTACCACGGTCGTTTTTCATGGCAGGTTAATTTTGGCTATTTTTAATCGGGGTCGAATTTATTGGGGAAAACGCAAAAATAATACTCAAAATTATCGGGGAACGCAAAAATAATAATTTTCAAAATTATCGGGGTTATTGGGGAAAACGCGAAAGAACAAAACGAATAAATTTGGGACTGACTCTAATTATTTGTACACCACCACACTGCAGGGCTCGATACACTTCGAGAGGGTATACGCACGCAAAATATATTCGGGAAAAGATGGCGTCCGCCTCGTGGCCGGGTACGCACTAAAAATTTTATAAAAATTTCGCCACACTCGAAAATGAAAATTTTCGCTCTACTCACTTTTTTTCTCCTTTTCACCCCTCTTTCTTCTCCTGTCTTTTTCTCTTTTTCTTTCCTCTCTCTTTTCCCACTCTCTTCGCCTTTGCTTTTTTTTTTCACACAAAAAAAAACTGTATATAAAAAAAAATATAACTCTTATAATTCAAACTCACAAAAAAAAAACAGAAAAGAAAGAAAACTCTATATAATATCACTCAAACAAAAACTCTATATAATCTCCAAACTCTCTCCAAACTCTTTACAACTCTTCACACTCTCTCCTTCTCTCTCTCTCTCTACAACGCTTTACTCTATATAACTCTCTATACACTCTTTCTCTTTACTCGCTTTCTCTGTACTCTATTCTCTCTCCACGCTACGCTCGAAGTGAGGGCTCCTTGCTCCTCACTCGACACGAGGACTGATAAAGGAAATCAAAGGGCAGGGAAGGGGTTACGGGACTGACGTATTTCCGTGGGGTAGCCATTCATCGGAAATCTGCATTAATTCGCGCCTGTGAACGGGTCCTTGTCCTGGAGAGCGATAGTTGATTGGCCGGGAAAACTGCAGATAGAGGAACACGTGGGGCCATCTCTCGCACGTGGGAATTCTCACGGTCGATATCGGCAATCAATACCGCACGCTGCTGCCCTCATTAGCATAGAGAGGGTACTCTCTCGCCCCACTCTCTCGCTGCGCGTGCTCGGGAATGTCCCTTATCGACACGGCAGACGAGAAGAGTGGGCTATTGCCGCGCTCACGATCTCTCTCTTTTTCGTGGCAAATTTGAGCCTAACAATTGCCGTGAGCGCGGGATGGTCTTTTGTGACCCTCTCTAGCCGGGCAGTGCAGCGTGGGTTCTTCTCCTCGGGGATGCTGGTGATGGTGCCTCTCCAGGACTTGCTGATCTTCTTGCGCTGGGCTCGTTGGTGGGGATACGTCAGGGGGTGTGGGGAGGGGAAAAAGGTATTTCGTGGGGAAATCATATGGGTTTTTCAGGGGTATACAGGGAAATTTGTAGGGTTTTCTTGGGAATTTTTGGGGAAGGCCTCTTCTGTGTCTCGGTGTCGTGGCGGGTTACTCGATATTTACATTTTATTTACTATTACTATTTACATTCTTTTACTTAAATTCTAACATTTACATTCATCGGGGTTAAGTGTGGTGGCGGACTTCGAGCGCGGGGATTCGGTACAATTACTATAAAAAACTCTATTTTTGGGGCCTCCTTGTGACGCCACGTCACAATATACATACATGTATACATGTGTGAATTCGCAACATTGTTTACATTGCAAATTTTATACAGCGACAAGTTTTTTTGAAAATCAATCGTCACCGAGATTGCATGGTCTCGCTGCCGATGCTCATTTATAATCGCTCCATGGATTCGTTGATTTATGTCAACGATATAATCGAGCAGTCATTCTATAAGCTCGCCAAATTTTATACAGCGACAAGTTTTTTTTTCAAATAAATCGACACCGAGATTGCATGTTCTCGGTGTAGATGCTCATGAATAATCGCTCGATGAATTCGTTGATTTATTTCAACGATATAATCGAGTAGTAATTGCATGAGCACGCTACATTGTGTAGAGCAACAATTTTTTTTGAAAATCAATCGTCACCGAGATTGCATGGTCTCGGTGTATATGCTCATGCATATTCGCTCGGTGAATTCGTTGATTTATTTCAACGATATAATGGAGCGCATGAGCTCACTGCATGTACGGTGAAAAAGTGACTCGAGAGAGTCAATCGTCACCGAGATTCCATGTTCTCGGTGTCGATGCTCGTACACCATCACCTGATTTGGTCATTGATTTATTTCAATCACGTCACGGAGCTGAATTTGTAGGAGATTACTGAATTACATGCAGCAGGATACTGAAATAACTCGCGAGTCATTCGACATATAATGAAATAACTCGAAAGAGTCATTCGTCATGTAATGAAATAACTCGAGAGAGTCATTCGTCGCCGAAATTGCATATTTTCGATGACGAAAGTCGAACTCGACTGACGATGCGCGTGCAGCATCATACGATGAAATTTTTAATTTATTTGAATGCATTTGACTCGACAATCTTATATATCCGATCAAAATCTCATCGACCTGCATTCATGCGAGCTCGTCAAAGTACGCGTAAAATAAATTGACTCGTACGAGTCATTTTCGTCACCGAGATTACACTGTTACGTCCGAGGGCGCGCGAAAATTCGAATCAAACGTCGAGCGGTAAACGTTGACGCTATTTATTAATCCTAATCGATATTTTAAAACGACGGGTCAATAGGGGAGTGGGAATGTTCGCTGTAAGACCTCGAGAGATCTTGTTAGTTTCGACTAGGTGATTTGAATAGGTTAGTTTCTACTGAATAAAGAAGTATAAGGTCCAACTTTATGCACACAATAGAGGTATATTTATTGAATATAAATGCAATGTGATTAGTTGAGTACATTCGTTACATTCGTGATCAATTCCGTTAACATTGTAATCATTAACATAAATCGTTTAATTACCTTATCGGAGAGGTGTCTTTTGATTGTTTGAGCGTTGAATTGGTTTTCACAATCTTCCTTATTTATTATAATTATTACGCCGTAATCTATGTTTCTCGATTTTTAGAAGTCTTTATGTGACTTTGTATTTCACTTTTATATTCTTTAACTTGGTACTTTGTTTTAACAACGATTCACTCTCTTCTACAGAAGACCCGAAATCGCGGACAGAGTTTAAGTACTTGACAATTTGAAAAATATATAAGTGTGATCTGCACAGTCCGGCTCGCTCTCTTCTACTGAAGACCTGGAGTCGGAGAGCGTGACCGCGTTGATAAGATTTTGGAAAAACTCTGCAAGAGATGAAAGGCGGGGCGGCGTTTTTATAATAGAAAAAATGGCTAGGTGGGGGACAACTTTTACAGATTTGGGCATAGATGTAGTAGGCTTATTTCGTCTTTCTCAGAAATTGTGGTACTTCCTGGTGCGGCAATAAAAATTAGATATTAAAGTTTGTCGCTCAAGTGACACAGATGCGCGAGTGACTTCCAGGGTTACTATTGGTGTTCCTTCCAAAATAACTTTTATTGTCGCTCTCTTGGAGAGCAGTCGAATAGACCTATGATCTCTTGGTCGATGAACACGTGTATTACATTACTATGTGTACAGCTAACATGGCATAGCCATGGGTGTGAGAAAGAAAGGTGGTAAGTAGCTCTCCTAGTGAGAATGAGTCGTGAAATGTATTAATATTATGTATAGTTGGTTGTGATGGCTATGTTACTGTGGTTTTTTGAGAACGCAGAATATGGGTAAAAGATCTTAGAATTAACTATAAAAATTTCGTCGTACGTGACAACACATTCTCGGTGACCGTTGACAACCGCGCTTGTTTGACGGGACGAAGCGACCGAGCCGCTTTCGCATGCCTCGCACGGCATGAGCTTGCTGTTGAATAGCCGATGGCGTATAGTGCCCTCTAACGGTGGCGCGCGCCGCACAGATGGTAATTCGTTGTGCGCGTCCCGTTCACTACTATGCCGACCCCATCGGAGTTCGCCAAAACCTTTCACATCCTCTTAAATTGTATCGAGCCGAGGACCAGTGCATTGTTGCAACGTAAATTATTAAGGATGTGGTTGAACACGGGAACTTTTATTTTATTCTTTTCCATTGTGATGTTTTTGGTAAATAAATTATATTGTGATTCCCGGTCAACTTTGTGTGTGTTGTTGCCTTATTGTGGTCACCCTGCGAGAAAACCCAGCCCCTCTACCATTTCGATGGCTGTAGCCGAGTCGGGCCAGTTTCTCGCGCGCTTGTGAGAAAAATAAATTTGTCACGAGAGCTTTTCTCTTTCGTGGCTGGCGCCCAATCTCACAAGTGTCGCGGGAAGGCTTTGTGAGCGAAGTCCGCGGGAAAATGCGTCACAACACATACAAACGAAGCTTTATTCCACAAGCCAAAAGTGCACTGTACAATAGCTCGTAGTATATACGTTGTACGAAAGCCGCAGTGCTCGTTCTACTGAGGCTGACCGCGTTATCCCAACGGATTAACCCATATGTTATTTTCCACGCCAAAAACATTGTTCCTATACCCGCCGTGCATTTCGTTATTCTGCCGTTTGTGCAGGAAACACAGAAATAGAAATAAGAAAAAAATACAAAATTTTGCTCTTCTTGTAAGCGTGCTTTGTCGGCGCAATATGCTGGTACGTAAGAACGCACGGTTGGTTGGAATGCTGAGGGGCTCGACGGGTTTTGTACAAATATGTTTGCACGGGATGACAGAGCGGCGCGTGAATCCCTGCACGCTCCATCATCATAATGGAGATCGGAAAAGGGATTGATAGAGGCAGTTTGATCGGTAAATTCTTTTTTTAACGTGACTTTCGCGCGACAAAGAAAGATAATATTGTATGAAAAGAGTATATAAAATGAAGAACCAAGATATTAACGGTCATTTGAAGGCAGTATAATCTTTTTCCACAATATGTGAAAGAACACTTTTAATCGTTATAAGAAGACGCTGCGTTCAGCTCCGTCACCATTATTCATTTTCCTTTTTAACTCCTGCTTGCCCTCTGGGCAAAAAGACGGAAGTTATGCATTTGCGCCACATTCCGTGTGTTTGAGAAATGACGAATGAGTAGGATGATAGTGGAACGAAGGTGTTTAATGAATGGAATTCGACGCACAGGTGTTTTATGTAACAGGTGTTAAATAATTATTAGAAAAAACGAACGGAAAAAAACTATGTACAATGAGGTGAACCTTGGGCTGACACATGAGAAACTAACCGTGAGCTGATGCGTGATAAAAGTCCATACACAAAATGATTATATCAATCCACGTCGCACGAAACCCGTAACAAGAAGACCGCGGCGTCTGTAACCGTCGCGACCACGAGGTGAAAACGTGCAATATCATCTGCCGAGAGTCTCGCAGATCTCACGACACGATGAATTGCTTCCTAAGATAGTCCATTCATGAGCAACCGAAAAACGTGCGTGAATAACGCGAGAATGAGAGTACCAATTGAGTATCAAAATTAAGTGAGGAGACGTTGAGAATGAGCAGTGAGCTATATCGCGGCCATTATCTTTCTCCCGACACACGACACACATACTAACGAGAAAAACGATGTACGTTGCCGGCGCCTCCCCCATCGACGTGAGAGCGCATGCGCTTTTAATTGCATGTTTTCTGAAGTTTATTAAAAACTTCATTGGGACCACGACGGACTTCATAGTAATAACACATCTACGTGTTTTTACTGACAGGAACTTTAATATTCGGCACCCGTGAGTTTGTTTTAACAATATGTTTATTTTTTATGTTCTTTGTACCTCATAGTTTTTAGAAAAAGTTTTGTTTTCGTGAAAAAATATGATTTCCGAGATGCAGGATACCGGAATGATCCAGTTAGTCAGAAAATCGTATTCAGAAATTATACTATCATTTTTTTGTATTCGTGAATTACTTTACCAACAACGCCAGCTACACTTCGGTTCACCTCTCCTCCCCCCCCCCGTGACCTAGGTGGCGCTGTTGGCAGTATATTCTCCCGGTATGTTACAGCACTCACGTATACATTTTCATGTGGTGACATTGGTAAGTTCGTTTTACATGATAAGGGCATGTGACAAGTTTTTTAAAAGGCATCCACGGGCGCACAACATATATCGGCAATTCATAATCAGTGCACCGGATATCTATACATTGCATACGATATTCTGCGGACATGAAAATAATAAATATCGATATCCTATCCCAGATACATAAGCTCCACCAAAGTGACGCAAAGTGACAATTATGCAGCACGTGTTGCATGTGTCGCCATATTTCCGTCATGTACGTCACTTTAGTGGCGTGGAGCTTGTCTATCTGGCATATTCGCTCTACACGGCTTGGTTCACTAAGGCCGGGTTGTTCCACCTCTAGGTAAAGTTTATCTGCCAGATGTCTCGTACATTTATTGAGGCACTTTTATTAGCTGCTACCTAATACGCATCATTTGCCGTGTGAGTGTGGACTAACATTAGCCATAAGATATCATAAGAGGAGACCTCGCAGTCTGAAGCATGAGGCTACTCAATAGAGTGAACGTAGTATTGTTACGTCCTGCGACTTTCGGGATTTCCTTTTCTCATAGAGATTGTCAAATCCAACAATTCTCAAGGGAATAAGAAAGGAAGTACGAAACATGGTCGAGTTCACGTGCGCATAATTTTCAGTCACCGAAACGAATCGATGGAATTTACCAGTACGAACGGTTGGTGAGAGCGAAGAGTTTTCGTCGCCAAGGCTCGCCTAAACGGCGACGGCTATCGCTGCTAACACTAACAATCGTCAATCGTCGGAAAG
Source organism: Dyspetes luteomarginatus (assembly GCA_963669185.1). Lineage (NCBI taxonomy): Eukaryota > Metazoa > Arthropoda > Insecta > Hymenoptera > Ichneumonidae > Dyspetes > Dyspetes luteomarginatus. The sequence continues at coordinate 12,190,202 of OY769905.1, forward strand.
GAAACATATAGAGGCTAGCTGGAAATCCTTGGCGATAGCTTCGGGTTTCTCGGCGCATGGAGAGTCTCACAGCCCAGCATGAGATCAAGCATCGAAATTTTCTAAACAGCGCGTGACACTACCACCAGCGTGCGCACACATGTACGAGTGAGTAAAACTGTGGCCCGCACGAATACTATTGTGCGTGGGCCCACGTGCTCGAATGAACTGGCGCCCCAATATCAATGGTCCCACAAAATGTATGTGTGCATGAGTGAGCGCATATGACGCACCAGCATCCTATGACAATATGACAGAGTGAATTCCCGAAAGTTGCATAAAGACGAATAATAATTAAGGATAGATTCAAGTATGATCACGAGTACCTGGGTCAGGCCATCAACAATCGTTATTTTTATATAATTTAAGGGTATGAAAGTGGGCATGGAAATTTCACACAAGTTCAAATAATATTTCCTTCCTTTAAAACATTAAATGCAAACTTATAACAACAATCATCACCTAAAATCGTGATGATTCTTTTCCACGAACATATACAGTATATCGTCACTATCGTTGACGATTAAGGATGTTTAGACGGGAACTTGAGGACCATTATCCAAAAGGAGTTCGGAGAAATCATATTTACATTTAAATAAATATTCGAAGCGAGTAACGAGAGACCGATTTCAACAGAGTGGACAAAGAATAAGACCACGTGACATCGTCCTGTAAACATAGAAAATTCCAGCACCAAAATTCGTTTTCGACAAAGGAAGGCGATGGCAGGCAAAGCCATGCGTCCTTTTTCCTCCAATACTCAAAGCCCATTTTTCAACTCCAAGACTGGTCATCTCACTCGCACCCCCATAACCAATGAGAACCTCCCCTACAATTCTATCGGGTCCGCTTGGAAACGCTCCATGCGAGGCACGTGGGTACGCTCTCTACGGAGGAGGGGAAATTATAACCGAACGAGTCGAGATCATGAGTATACGATGGTCCAATTAAGACACCCCGACAAAGCATTTATGATGTTGCGATTTCATATATTTTATAGTAAAATCACTAATGAACAAATACGAACTCGTGTCAATTTCGAATTGCATGGAGTGAATGAATCAATTTTTTACAGGAGATAACCCGATTATTTAACTTAAACGGTTTATCAATTTATCTATTTCAAAACAAAATAAATAAAATCCAAATTAATCATAAATTCAATAATCAATTCAATCAAAAGTAATTCAAGCAAAGCTAAAGTTTATCACTCGTTAAATTAATTTATGTGAACCTTTAAATCCATTTGAATCATGTTATTAATCAATAAAAGGGAATATCAGTTATTAGAAATACATAATAGTAATTACATTCCTCTGTAAAAATCTAAATCATTAATAATAATTGTGGAAGTATGGACTGTACATGGATTGAATGATACAGAAAAATCTTGCATCATCCAAAAGAAAGTAATGGAGCGAAAAGAAAGGACAGGATAGGAAAAGATACATGAGGAAGTAGGAAGGAACGCATAAGTAAGGAGAGGATAGAGCGGATAGGAGTATGTAGGAGAGAGGGTAGAGAGAGTCCCTACGGAGGGGCCTCGCTAGCGCACGCGCCTCCGAAATAAGGGAACGAATGATGCGAAGAACGAGAGAAGAGTGAGAGAGTACGAAGGATACGGAGATGAATGAAGAGCGAGGGAGATGAATAGGCGGAGAGAAAAGTCACGCTATAACGCGCATGCGTAACCTTTTATGAAATCAGCGCAAATACCCAAAATAATGGGATTTGCAAATTTATTTTTGTGTAAGAATGAATGAATGAATGAGTAAAAATAAGATAATGTTAATACCAATAAAAATTCAATAATTATTCATGTAAGAAACAACTCTTCCAAAATTCATTGTATCGAGACATAAGGGGCGGTAAGCTCACGCATAGGCAAAGCACGCACTTTTTCCTAAAGGACAGCTTATATAATTAGGGGTCAGAGGCCCGGAGGAGTCACTTCACTTTTTACTTTTACTTCAGGTTTTGAACGTCACTTTTTTTACTTTCAGTTTTTAATTTGCAGTTTAGTCTTGTTGTCAGTTTCCAGTTTAGTTTTCACAGTCAGTTTTTGGTTTGGAGTAGAGTTTTGCAGTTTTAAGTTTCGTTATCATAGTTTTCTTTTCCACCTTTATCAAAAGTTCTGTGCGAGTGTTTTAATTCACAAGGAAACATTCATGAATAAAATAAACCTATAAAAAGTGAACTGTCGTGTCGACTCAATTTTTCTTCGCAGCCTCACCTGTCACCGTTTTCATCATCATCATCATCATCGTCGTCATCATCATCATCGTTATCATCGTCATCTTCAAGAGTCCTGCTTAAATACCACCACCACCACCGAGTAAGTACAATTAAAGAGTTTATCTTATTTTATTTTTTGCAAGCATGATATCTTTAAAGATAAAATCAGTGTGCGTTACCGTGTCTCGGACGAGAGCCTCCGGCGTTACGGGCCTGAGGGCTAACGTTGTCTATTAGGAAACTCCACCCGCGTATCAAGAGTTTCCCTTTTGTTCGAAATTTTCCCGTCATCGTTTCATCTCATTTTATTTTCAATATGCGTATGGTAATTCTTCGCGTTGGAATTAATTCCCTTTGTTTTTCTAAAAATCTATAACCCGTTTGCTTAAAATGAAAACTCGTAAGTTTTACCTTCAAAATAATAAAGTGCGACCGAATAAATAACCCTCATCCAGAAAACAATGTTCGCTGAAATTTAAAAATCGTTTGGCGGGTACGAATAAAATATTCCGAGTGCCGTGTCTAATTAATCTGAATTTTCCGATTAATCGGGAGAACCAATTAAAATCATTAAAATCATTTCCTTCAACTCTCGTTTAATTTCAATTAAAATTCTAAACATCCGGTTACTTTATTCAAAACCTCTAAATTTATGGAAGGTATTTATGAAAAATAAACGGGTTTCAATTTCAATCATTATTTAATTTATCGTGAAGAATAATTAAAAATGGAAGATCTTTACGTAATAATATTAATTGGGAGTATGGCTGTAGGACTCGTGTTCATTCTTTCTCTTATTTGTTGCCTTTCGTGCGCGTGGGAAATTGTCGACCCCGTTACACAGTGTTAGTGAAATATTTTTCTTTTCGGGAGTTAGTCGGTGCACCGTGACACATTCTAAAATGACAGCTGTTCGAAATTTCGACCCATAAAATTTGCTCGAAGGTCAATGACCCCCAATGACTCTACTCTCGTATCCATAGACGGTTCGTCGCCGGTCATCTTAATAGAGGCCTTGACTCGGCCTCCAAACCGTCCTTCCCCCGTCACCCCATCCGACCGTAAGTTCACAGCTGTGATTCCCGCGGACTATATTGTCATATATTGGGTTTAACGTGATTTTTACGTTTTTCCTTTCGTTTACGAGTCATTGTTTTTTTTTCCTTCCATTATGGAGGATCTTCAAATTCGTTTTGCCGTTGGGGTAATGATAGTCATATTTCTTCTGGTTTTAAGCCTGGGGATTATGCTATTCTGTCCTTGTGGAACCCCCGTGTTGACTCCTCCCCCGACCCCGCATAATTCATTCGTCGATATCAGCGTGGATTCTACAATTGCGATAGAAATGAATACTCGAAATAAATAATTACATGAAGATTTACATCATCTTCCCCACATTTTCTTTGCGTAAATTCTTTCCCTTAAAATTTTCTTGTTTGGTCCAAATTCATTTTTTTTACAAATTCTCTTGATTATTTCTCGTCCTCTGACGTGTAATTATTCATATATCCTTATAATTACAATAGCGACGCGATCATTTCTAGAAGGGATTTTCGCTGGCGCTGTAATTAAATAAAAACAGTTTTACAATTTAAATGTCACGTAATTTCAAGACGAGAAATATTAATTAAATTTCATTATTGACAATTTTTCTTGACAAGTTAAAATCGAATTCTACCCCCTTTCATAAATTAAATCACAATACGCTCCCGCCCATCCTGAGTTTTTTCCGCAAGGTTAGGCTCGAAACAGGGCAACACTCTGACCAATGCGCTTTCTCCGAGAACGTGTAAAGGGAGAGCTTGCTTTCCTTGACCGAGATGGAAAAGTAGCAAGTCAGGACGTAACAAATTTTGGGGGCTAGTCCGGGATACGGAGTGTATTTTTGTGATTTATATTTGACACTGTTTTATTGCATGTTTTAATTTTAAGCGCATGCGCATCTCTTCCTTTTATATGCCATTTATAACCTTTTTTATGCCTGTGTAAATTTTATGCAAAAATTTAATAACATCGAGAAGAGGGTGGACAAAGGTAAGTCCAGGTGTCCACTGGTAGGAGGGGTCGATGCCCCTAATTTTCAATGAGTAAGGGAACTCGTTTCGAAAATAAAATTAGATGATGACATTTTAAAAGAATATCCCGTAGTAAGGAAACCTCGAACCGAAAAAAAACCAGATAGTTCGGAAAACTTAGAGGATCCTAGTATTTCAGGTGAAAATCGTGAATCCCAGTCGAATTTAAATATACCCCTTGAAGAAGAGGGTCCGTCCTTTTTGAGTGCATCTATACCCCTTCTGGATGTTAAAGATGACTCTTTTTCGGAAAAAATTATTTCTGAAAAATCCCCAATAGAAACCGAATTCTCAAAAATCGAAAATTTATCTGCCTTGATATCCGAAGATGAATCCGAATCCGACTCTGAAGAAAATACGCGTTCTCAGGTCAATAAATCGCAAACTGAAAAAGAAAACCCTGAATTTGACATCGTAACTAATGAAGTATTTCAAGAAACATTTTCAATTAATGATCAAGCGATAATTAGAGCTCATTTAGAATTAGAGAGAAGAAAATCCGATAAATTTGTTTCAATAAAAAAATTAAATGACCCTGTACAATCGCCTTCTGCAAAGGGTATTATTAATGATGCAAAATCACCCTTATCTGAAAAAAATTTAAGTTCAACGTTTTTTCCAGTTAACATTTCTCCCGTTATTGTTTCATTAAAATCAAGTAGTGACTCGTTGGAAATATCTCAAACCGCGATCCAAAAAGATAAAAATTTGATTAAATATAAAGGAAATTTTCAAAATAATACAATGGCTCCTCCTGACGAAAAGAAAAAGCTCGATCCCGCGAATTTCGCGACTTTAAGGGAAGTTTTAAAAATTGTGCCTGATTTTGATGGGAAACGAACTTTATTGGGACGTTATATTGCCGGTGTAGAACAAGCCAGTACTATGAGCGGTGGTAAGATTGACAATCATTTGTTAGATCTCGTAATAGTAAAATTACCTCCCGCAATTTGGAATAAAATCTCAAAAATCAGTTTCCGGTCGATTAAAGAATATGTTGATTATCTTCGCTGTTACGTCCGAAGGCGCGCGAAAATTCGAATCAAACGTCGAGCGGTAATCGTTGACTCTATTTATTAATCCTAATCGATATTTTAAAACGATGGATCAATAGGGGAGTGGGAATGTTCGCTGTAAGACCTGGAGAGATCTTGTTAGTTTCGACTAGGTGATTTGAATAGGTTAGTTTCTACTGAATAAAGAAGTACAAGGTCCAACTTTATGCACACAATTGAGATATATTTATTGAATATAAATGCAACGTGATTAGTTGAGTACATTCGTTACATTCGTGATCAATTCCGTTAACATCATAATCGTTAATATAAATCGTTTAGTTACCTTATCGGAGAGGTGTGTTTCGTTTGTTTGAGCGTTGAGTTGGGTTTTACAACCCTTTTTATTTATTATAATTATTACGTCGTAATCTATGTTTCTCGATTTTTAGAAGTCTTTATGTGACTTTATATTTTACTTTTGGTATTCTTTGGCTTGGTACTTTTATAACTTTACAATTCACCTTTATGTATAGGCTTGATACTTTTATATTGACAACGATTCACTCTCTTCTACAGAAGACCCGAAATCGCGGATGTGAGCGAACACTTTGAATCAACCCGCGAGACGGGAGTTAAGCCAAAATGCTGGTGTCTCGCACAATTGATGTAATATTAGAATATCAGGTGCGACGCCGGATAAGAGTGGGGATGGCGATCACCTCATCACACGAGGCGTATAATCGTCCTCTTTCGCTCCGGGGCCATCAACGGGACCACAAGTCCGTTTTCATCTACTATCAAGAACTTCTCTCTGAAGAGGTTAATCGTGGACTCGTATTTCGTCCTATGATGATCAACTATATCGGGGTGGCCACCCACGTGTTTGGTACATGACGAGTCACGGATCGTCTCTCATAAGGAAGTCGAAGACGTGAGAATATTGCCCCGGAGATATCGAAAGAGCCAACGAGGGAACTTTTCATCCAAAAATCGATAAGTAAAATTATTTTGGTGAACTTTATCTGCGCGTCATCCACGATGAACAAAAGACTATTTGAAGCTTAGATAATAAAGAAATTAATGACGAGAAATTATGTTATGAATAATCAGTGAATCCGAATGCTGGAAGCGAATGCGTTAAACTTATTACTGATTAATGACGTGATAATAAATAAAGAGGATTTTCCTGTAAATGAAAAGAAATAATGAAGAGTTTAAATAATGTTTGAGAATAATTTGAATTGGAATGTAAATGATCGAGAGAGTATGAGAAAGAAGAGAGATGTAATTGCATTAACTGATAAATAAAATTGTTATATCTGTGATCTAAAAATATAAAACTTACAATTGGCGCCCAACAAGAGGCACGATATATTTAGAGAGTTGTTTAAAAAAAAAAAAAAAAAAAAAAAAATTAATGATCAACAATAACTCAATAATTGATATCGTGAACCCGAATATTTAAATAAATTCAATAGTAATTTCTTTCTCATTCTCTTCTCGAGTGTATGGCTGATGATAACCGAACATATATAACCAGATCTGGTCGTAAATCGAAACAAAAATTTATAGATTTAAAATTTCCAAACAGATCAAGCAGTAATATAAAAGAAAAAATGCCAATAATGCCAGACGAAGAGAGAGAGAGCCGAAGCGAGGCTACTCGGCGACAGAGAGAGATGGAGGTGGAGCGAGAGGAATTGAATCAACAGCGTCGCGAGCTCGAACAATTGAGACGCGATCTTGACGAACGACGAGCAGCACAACAACAGCAAACGGCTGTTCATAATAATAATCGGGCTGTGAATAATCAAGGCCAACGTTCGACAAGCACCGAAGAAATAACGGCGATTATGAGTAATGTACAGAACTTTCAAATTGATATTAAATTGCCCAAATTCAATGATGAAATGGAAAAACATCCAGTAGAGTTTTTAGAACAGATGGAAAAAATTTTTAAAGCCAAAAATATAAAAGAAGAAAAAAAGATTACGATTATTGAGCATGCATTGGAGGGTAGAGCGAGTTTATGGATTGAAACGAAAGCGGAGTTTTCAAATTATGATCAATTTAAGGAAGGTTTTCTAGAAGAGTCTTATGCGATTCCGACTAGAGTAATTTTCAAAAGCACGTAGGAAGAACGTAGATATAACGCGCAGAAGGAGTCATTGCAAACCTATTACTTTCGGCAAGTAAAAGAAGCGCGATATTTCATCCCACAATTATCAGAATATGAGGTTAATTATAATATTATTCAGCAGTTTCCACTTTGGGTGAGAGAAAATTTGTCAACAATAAATCGTACAGATGGCAGCGCGATCTGTCAAACTCTCGGTAATCTCGACGCCATCCGTAAAGAAAAAGATAAAAATCGTGATCATAATAAGCCGTACTACAATAACGGGAATTCGCGCCCCCCACTTCAAGCGTCAAGACAAATCAATGTAGAAAGATCCGATCACCATACAGAAAATTTTCGTGAATCGGAAAGAAATGATGCAAGACGAGATCGATATTATCGTCCACGATATAACAGCTCAAATGCGCTCAATCGAGGATATAATGGGAACAAGGCGATTGGCTGGCAATTACCGGACATGCGTTATCCACCACCACGCGAATATAACACTAGGCAACAATCTCAAGGTACGAATATAAATTATCAGGATCCAAATACAAATCATTCTTTAAACTAAATTGCGACGCGTTGCATAGCGGTCCCCCGACGCGTCGTCAAGATTTTGATTTTGTAGACGATTTATTGGTCGAAATACAAGGAAATGTGGACCCGAAAAATGATCATGCACCCTCGGCGCTAGCGAGGTGTCCTCATCTTAAAGTAAATATTTTTGGCAAGTCGAGAATTGCCCTTTTAGACTCGGGTAGTCAAATTACAGCAATTTCGGAAGAGTTTTACAAAGAATTAACCGTGCAGAAAAAATTGGATGTATTGCCAGTGTCGAATCTATACGTCACGACCGCGATTGGAAAAAGAGCCACAACGATAAAAAATCAAATTTTTCTTGAAATGGAAATAGGTGGAAGTAAATTCGATTATCCATTTGTGATAATTCCCGGTCTCACTTCAACAATTATATTAGGAAATGACTGGATGTCGAGATTTGAGGTTATAATAAATTATAAACACCATACAGTAGAGGTAGGCGGGAGACTGTTGTCCGGGTCAGCGGTGATGTTCGAGCGAGGCGCTCCGGAGGCTCTGTTTTGTTCACAGAAAAGTAATAATACATACGTGTATATAGTTAATGTCCATGAAATGATACGTAATGAAAAAAATGAATCGATTATCTCAGAAGAAGATGCATCGGATTCAAGGGGGGGAATCGGAAACGAAGTAAATGAAGAAGAAAAAGTAATCGGAAACAAAGTAAGTGAAGAAGAAAAAGTAATCCATAAAAAAAAATTGGATGATGAAATAAGGATGAAGAGGCAGGAAATAAAAAAAAATAATGATTTAGATATAAGAAATGAAAAAATATGTGAAAAAATGTTGAATATGAAGGAAATTAATATAAATGTGAACAATGGAGAGCTTTCGGAGGAGCTTCGAGCGGTCGCGTTTAAACTAGCGTCGCTCGCTGAGTCGGAGAAGAGAATCTTCGCGAATACGTTACAAAAATCGCGACAATTATTCTCCAATAAACCAGGTTGTGCAAAAGGATATGAGCACCATTTGAAATTAACGAATAATAGGCCGAGTATTAGGCACACATATCCAATACCATATCAATTAAGAGACCCAACAAAAGTCGCGATCGAGAAAATGCTTGAAGATGGTGTCATAGAGAGAGCGGTTAGTCAATACTGTAACCCCTTGAGGATTGTCTTGAAGGAGGATAAATCGGTGAGGGTATGCCTTGATGCGAGATTCGTGAATAAAATTATAGAAGACGACCATGAGTCACCTCCGTTGATAAACGAATTATTGCAGAAATTCCACGGTTCTCGATGGTTTTCGAAAATCGATTTAACGCAAGGTTATTGGCAAGTGCCGTTGCATAAAGATTCGAGGCAATTCACTGCATTTCTATTCGACTCAAAACTGTATCAGTTTTGTCGAATTCCATTTGGTCTGAAGACTGCCGGCAGCGGTTTCATAAGAGCTTTAAATATAGCTTTGAAAAATGATTTTGATGAATACATTTCATGTTATATAGATGATATTTTAATCGGGACGAAAACATTTGTGCAACATGTTCGCGTACTTGATGAAATCTTTAATAGATTGATGGAAAATAATTTCACAATAAAATTGTCAAAATGCGAATTCGCTCAAAAACAAATATCTTTTTTAGGTTTCGTAATCTCGAGTCAAGGAATCTCCCCCGAACTAAAAAAATTAGATGTGATCGCCAACTTTTCGGCGCCTCAAAATAAAAAACAATTGCAACAGTTCTTAGGGGTATGCAATTACTACAGACAATTTAATGTGCGACATAGCAACTCGGTTGATAGGCTGAGACAGTTATTAACGAAAGATATGGAATGGCAATGGAACCCAGAACATGCGAAAGCGTTTGAAACGTTGAAAGAAGATTTTCAAGAATGTATTATGCTAAAACACATTATCCCAAATACGCAATTTCGGGTACAAACGGACGCGAGTAATCAAGGTATATGTGGGATATTATATCAAATCGATCGCGAAGAAAATCATAATGTCATCGCAATAGTGAGTAGATGTTTAGGGCCACACGAGAAGAATTATACAACTACAGAAAAAGAATTGCTGGCAGTTGTTTATGCAATCGACAAATTTCGCGTTTACCTAATTGGAGTACAGTTTGTTATAGTTACAGATCATCAGTGTTTAACCTTTATGAAATCGGCAAATTTCCAAAACGCACGTATGACCCGATGGAGTCTATTATTGCAGCAGTACTCTTTTACTGTAATGTACTGTCGTGGAATAGACAATGTTGTCGCTGACTTTTTTAGTAGGCATCCCGATGGAAAATTTAATGAAGAAAATTCGGACAGAATAATAATATCATCTTTGCATCGATGGTTTTTGCCAATTATTAAGGACTCGGATGATAATACTTTGATGATACGAGCTCTCAAAAAATCCGATAAAATCTTAGAGCAAAATTTCCGGGGATTAGGAGAATTACAAAAAGAAGATCCCGTAATTGCAAAAATTATCGATCAAAGTGAATTTAACTGTGAAAACACGTGTTTTCATAGATATAATGACATTGTTTTCCACCGGGAAAAAGGAAGTCACGAATGGAGAATAATGATTCCGCAAAAATTACAGAAAGCCTTAATTGAATCAATTCACGTGAAATTAGGTCATCCGGGCGTTTACAAAACAATTTGTCATCTTAGAAAATTTTATTACTGGAGAGGATTATCTGGACAAGTAAAAAGATATGTATTATGTTGCGATATGTGCCAAAGAGTAAAATATCTTACAATCTCAATGGAAGGGGAATATAATTGCGTTCCCTCGACAAGACCAAATGAGCTTGTAACAGTGGACTTTTATGGGCCTTTGCCCATGGCTAGGGGGGGAACTCAATATATTTTCGTGATGCTAGATGTTTTCTCGAAGTATGTTAGTCTCTATCCGATGAAAAGGGCCACTGTTCAAGTGACTTTGAAAAAGATAGTGGAACAGTTTATCCCAAAATTTGGAACTCCAAAAAGGATCCTCTCGGATCACGGTACGCAATTTACATCAAATTTATGGAAAACGACACTTGAAGCCAAAGGCATCAAGGTGTTATTTAGCTCGATTCGGCATCCCCAATCAAACCCAACGGAAAGGGTTATGCGCGAGATCGGTCGATTGTTTAGAACGCTATGCTCTGAGAAGCACACGAAATGGGTCAATTTCGTCCCAATGATTGAAAAAATTCTTAATATGACTGTGCATCAAAGTACAGGTTTAGCTCCGTTAGAGGTACATTTTGGAGAGCCCGTTCAAGAAGAAATCCATAAACTCGTAAAATTCCCAGAGTCTCGAGATCCGTCTCATGAATACTTGGTGACGCTAGCTCGAGAAAACTTAATGAAAAGTTTCGTTAGGCGGAAAAAAGGGCAAAAGCATGTATCAAAGGTAAAACTAGCAGTAGGAAATTTAGTTCTTCTTCGAGTACGACATTTATCGAACGCATTCGATAGGGTTATAAAGAAATTCTTCCATCTGTTCGAGGGGCCTTATCAGATTGTACGTCAAGTCGGTGAGAATGCCTTTATGCTTGCTGATCCAAAGAATGAGATGAAAGAAGTCGGTACTTATAATCGCCTGAATCTTCGTAAATATTATTTGGCATGACGATGCTCGTCGATCGACAAAGATTTAAAAATAAAAAAATAAAATGAAATAAAATAAAATAAATCAATAAATAAAATAAAAAAATAACGAATAAAAAATGTATGTATATAGATGAAAACAAAAGATGAAACAAAAAGAGTGAGCGACAAACGTGAGATTCAAATCCCCTCGCCATATTTATGGAATATAGGTAATCGATAAATATAATAAGTTCAAATGAATGTCGATCAGAATTTTGACATTTATATATTAATTAATTAATTAAAAATAGACGGAACATCCTGTGAGATGTGGACTGACGAGTCTGACTATGGACAACAAAAGAAATTGTCTGAATATTTGTTCAATATCGACGTAAACATTTTGTTTAAAAGGGATGGATGGATGTGTGTGGTAATTGGGTAAATGGGTATCGACGTAATGCTCCAAAAGGCGAGTATGGAATCCGACCGGGATGCCTAAGATAAACCGTGCGTTTCCCATGTGTATATACGAACAATGGTGTACCAGGGAAGAAAAGATATGTTCATCGCGTAATTTATAAATATTGCTCCTATTCTATTTATGCTTACAACCCCTATGGGGAGTGTCACATAAAAGGGGGGGAATTGTGAGCGAACACTTTGAATCAACCCGCGAGACGGGAGTTAAGCCAAAATGCTGGTGTCTCGCACAATTGATGTAATATTAGAATATCAGGTGCGACGCCGGATAAGAGTGGGGATGGCGATCACCTCATCACACGAGGCGTATAATCGTCCTCTTTCGCTCCGGGGCCATCAACGGGACCACAAGTCCGTTTTCATCTACTATCAAGAACTTCTCTCTGAAGAGGTTAATCGTGGACTCGTGTTTCGTCCTATGATGATCAACTATATCGGGGTGGCCACCCACGTGTTTGGTACATGACGAGTCACGGATCGTCTCTCATAAGGAAGTCGAAGACGTGAGAATATTGCCCCGGAGATATCGAAAGAGCCAACGAGGGAACTTTTCATCCAAAAATCGATAAGTAAAATTATTTTGGTGAACTTTATCTGCGCGTCATCCACGATGAACAAAAGACTATTTGAAGCTTAGATAATAAAGAAATTAATGACGAGAAATTATGTTATGAATAATCAGTGAATCCGAAGGCTGGAAGCGAATGCGTTAAACTTATTACTGATTAATGACGTGATAATAAATAAAGAGGATTTTCCTGTAAATGAAAAGAAATAATGAAGAGTTTAAATAATGTTTGAGAATAATTTGAATTGGAATGTAAATGATCGAGAGAGTATGAGAAAGAAGAGAGATGTAATTGCATTAACTGATAAATAAAATTGTTATATCTGTGATCTAAAAATATAAAACTTACACGGACAGAGTATAAGTATATAATGATTTGAGAAATATAGAAGTGTGATCTTGACACTCCAGCTAAATATAGAGGCGACTAACTACTACCCGACTCACTCTCTTCTACAGAAGACCTGGAGACAGGCAGAGTTACGCCGCGGTGAAGTTCTGAGATGGACTAACTTGCTGAAGGAAAAGCGGGTGGTGTTTTTATAATGGGAAAAGTGGCTAAGTGGGGGACAACTATTACAAATTTGGGCATAGATGTAGTAGGCTTATTTCGTCTTTCTCAAAAATTGGGGTGCTTCCTGGAGCGGCAATAAAAATTAGATATTATAGTTTGTCGCTCAAGTGACACAGATGCGCGAGTGACTTCTAGGGTTACTATTGGTGTTCTTTCCAAAATAACTTTTATTGTCGCTCTCTTAGAGAGCAGTCGAATTGACCTATGATCTCTTGGTCGATGAACACGTGTATTACATTACTATGTGTACAGCTAACATGGCATAGCCATGGGTGTGAGAAAGAAAGGTGGTAAGTAGCTCTCCTAGTGAGAATAAGTCGTGAAATGTATTAATATTATGTATAGTTGGTTGTGATGGCTATGTTACTGTGGTTTTTCGAGAACGCAGAATATGGGTAAAAGATCTTAGAATTAACTATAAAAATTTCGTCGTACGTGACATCGCGATACATGCGATCCTCCAAAAGACATATATCAATTAATGACAGAACTCGGAAATAGTTACCAAAAACATATTGACAGTGTAGATGATTTCGTTGATCGTATCCGATATTATGCGGAAAAAATACTAGAAGCAACTTGCGCCGAGAATGGCAATCCGGTTAGTAGTGAGGATAAGTTGAAGGTGGAAAAAATGGCCATAAAAATCTTAAAGAGAGGTTTGAAACCGGAGATTGAGCAGCGAATGATTGACAACGATGCATCCCTTAGTGACGCGGTTAACAGAGCAAAGGCAATAGAACGCCAGCTCGCCGACGCAAATAGGCTAAGAGGAGGTGACTCGTCAAAATCGCGTGCCCTCGAAAAAACCGAGAAAAAGGTAAGTATTATTTATTTTGAGCCAGGGAAAGTTGAAGAGCAAAAAGGTAGGGTAGTTTCGAGAGCTCCAGGTCCTATTGTTAGCACGACAGCAGTCCAGGGATTAACTGTTTGTCAATATTGCAATAAAAGGGGACATTCAATAAACAGATACTTTTCAATCCCCAGTCGCCTTTGTGGAGGCACCGGTCATTTTCCAGAGAAGTGTCGTAAAAATTTAAATCCCGTTGAAACAAGAGGATATCCCGAAAAATCCACACCCAATACACTAAGCCCGAGTCAAATGCATACTCCAGGAGTTCAATGTTTTCAGTGTAGTGGATGGGGACATTACGCCACAAATTGCTCTTTTAAAAATTTCAATCAGGCAAATCAAGGGATTCCGGGTCCAAGACCGTTTCCAAACGCCAATGCGACCGGTCCAAATCCATATGCGCAGGTAGCGCATTCAAATCCTTCGCCTGAGCTCTGTCGTTATTGCAAACAGCCCGGGCACGTGCTTGAAGAGTACGAGCAACGGAAGCGCAGTAACGAGAGGCGTCAGGTGCATCAGGGAAACGGGTATGGCCTGCCGGGACCGGGTGCCCAGGCACAGGCCGACATGAGAGCGTACCCGACCCTCACAATTCATACGATCCCAGAAATAACCCACCAAGAATAATTGATATTTTTTTTGACGCGACCTGCTGATGATGTAATGGCTCCGACAATCTTGTTGAAAGGCAAGGATTTGAGTGAGACTATTATTCTGATGCTGGATTCTGGCGCAAGTAAAAATGTTTTGAAGGAACAATGTTTAAATTCTAATGCACCTGTTCTTCGTGATCAAGTTTTGAGACTCAGGGGAATAACTCAAAACATAGTACACACTTTGGGTTAGAAGTAAAGACGTTGGGAAGGGAGACAACTTTTCATATTGTCCCAAATAGCTTCCCCATTAGTCAATCGGAATCCTTTCTTCGGAATATTTTCGCGATAATTTTGCAAAAATAGATTATGAAAACAATCTTTTTGAAGTCCGTGGAACAAAAGTTCCATTCCATACTCGGGAAAGTATGATTTTTCCACCTAAAACGACAATACTTTTTTATGTACGCATTAAGAATGATGAGGTTAGTGAGGGCTATTTGCCACTACTTGGAACGGAGGAAGGAGTAGTGCTAGGTAAGGGACTCATGAGGAATGAGAAGGGGAAAGCGTACTTCCCAGTGACCAATGAGCGAGACCAAAAAATCGAGATAGAAATACCAGTTTTTACTCTTTTATCAAGTCCTCCACGAGAATCGGAAATTAATGATGAGTTAATTTTAAAAAACGAGTTAAGTAAAGAAAGTTCTGTCAAAGGATCGACAGAATATGGTGCAAAATTTCATAATCGGAGGTGAAGTTAATAATCCAGTCGAAAAAGGGTTGAGTTCCCTTGAAAACTCAGATCTTGTTGAATCCAATCCAAATCCAGAAAATAATCCAGTAGAAAAAGGGTTGAGTTCTCTTGAAAACTCAGACCTTGTTGAGGAATCAGTAGGAAAAGGGTTGAGTTCTCTTCAAAACTCAGATTATCTTCAATCCAATCCAAATCCAGTAAAAGAATCAGTAAAAAAAAATCATGTCGCGAAAGGAATCCAAAGAAATATCGAGTTAAGTTATTTCAATGGTGAGAATGTGAGAAACTCAAACGGAATGACGAGTTCAGTTCAATGTTTTTCGGAGAAAACCCCAAGGACGGGAAATGCTCCACTTCAATGTTTTTCGGAGAAAACCCCAAGGACGGGAAATGCTCCACTTCCATGTTTTTCGGAGAAAACCCCAAGGACGGGAAAGGCTCCACTCCATTTTAATAATATAGAAGTCATTTCCGGTGAAGAGGTGAGCATATCGCAGCCACAAAGTAATAACGAGATTCGTAATTCTATTCCAGTAGTAATAGCCCCAAGAGAGGGTGATTCCAGTGATAGTTTGATTCCTGTAGGAGATATAATCATTCATAGAGAAAGTCTTGAAAAATCAGTACCAATATTTCAACCAAATTCTGTCCTAAGCATGAGAATAAATTTTATGATGAATATGGATTGTTTCGCGATAGGATCTCAAAATTTTGATGTAACTCGATCGGAAGGAGTTATGAAATTGCTTCGTTTAAACCATTTAGATGATTCAGAAATTTTGATAATAAAAAGTTTGATTAATCATGCTGCGGATAGATCCCATCTTCCGGGCGAAATATTAAGTGCCACCGGCGTAGTAGCACATCGAATTCCAACCACAGATAATTTACCAGTAAATTCTAAACAGTACCGTTTTCCAGTCATTAATAAAGAAGAAATACGTAGGCAGGTAGAAGAATTATTAGAAGCCGGCCTAATCCGAGAGTCTGAGTCTCCACACAACACACCTGTTTGGGTCGTGCCAAAAAAGGTTGACTCACAGGGAAATCCTCGTTGGAGAATGGTGCTCGACTTTCGACAACTCAATGAAAAAACAATAGGCGATGCATACCCGTTGCCAAATATCACAGATATTTTGGATCAATTGGGTGGGGCACGCTATTTCTCAGTATTCGATTTAGCATCCGGATTTTATCAGATTAAAATGCATCCTGATGATTGTCATAAAACCGCGTTTACCACACCATATGGACATTATGAATATGTACGTATGCCTATGGGATTGAAAAATGCCCCTCCCACCTTTCAACGCGCCATGGATATGGTATTAATGGGATTACAGGGACGCGACCGACAAGTGTTTGAGGCTTTTCGAGCGTCTACGAAAAGCCAATCTATGTTTGCAACCTGATAAATGTGAATTTTTGAAGAAAGAAGTAGTTTATTTGGGTGATGTTATTGGAGAAGAAGGGTTGAAACCAGACCCGAAAAAATTAGAGGCCGTTCGTGGATTTCCAAGGCCGAAAAATGTGAAAAATATTCGTCAATTTTTGGGTCTCACCGGTTATTACAGACGATTTATTAAAAGATATTTTCCGCTAGCCAAGCCATTAACCACCCTTTTGAAGAATGATGAGCTCTTCTTATGGGACATTACACAGGAAGAAAGTTTTCAAGAATTAAAAGAGAAACTTTGTACAGAACCAGTTTTAATTTTTCCAGATTTTTCAAAGCCTTTTATTGTTACTACAGATGCCTCAGGCTATGCCATAGGAGGAATTTTGTCTCAAGGTGAAATTAATAAAGATAGACCAATAGAGACATTGAATCCCGCTTCTCGTACATTGGATAGCCCCGAAACGCGATACGATACCTATGAAAAAGAGGCTTTGGCAATCGTTTATAGCGTTTTACACTTCAGACCATATCTCTATGGAAAAAAATGTACATTAGTCACTGACCATAAACCCTTAATTTGGTTCAAAACGTGCAAAGACGGAAACGCACGTGTTCTTCGTTGGCGATTAAAATTATCTGAGTATGATTATGAAGTCGTATATAAGGCAGGGAAAACCAACATTAATGCGGACGGATTATCAAGAAATCCGGTAGAAAATGGAGAGGATACCACGGAAGGTGAAATATTTGTAATAAATATCACGGGAAGGAAAAAGTTGACTGACGAAGAGATGCAACGATTATTGGAACGAGATGAGGATAGTGGAGATGGGGACAGTGATGAAGAATTCCCATTCGAGGAAGATGACCCTGAAGAACAATGGAGAAAATCTTTGACCTTGTACGAATTGGATCGTGCGGAAGAAAATGAAGAGAAGAAAGAAGACGAGTTTCTGGAAATTAACGATTATGGAAAATTTCCATCCGATATGAGTAAAAGGAAGCAGAGTAAGAAAGTAAACGCTTTACAGCCTCCAGCCACCAACAGTAAAATGTTAACACAAAGCCAATCAAAACTTCAAGTCGAACCAAAATTCCCAAAGGACCGTGGGAAAAAGGACATCCGAGAAGAAAAAAATGAATTTCAAGACATTCAAGAAGAAGAAGATGAATTCAAGGACGTTCAAGAAGATGAAGAATCCGACGAAGATGAATTATTATCATATAAAAAACCAAAGAAGAAAATTCAACTGCAAGAATCCGAAGACGATGAAAAGGAATCATCGGTCGAATTAGATGAAAATGAAGATTGTGACAAAATTAAGAGGTCACCCAGAATATCAAGTGAAAGGGTTTTGCAGGGAAATATTATCCAGTCGCGAGACCTTTTCTTCATTCGAAAGGACACCTTGTTCTACTTCTTGCATATCCGAGGGGAACCGTTCGACTCAGGTTCGCAAAAATTGAGTGACCGAAGTGAGCTGCCGTACTTTCCGGACTTACAGCTGGGCAAAGCCAGTGTAGTGAAGCGAGGAAACAGGTATCATGTGGCTCTACCTGTCAGTGACGATTCTGGAGAAGGGATGGCGCTAATCCTAGGCCATATAAAAGACGTTATAGCCAGTTTTCGAGAGTTAATGGACAATTTAAAAGTGCAAAGTGTTAGCATCGCGAAAACAGACACTGTTGGAAATATTTCATGGGACAATGTAGTTTCGGAATTACGGTTGGGATTTTTAGGAAGTGCTGTAAAAATAATCGTCTGCCATGGAGTTATTAAATATGCAAATAAAAATGACCGTGAAGATATAATGAAAGAAATGCATAGCTCCGCTGTGGGTGGACACAGGGGTGTGACAAAAACTTTTAACCGTATTAGGCAACATTATTATTGGGAGAAAATGAAAATCGACATTCAACATTTTATTCAACATTGTTTGCCATGCCAGTTAAAGAAATGTGTTCGAATTAAAACCAAACAACGAATGGTAATAACCGACACTCTGGGCACGGCTTTTGACAAAATCGCAATGGATATTGTCGGGCCTTTATCCAAAACTGCCAAAGACAATGAATATATTTTAACCATTCAAGATCAATTTCCTTCTTCTAAAACTTTAAATGCAAATTTATAACAACAATCACCTAAAATCGTGATGATTCTTTTCCACGAACATATACAGTATATCGCCACTCTCGTTGATGATTAAGGATGTTTAGACGGGAACTCGAGGACCATTATCGAAAAAGAGTTCGGAGAAATCATATTTACATTTAAATAAATATTCGAGGTGAGTAACGAGAGACCGAATTCAACAGCGTGGACAAAGAAAAAGACCACGTGACATCGTCCTGTAAACATAGAAAATTCCAGCACCAAAATTCGTTTTCGACAAAGGAAGGCGATGGCAGGCAAAGCCATGCGTCCTTTTTCCTCCTATACTCAAAGCCCATTTTTCAACTCCAAGGCTGGTCATCTCACTCGCACCCCCATAACCAATGAGAGCCTCCCCTACAATTCTACCGGGTCCGCTTGGAAACACTCCATGCGAGGCTCGTGGGTACGCTCTCTACGGTGGAGGAGAAATTATAACCGAACGAGTCGAGATCACGAGTCCAATTAAGACGCCCTGACAAAGCATTTATGATGTTGCGATTTCATATCTTTTATAGTAAAATCATTGATGAATAAATACGAACTCGTGTGAATTTCGAAATGTATGGAATGAATGAATCAATTTTTACAGGAAATAACCCGATTATTTAACTTAAACGGTTTATCAAATTATCTATTTCAAAACAAAATAAATAAAATCCAAATTAATCATAGATTCAATAATCAATTCAATCAAAGGTAATTCAACCAAAGCTAAAGTTTATCACTCATTAAATTAATTTATGTAAACCTTTAAATGCATTTAAATCTTTTTATTAATCAATAAAATGGAATATCAGTTATCAGAAATATATAATAGTAATCACACTTTTCTGTAAAATCTAAATCATTAATAATATTTGCGGAAGTATGGACTGTACATAGATTAAATGATACAGAAAAATCTTGCGTCATCCAAAAGAAAGAAATGGAGCGAAAAAAAAGGACAGGATAGGAAAAGATACATGAGGAAGTAGGAAGAAAAGCATGAGTAAGGAGAGGATAGAGCGGACAGGAGTATGTCGGAGAGAGGGTAGAGAGAGTCCCTACGGAGGGGCCTAGCTAGCGCATGCGCCTCCGAAACGAGAGAACGAATGATGCGAAGAGCGAGAGAAGAGTGAGAGAGTACGAAGGATACGGAGATGAATGAAGAGCGAGGGAAATGAATAGGCAGAGAGAAAAGTCACGCTACAATGCGCATGCGTAACCTTTTATGAAATCAGCGCAAATACCCAAAATAATGGGATTTGCGAATTTATTTTTGTGTAAGAATGGATGAATGAATGAGTAGAAATAAGATAATGCTAATTCTAATTCAAATTCAATAATTATTCATGTAAGAAACAACTCTTCCAAAATTCATTGTATCGAGACATGAGGGGCGGTAAGCCCACGCATAGGCAAAGGCGTGCCGGGTGTAAAGCATCCGAGGGGTCATACCCCACTTTTTCCTAAGAGACAGCTTATATAATTAGGGGTCAGAGGCCCGGAGGAGGCAATTACAGTTACAGTTTAGTTTTGAGTTTTTTGAGCAGTTTTTAGTTTGGAGCAGAGTGTCAGTTTTTTTCACAGTCAGTTTTTTAGTTCAGAGTTCGCCGCGGAAGTTTAACAGCACCTCCACGACAGTTATTTTTGTGCCATTCTATTTCATTGTTCAGTAATTAAGAGTTTTAAGTTTCAATATTTCTTTCTCATCCAACATTTAAATTTCGTGTGTGCTTTTATTATTCTATTTTTGTTAAAGTTATATATACATTGTTCTTATAATTTACTTCACAAGAGAACATTCCTGAATTAAATAAATAAACCTTCATAAGTGAACTTTCGTGTCGACGCAAATTGATCACACCCTCACCTGATTTATTCGACCACCATCAACAGGAACAATACAGCAAAAATGGGAAGAACAAATATTTTTTCTACATAAATTTTACTTACTACGTTTAGGTGGCATCTTAGCGCTGGCACGACTGAAAGCAGACTGAAAATTGCTGGATTTCTTTCGACACTCGCTCTGTATTCGCAACACTGTGTTTACATATATATATATATATATATATATATATATATACAGGGTGATTCGGGACTGCCCCTTTTCCTGATATGGGCATATACGGGATAAAAAACGAAAATTTTTGGTATTATTTTTTTTGAAATCGGCTGCGTCGTTTTCGAGTTATAGCCGATCGAAGTTGGCCAATCGGATGGCCGCTTTAGCCGCAGCGACGTCACTGGTTATAATCTATGAGAATGGAGCGTTCGGGTATCTTCGGAATCACACTGCCGCCTGCAGTACATGTTACCCGTTGCTATTGGAGATGAGTGAATCGAGACACGATAGTAAAGTACGGTACCTATACGCCAACCCCTTATACATGGGGCTCGGAAGTGCGGGGTAGCCCGGGTCAAGCGTGTTATACGCCTATCCCTTATACACGGGGTGTCCCCCTCAGGTATATTTCGGGGCCTGGAGCTGTTTTAGGGGTGGGGGTAAATTCCGGTGCGGTGAAGCTGACTCGGTGGAGGAGTCATTTTCACGAGGGCCCGTTGTGGCCGCCGTCCCCGACCACCACCCAGAAAATTTTGCGGGTATAATAGTTGAGGGTTGATATTGTGTGTGCGAGAAAGGTTTTCCCGGGGGTAGCCACCTAGCAGTATGTTTTGGAAGGTTAGGGGGAGGTGGGTGGTGTAGGTGGTTGAGATAGGGATCGTGGGAGGAGAGGAGGGGGTAGCGGCGGAGATTCTGCACCTGTCTCTCTCTGAAGGGGCCTCGTCGTGAGGAGCTGCGTAGGGGGAAGGTATCAGGGTTGTAGGATGGCGAGAGAGTGTTGAGTTGGTCTGTAGGATAATAAAAAAGGCAGGTAGCTGTGGAAGGCTAAATATTTTGAAAAATACTTACTATGGGTAAATGAAAAAACCCCCGATGAGCGTAGGAAAGACAAAATACCAACGATGAGACCTCTTCGATGCTTATGCTATCCTGGTATACGCAGAAGTATACCAGGGTTATTGAATAAATAATTCGCGGGGAAAGGAGAGGGGTTTGCGGGGTGCGTGCATAAATAATTTGACGAGAATTTTTTTTTTTTTGTGTTTATAAAAATATCAAAATTTATTCTTAAAAATAATGATACAATTGTAGCTCAAGCTGCGATAAACCCCACTAAGCTTAAAAATAATTAAATCTAGCGTTACAATATTGAACACATGTTCCGGGGCCGACACCTCCGCCAAATAACGTACTGCCGCGATGAGCGGCTGTGCTCCGAGGAGTATCACGTAAAAGTTTTGTCCGACATTTGTAAAAGCCAGCTACGAGGCGATCGTTTCGTTGTAAATTGCTGGTGAAAATAGCCCTGAATTGTAGTAGAGATCCCCCGTTGTGCATATGGTAAAGGAACATAATACAAAACTGGCCACACACATCTGAAGGGAAGCTCTGCACTTGCTGCGTATTCCATTGGTAGATGGTGCAATTTTTTCGCAAGCAGCTGATAAAGCTAGGTAAAAGCGGTGGAACACCGTAGCTGTCAAAGTATGATCCATGCCCATGCCCGTCGATGTAGATGGCAGCCCAATGGCTGCCTGCTCTTGTGTGATCATCAGTATTCACAACTAGAGCAGTCGGTCTCGTCAGTAGAGCTGGTATTTGATCCGCTGGATGAACACCTCTCGACACGATCCGGGGAAAACCTCGTAATGCCTGGCCAATCTGGATCGTATTCATTCTTTGATACAATTGGCGAGTAACATTCCCTTGGTGGTGTTGCTATAGGTGTCGTAAGGCGTGCTGACTCTCGAGTACGATCCTGTACGTCGGTGTCGGGCTTATTTATGATCTGTACATTCAAAGGAATCCGTGTATCCATAGGTATCACATCACGAAGAATCCATTTCCTCAGCCGAGCCACATTATTCAGAGCACATTTGAGACCGGCTCGTTTTATGAGACCGTGGGGTAGACATGTCATGGAGGATTCTGGTAAATCTTTGAAAGGTGGACAAGCTGAGTCCTCAAGATTTTTTATCTCACGTGCCATAACGTTCTGTAGATGGACTGCTTTGTCGAGACCTCGTGTGTAAATTTTTCCAGCATTTCTGGCAATATCCCGGAGATTCGCATGCAACTGACGAAGAGGTATATCACCTTCGAACCACTCAAACCCATGATGATATTGAGTTACCCAATTGTTCTTATTACGAATCGCTTTAGGCAAATCCGTGAAAATACATGTTGGAGCTACCACCCAGTGGGCGATATATTTATGATCAAGAGAAATAACCGCAACCTCCTTTGGCGTAAAACAGTCTTCCTTATCCGCAAAACCTTGGATATCAATTACGCAATCCATTGGTCTGAGTATTCAAAACAATTTCTATCTGACCACGGTATATAAACTTCAAACAGTGGTACGATGGCACGTCTTTTACTCTCGAGGTGTCGGCTAACACTGTAGATCTTACATCACTAACTCTTATGTCTAAAAATATAGCTAAGCTTTAGAGGAGTGGGGGATGTGTAGAAAATGGCAGCTCCCTATATT
This sequence comes from Dyspetes luteomarginatus, assembly GCA_963669185.1. Taxonomy (NCBI): domain Eukaryota; kingdom Metazoa; phylum Arthropoda; class Insecta; order Hymenoptera; family Ichneumonidae; genus Dyspetes; species Dyspetes luteomarginatus. Next base: position 12,213,739 of record OY769905.1, read on the forward strand.
AAAAAGCTATCTACTCAGGTTTCTGGAGCGACACGTTCTACAAATTTTCAGACACAATTATACTAAAAAAGTAGCGTCGTCATGTTAACCTGAAAAATCTACAATAACCTGTCGCGAGGCGTCGATTTCTATTACATTGTCAAATTCTGTGTATACGATGCAATTTTTTTTTTTTTTTGAGGAGGTGGAAATCTTCATAAAGACACCCAGAAAACCACCTCCTCCACGCCTAGCAACCCACACCGGAAACCGCTTTCGCATTACTTCAGTGTGAGCGCTGTCTATGGCCTTTCACCGACCAATTCTAATATCGGACTCCTTCCCCTCGATTATATGCCTCAACGTACTGTATGTCAATTGCCAGCTTTCCTGGCTTTGCGTGAGGTTGGCAGTCAGACTGTCCCTGTCGAAGGACTTCCCCGTCACTCGTGTATATTCCTCCCTGCTGCCCTTCCATTTCTCGCAGTCGAACAGTGTATGTTCGGCGTCATCTTCCGTGCCGCAGTACGGGCAAAGGCTTGTATCGGCTCTCTTTCTAGCGTGGAGGAACTTTTTGAAGCACCCATGCCCAGAAAGAGCCTGCGTGAGGTAGTAATCTACCTCGCCGAATGGCCGGTTCAACCAAGTCTCAATATTTGGTATGAGTTGGTGGGTCCAGCGGCCGTGCTGTCCTCGATCCCAGCTCTCTTGCCATTTTTCCATCAGGAGCTTCTTCGCTTCCCCTCCATCGCGGCCTTCGTACTTAGCAGTCCTCTCCTCCGCCATCAGTTCGATCGGCGGCAATCCGGCTATCACCCCCGCCGCATCTGCTGAGATCGTTCTGTAGGCGCTGCAGACCCTGATGAGTATCCCTCTCTGAGTTCTTTTGAGCATCCTGCATACTCTCTGGCTTTTCCTCCGATTGCTCCAGATTGGCGAGGCATACAAAATTTGAGAGTGTACAACACTCGAAAGGACTTTCCTCTTCGAGGCTCTAGGGCCTCCTATATTGGGCATTATGCCCGATAGAGCCGTGACTGTCCTTTCCGCCTTCTGTAGGGTCTTGTCCAAGTGAGTGGCAAATTTCAGCTTGGTGTCCAACCATACGCCGAGATATTTGATGGCTGGACTGAGATCCACTCTTGCTCCGTCGACGAGGAAATGTATCGGTGCGACCTTCCTTTTCTTCGTGAGTAGCACGGCCTCCGTCTTCTCAGGAGCTAGCTCGAGTCCCTTGCTGCGCATCCAGTTCGAGACTCTGGCCAGTGCCGTATTCGCCTCGCTCATTAAGAGCTCCTCCGTCTTGGCGACCACTGACATTGCAACATCGTCTGCGAAGCCTGTAAGAGTCACCTCGTCTGGAAGTTCCAACTCATCCAGCAGCTCGTCGTACGGGATATCCCAAAGGGTTGGCCCGATTACCGATCCCTGCGGAATTCCACTGCTGACCGCTCTCTCCGCTGTTGCGCCTTCCGCTTCAAGAGAGATCGTTCTCTCTGAGAGGTACGATGCCAGTATTGTGATCGTACCTTCGTCAACTCCTTTCTTTCTTGTAGCCTCGAGGATTACTTGCCAGGGTACGCTGTTGAAGGCATTCCTAACATCCAGGGTAATAACTGCGCAGAGTCTCCTGTTCCTGCTTGCGTAGTTACCTGCCTCCTCTGCAAGACTGATCACTCTCTGGATCGCGTCCACTGTCTGACGCCCTTCTCTAAAGCCGTACTGCTTGTCCGACAGATCTCCGGACTTCTGTAGTTCCTCCTTGAGTCGAGCCAGCAGCAGCTGCTCATACAGCTTACCTTCTACATCCAGGAGACATACGGGTCTATACGATGACGGCTCATCGATTGGCTTTTTCCCCTTCTTGAGTAGAATGAGCGTTGCTCTTTTCCACTGCTTTGGAAAGCATCTTTCCTTTGCCAGGCGATTATATACGCTAAGGACGTACTCTGGCCTCTCTTTCACGAGCTTCTTCAGGATTATCGCTAGGATTTTCCCTGGCCCTGGGGCCTTATTGATTTTCAGCCTGTCGCAGGCTTTTCGCAGTTCGAGCGCGGTGAAAGGTGCGAACTCTGCTGCTGTAGCGCACCGGAAACTGACCGGCTCGTGAGTCGGAAAGAGTCGGTCAGCTATCTTCTCTGTGAGCGCCATGGAGAGCTTTGGTCTGGGCGGGAAGCCCGTCGCTCTTGTCACGTACGACGAAATTTTAATGTTAATTCTAAGAACTCGTACCCATATTCTGCGTTCTCAAAACAAAAACCTACAGCAACATAACCATCACAACCGATTATACAAAAATAATACATTCACGACTCATTCTCAGTAGGAGAGCTACTGTTATCACTTTTCTTTCTCACACCCACGGCTATGCCATATTAGCTGCACACATAGTAATGTATAAAACACGTGTTCATCGACCAAGAGATCATAGGTCTATTCGACTGCTCTCCAAGAGAGCGACAATAAAAGTTATTTTGGGAAGAATACCAATAGTAACCCTAGAAGTCACTCGCGCATCTGTATCATTTGAGCGACAAACTATAATGTCTAATTTTTATTGCCGCTCCAGGAAGCACCCCAATTTCTGAGAAAGACGAAATGAGCCTACCATATCTATGCCCAAATTTGTAATAGTTGTCCCCCACTTAACCACTTTTCCCATTATAAAAACACCACCCGCTTTTCCTTCAGTAAGTTAGTCCATCTCAGAACTTCACCGCGGCATAACGCTGCCCTTCTCCAGGTCTTCTGTAGAAGAGAGTGAGTCGGGTAGTAGTTAGTCGCCTTTATATTTAGCAGGAGTGTCAAGATCACACTTCTATATTTCTCAAATCATTATATACTTATGCTCTGTCCACGATTTCGGGTCTTCTGTAGAAGAGAGTGAATCGTTATCAAAATAAAGTATCAAGCCTATATTAAAGGTGAATTATAAAGTTATAAAAGTATTAAGTCAAACAATTTCAAAGTGGAATATAAAGTCATATAAAGACTTCTGAAAATCGAGAACATAGATTACGACGTAATAATTATAATAAATAAGAAGGATTGTAAAAACCAATTCGACGCTCAAACAAACGAAAGACACCTCTCCGATAAGGTAACTAAACAATTTATATTAATGATTACAATGTTAACGGAATTGATCACGAATGTAACGAATGAACTCAACTAACCACATTGCATTTATATTCAATAAATATATCTCAATTGTGTGCATAAAGTTGGACCTTGTACTTCTTTATTCAGTAGGAACTAACCTATTCAAATCACCTAGTCGAAACTAACAAGATCTCTCGAGGTCTTACAGCGAACATTCCAACTCCCCTATTGATCCATCGTTTAAAATATCGATTAGGATTAATAAATAGAGTCAACGTTTACCGCTCGACGTTTGATTCGAATTTTCGCGCGCCTTCGGACGTAACAGAAAATTTTTGGTGACAGCGGTGGGATACGCTGAACGTTTCTTTCAGACTAGTGATAAAGTGATTCAGTGAAAATTATAAAAAGAAAAAAATAAATATATTATAAAAATAAATAAAAATGGAAAACGATATTGCAAATATTACCCATCATCAAAATATTACTGATGCTATGCTTACGAGCATGGGGGAATGTATGGCACTCCAACAAGCATTGCTTCATGTGCCTAATTTTAATGGTAAAAATATGCCACTTAAAGCTTTTATTCAAGACGTTGAAAACGGTTATACTTTTGTGCCTGAAGGTCTTCGCAATTCCTTCTTCAAAGGAGTTTGCTCTAAATTAAAAGAAACAGCTCGTGACGCAGTCACCGATAAACAAATTGCATCAATTGAAGATCTATCAAACGCATTAAAAGAATATTTCGCACCAAAGAAATCATACCCTTATTTTTGTGCCGAAATTCAAGCCGTCAGGCTAAGACGCGATGAAACAGTGTTAGATTATTATACAAGAATAAAACAATTGAGAACGAGCGCAATAGCTGCTCTTAAAGATAAATTCAGTGAAGCAGAAACTACCCAAATGCTACCGATGCTTGACGGTTTAGCACTAGAATCATTTAAAAGAGGACTATCAGACGATCTGTTATACGCCATCAGCGTTCAAGATCCTCAAACGATAGAAGAAGCATTTAAAGTTGTCCAAAGAATAGAAAGAGATATGCAAGGCGCAAATGCCAGAAATTCAAATTCACTACGCTACACCCAGTTAGAACAAACGCAGCAACACCCGTCGGGAATCGAACCGCGTCGTGTCTCCTTCCAAAACCAAGAATATAGAAATTTTGGAAATAGAAATTCAAATTTCGGAAGAATATTCCAACGCGATTCTACCCCTCCTCGAGAAAATAGAGTCAATTCTGATAATTATCCACGTCAACAATTTAATCGAAACCAACCCCGCGGAAATTATTATAATTACCCGCCAAACAATCATTTTCCACCTCCACCGTTTTACCCATATATGCCTCCAATGCATTATCCTTATTTTCCGCAATCCACGGAATTCTACTCTCCATACCCCAACCAACGTGATCCGTTTCATAAACGTGAAAAGTACTCTCGCGAAGAATTTAACGAAGCACGACCCGTCTCTCCGCGCCCCAACAATAATACGGAGTCTTTAAACTCGCAAGACGCCCGCCGAACGGACGCATCGACGAGCGATCTTTTAAACACGCGTCCCTCAACAGTGAAATTCCTTACGGCAGGAGATATATTAGATGGACGCAAGGACAGGGACGATCCCCAATAATTACACTTCGAGCACCTGAACTCGAAAAGGGTTACGGCCGCTTCCTAGTAGATACTGGCGCTGACATTAATATAATTAAAATCCAAGCACTAAAACGCCGCTGCGTAATTGCCGGTCATGATTCTTTAACTATATCGGGAATAACACCAGAAAAGATTTCAACTGTAGGTTCGACAGAATTAACGTTTTTTGAAAGACCCGAAAAATTCCAAGTGTTAATGGAAAATACAGTGATACCCGCGGACGGAATAATTGGCATAGACTTTTTAATGAATGAAAAGGCAGAAATATCCTTTCACCATAATACCTTGGTAACATCCTCCAAACCAATTACACCAATCCCGTTCGAAAATCACGATAACGAATATTTTAATCCCGTTAACATGCCTCGAGAAACTCCCCAAAATAATGACAGTTCAAGCTTATTCATACTTAGGGGCCGTACTCGCGTTAAAGTGCCGATTAAACTCATGGATACAGATTTAAAAACCGGATACCTTCCGCGCATAGAAACCCCTGAACACATCTTTATCGGAAACGCTTTAGTAACAAATCACGACGGTACATGCTACGTACACGCCGTAAACGCATATGAAAATGACGCACAGATAGAAATACCCCCACAAGAATTAATACCATTTGATTATTATGACACTTCAGAAGACTTCTTCGAACAAGACACAGACAGTGACATACAGGATCACGATATTGACAGAAATCAAAGAATTAACAATAGCCTTCGTCTAGACCATCTAAACTCGGAAGAAAGACAACATGTTTTAGATCTCGTTGCGGAATATCCACATCTATTTCATTTACCTGGTGATAGGTTACCTGCTACACCATTAATCAAACATACAATTCCTACGACCGACGAACTACCTATTACCATACGACAATATAGATATCCTCCCGTTCATAAAGATGAAATCAACCAACAAATTAAAAAGCTCCTCAGAGATGAAGTAATTGTAGACTCATCCTCTCCCTATAATTCACCCTTATGGATTGTTCCAAAGAAACCTGATTCGAAAGGAAACAAGCGATGGAGAATGGTAATAGATTTTCGTGCATTAAACGAGAAAACAATAAGCGACGCTTATCCACTGCCTAATATAATAGAAATCCTCGATAGACTCGGTGGCGCAAAATATTTTTCAACCTTTGATTTAGCAAGCGGATTTCACCAAATCGAAATGGACCCAAAAGACAGACAAAAAACTGCTTTTAGCACCCCTAACGGACATTATGAATACGTAAGAATGCCTTTTGGTCTTAAAAACGTACCCGCGACATTTCAACGATTGATAGATAAAGTTCTTCTTGGCTTACAAGACACTGAACTATTCGTTTATCTGGACGATATAGTTGTCTTTGCCTCTTCTCTAGAAGAACACCGCACTAAAGTTCGCAGACTTTTTGACAGACTCAGTAACGCAAAACTCTCTTTACAACCAGATAAGTGTGAATTTTTAAATACAGAAGTTATTTATCTTGGACACGTCATCGGCGACGGCGGAGTTCGCCCCGATCCAAAAAAGACGGAAGCCGTTGATAAATTCCCGGTTCCCAAAACTGTTACGAGTATCAGACAATTTCTCGGTCTAGCTGGTTATTATCGAAGATTCATAGAAAACTTCTCCAGTGAAGCAAAACCCTTGACGAATTTATTAAAAAAGGGGACTGAATTTAATTGGGGCCCAGAACAACAAAAGGGTTTTGATAATTTAAAGAAAGCATTGTGTTCTACACCAATCTTACAATATCCAAATTTTAACGAACCATTCATTTTGACGACTGACGCCTCAAACCACGCGATCGGTGCCGTGTTAAGCCAAGGAAAAATTGGCGAGGATAAACCAGTAGCATATATGTCTAGGTTATTAAATCCGGCTGAAAAGAACTATGGAACAACAGAAAAAGAATGTCTAGCGATCGTATACGCAATTTTACATTTCCGACCATATCTATATGGAAGACATTTTACACTCGTTAGTGACCATGAACCACTCAGGTGGATCGATTCAGTAAAATTACCGGTTCAAAGACTAATTCGTTGGAGGATTAGATTACGCGAATATGAATATACATTCGTTTACAAGCCCGGAAGGCTTAATTCAAACGCCGATGCCCTCTCGCGAAACCCCGTCACACCAGACGTTACTGTATTACCTATATCTTCAGCACCAAAGAAAGCGACGGTAAAGGTTACACCGCGCAGCGCTACATCCTCAAATCCAATAGTAACACGTAGCCGAGCAGCAGCTAGTAGAAATACTCCATTATCCACACTCCTCGAAGAAAGCCATCTTCCGGGAGCTACCATTGCTGAGAGGTTAAGAAATCGCAGGGAAATTTCAAAACCTCCCACAGTAGTAAAGCCCACACAACCTCTACGAACACAGACGGCAACGCAAAGACGACAACGAGCTGTGAGCTCTTCAGACTCTACACAACCACCCCCAGTCGCACGTGCTCGAAACAGTGCATTTCCAAGCCTCGCTACAAAGCGTAAAATACCACAAGAACGTCCTCATACTTCAACTCATTTGCCACTCAAGCGATCTACAAACGCGTTAAAATTTGCATTCGATATCGATGAAGATCTCGACATAAAAGAAGTACCCACTAAGTCCGATAATTTGCCAACACAAACAAATAATAAAAACATAGTAGAAATAACAACTAACCAATCGTCTAGTAACGAACAAGAACAATACTGGTGGGACACTACTCAAGGAAATCAAAATTTGCGCAAAAACTCTGGTACACAAACTGACGATACTACAGAATTTGAAGATGCAGATAACGAGACACAACGTGACCACGAAACAGCTATTACTTTCAGACATCCCGCAGGAAGATCGACCCCCGCTGTACCCACTATATTAGAATCGAGCAGTGATGAAGAAACTTACGCATCAAAAGAACCTTTAGTTATCAATACGCCACAACCTACTATCGAAAACCTAGACGATGACGAGACAGAAAACGAAAATATTCTTACGCAAAGACAACCCACCATAGTGTCAAATACAATACCGCCAGGAATTTACTATCCCAATATGAAACCATCCACTAACAATATACAGGTTAATACAACCAATGAAAATCTGACCTATTATAAAGGAAATTATTTGCATTTTATTTCCGCTGATTGCGAACTCACTACGATGATATCGCGATTATTAATTGAAACCGATAAAATTTGCGCACATGATGTAAAGTGGAAAAAGCCTAAACGTAAACAAGTGTTAGTAACGACGAAAGGCAGTCATAAAATCTTGAGCGCAGTTTTGAAAAATAAACATTTTGAAACATTTTCTATTCAAGACCTTAAAGAGGTGCTTCATACAGTCAAAGATGTCATTCAGAGATACAAAATAAAATCCTTACGCATTTCAAAACCCGGTGATATGTTAGAAGATTTTAGTCATTCTTTCATCACAGAAATACTTCAAGAGTGTTTAAACGAATGTGATTGAACCATTATTATCTGCCAAGGAAGCGTAGTAATTCCGGCCGAAGAAATAAGATGCGAAATAATTTCTGAATATCACGACAGTTTAGTAGGCGGACACAAAGGGATCACAAAAACATACCGACGTATCCGCGAACGATTTTATTGGCCAAATCTCAAAGGTGAAGTTACTGAATACGTAAGAACGTGTCCCGAGTGCCAAGAGCAAAAACTAACGCGGATAAAGACACGTGAACCAATGATAATTACAGATACTCCCGCAGAACCATTCGATAAAATATCTATAGACACAGTAGGACCATTGCCAATAACTCCGACTGGGAACCGACACATACTAACTATTCAGGATAATTTAACCAAATATTGCATCGCCGCACCAATTCCTGATACAAAAGCCGAAACGATAGCGGATGCTTTAGCTCGAAACGTCATTATCCATTTTGGAACCCCGCGTATAATTTTGAGCGACCAAGGTAGATCCTTCGTTGGACTCGTATTCTATCACCTCGCGAAAATATTTAAAATTAAACAAGTTACGACTTCCGGTTATCACCCACAAACGAATGGATCTTTAGAAAGAAGCCACATAGTACTCGCCGAATTTATTAAACACTACATTGATAAATATGAAGATTGGGACAAACTTGTTCCTTTCGCAATGTTTTCTTACAATACATCAGTTCATGAATCAACTAATTTTACCCCATTTGAATTAATATACGGTAAACCTGCGCGAATTCCTAGCTCCTTTTCTACTACCGAAAAAACGGAAACCTATGGAGACTATTTATGCGATCTTACTTCCCGATTAGACGAAATGCGCCAACTCGCTTCCAAATCCCTTACTAAATCTAAACATCGTTCTAAACAATATTACGATAGGAGACTTCACACCGCGAATTTTAAACCCGGAGATATGGCCTACGTGTTGAAGGAGCCTCGAAAGGGTAAGTTCGACAGCCACTATATCGGCCCATATATTATCACGGAAATCCTCGCCAACCACAACGCTGTATTGGAGACCGAGAGTAGGAAACGCATCGTGAAACATCTGGATAAACTAAAACCTTTTAAGGAATGAACTGTAAATATATGAATGTGACTAATGTCTCCAATAAGAACTTTCAGAAATTCAAGTCCAACAATGCTCATTTTCCTCATCATCTTCTTGCTTGGAAGAAGTCATGCTGTCGGAATCTCATACAAGAAGTCCTAACACATTGAATGAACGAGATCAACCGAAACCTCACATATCTACACTGACTGATGAACTTCGGTAACCAAACCCACGATGAAGCGCTCCATTTGGTTTCATTGGCACCGTAAGCAAGGCCCTATTTTGAACTCTATCAGTTGAAGATGCCGCCTATTATAACAACGAGATCGACAAAATGCACAAAAAAAAAAATGCTTTTGTCCTCCACAACCAAACACACGTTGTGAATCTGAGCACTGCTTACACCCGTCCAGAATATCGAAGAAACAATTGAAGAAGAGTACATCGCACCAGCGGAACTAGATATCAACAGTCTAGTTCCAGACATCACCTCCTACGAGCCACTCCAAGATCCAAGAAGATCATCATCTCGCTCTGCTCCGATGGTCCTTATTAAAGGCGAGCTGGGAATACCACCACATGATACCAGCATGAAGGAAATAGAACAAGAACTTATGGAACTTTCGACCCATAAGCGAGAAAATCTACACCGAGACGAAATTACGACCATAACATTTTGGGGAATCATCGGATTGGCAATAGCATTCGTAGTGTATATGCTACGAGATCTGCCAATACTACTCATGCACACGCTGCGAAAGCAACCGTCCACCCACAATGAACCACCAGAGGATCATCACAGTAACAGCTATAGGCGGAACGACGAAGTCATCTACGACGTTCCAAATCCGCGTCCACAACCCGCCTTCTTCATGGCCGCTACAACAGAAACCTCTTTGACAGGATAAGATGCGTAAACAAAACTACTATTATATCATATGTGTGCTCTCTGAACTAACCCTAGGGACTAAAAATTAGGTTATAACGAACATTTACCCCATAACGACTATAATAAAAATAATGGTCCTAGAGTAATGAATATGTTAATGGTCAACCAAATTTAATTCTCAAATTTAAGTCAATCGCTATACGATGGGAGTAAGTCATTAGACATACCCTTTCCAAAAACACCTTTCTGATCCACTCTTACCACTATTTTCCTGTATACTGCACTCTTATAATCAGATGATGTGAAGTAATCATAATAGGAGCCGGCCGCAATCACTTAAATCCTATTCAGCCTACTGACGTTGTTCAGAGGAATAATTACGAAAGAAGGAATGACCATTTTACACCAATAGCGGTATATATATAAAATTATACATATATACATATATGCTTGGCCGACAATTTCCTATAATAGGAAAAAAATCGTAGAGAATACACTCTCTCATGAGATTGGCTGGAATTATGTCAACCAATTAATTCCATCGGTCATCCTTCATAAAAACAATTAGGATATGTAGATTCGGCTATGATCTCCTCATTTTATGAAAGTAAAATTTCCACATCACTTTGCAGGAATCCCCAATCCAATCCACTATCCAAAAGAAAAGGGAAAGAGGGAAAAATATATGGATGTATATTTAAAGATATACATACGGTGTGTTTATCCTTTATCTGTCGGGTGATTTACTCTACATTGTGCATAAAAAAAAAAAAAAAAAAAAAAAAAAAAAACATATATATATTGAAAGAAATAATAATGATAAAATAACAAGAGGGTTATATAATTATATGACTTACTAAAGAACGCACCATTTATACATATTCATGTCTTTATATCCATTATATGCATAAATCTTGAAGTCCTCGAGGACGATGACCAATCTAGGTGGGGAGGTGTCACGTACGACGAAATTTTAATGTTAATTCTAAGAACTCGTACCCATATTCTGCGTTCTCAAAACAAAAACCTACAGCAACATAACCATCACAACCGATTATACAAAAATAATACATTCACGACTCATTCTCAGTAGGAGAGCTACTGTTATCACTTTTCTTTCTCACACCCACGGCTATGCCATATTAGCTGCACACATAGTAATGTATAAAACACGTGTTCATCGACCAAGAGATCATAGGTCTATTCGACTGCTCTCCAAGAGAGCGACAATAAAAGTTATTTTGGGAAGAATACCAATAGTAACCCTAGAAGTCACTCGCGCATCTGTGTCATTTGAGTGACAAACTATAATATCTAATTTTTATTGCCGCTCCAGGAAGCACCCCAATTTCTGAGAAAGACAAAATGAGCCTACCATATCTATGCCCAAATTTGTAATAGTTGTCCCCCACTTAACCACTTTTCCCATTATAAAAACACCACCCGCTTTTCCTTCAGTAAGTTAGTCCATCTCAGAACTTCACCGCGGCATAACGCTGCCCTTCTCCAGGTCTTCTGTAGAAGAGAGTGAGTCGGGTAGTAGTGAGTCGCCTTTATATTTAGCAGGAGTGTCAAGATCACACTTCTATATTTCTCAAATCATTATATACTTATGCTCTGTCCACGATTTCGGGTCTTCTGTAGAAGAGAGTGAATCGTTATCAAAATAAAGTATCAAGCCTATATTAAAGGTGAATTATAAAGTTATAAAAGTATCAAGTCAAACAATTTCAAAGTGGAATATAAAGTCATATAAATACTTCTGAAAATCGAGAACATAGATTACGACGTAATAATTATAATAAATAAGAAGGATTGTAAAAACCAATTCAACGCTCAAACAAACGAAAGACACCTCTCCGATAAGGTAACTAAACAATTTATATTAATGATTACAATGTTAACGGAATTGATCACGAATGTAACGAATGAACTCAACTAACCACATTGCATTTATATTCAATAAATATATCTCAATTGTGTGCATAAAGTTGGACCTTGTACTTCTTTATTCAGTAGGAACAAACCTATTCAAATCACCTAGTCGAAACTAACAAGATCTCTCGAGGTCTTACAGCGAACATTCCCACTCCCCTATTGATCCATCGTTTAAAATATCGATTAGGATTAATAAATAGAGTCAACGTTTACCGCTCGACGTTTGATTCGAATTTTCGCGCGCCTTCGGACGTAACACTCTCTTCATAACTATCTGGTATCCGTCTCCCCAGATATCCTTGTCGACGTCATTGCAGATCGCCTTCCAGGATTCTCGTTTGGCTTTCTTGATACTGCCTTGGAGTCGGTGCTTCGATACCATGTAGTCGTCCCACTTCTGCTGGCGTGTTTCTGGCGAGTCTCTCCTGGCCCCCCTTGTGTAGATTCGTCTATGCTTATTGCACTCCCTCCAAATATTCGCGATTCCGTCGCTCCACCAATAAACGGGGGGTTTGTGTTTCCGAGATAACTTTCTGGGCATCGCTCTGTCACTGATGCTAGAGAGCGTTCGGCTAAATCCTTCGCAGGATGTTGTGTCGCTGTCAGCCACGATCTCCCCAATTGCTCTTTCCAGCTCTGGTACATCCACCTTCTTGTGGTTCCAACCAGCGCAGGCTGCCCTCCTCTGCGGTGGCGTATTAGCGGTTCCAAGCACTGTCAGGATGTACTTGTGATCACTCAGCGACTCTTCACTGAGGACTTTCCAGTGGACAATACCCCCTATGACATCCTCTGTGGTGATAGTAAGGTCTAGTATGGAAGACTGTCCGAGTCTCTGAAAAGTTGGGCTATCTCCGATGTTAGCAATCACTAGCGCGTTTTCTGCTAGCCATCCCGTCACTACTTCGCCCCTGGTGTCTGTGAAGCTCATGCCCCACTGCGGTGACTTAGCGTTGAAGTCTCCTGTAATGCCCGCCGCTTCCTTGCAGGACCGGATGCGCTCGCTGATCTGTCGTAGGGAGTCTTCGAGCTCTTGTATTTCCCTGTTTCCAGAGAAGTAGCAGCTGTAGTACGTGCAGCCTGCTATTGTCACGTAGGAGAAGCCATCCCCGTCGCCTTGGCCTGTCACCACTAGGCTATCATCCAATACTTTGATGGCGCTGTCGATCCTGCTGTCGTAGAGCCAGTCTTGTCGTCCGCTGAGAGCTAATTTGTTGGGCTCGCTCACCAGGAGTACACTTGCGTCAAGCTTCCGACCAGTGTAGAGAGCCATGTCAAGGGCCGGTCGGCTTCGGTTGGTATTGACCTGAAGGAGCTTCATTGTCGATGGCCTGTCCTCCATGTCGCATTCGCGGACCGTGCTTTTGTGCATCCCGCGTGGCCAGTTTGGGCCCCGGTCAGTTTGCAGTGGACGCAGTATGCAGTGTTGGTACAGCTCGCTGCCCTGTGCCCGTCCTTACCGCACCTCCGACAGAGGTTCTCTCTGTCCGGCCCTTTGCACTGGGCTTTTGTGTGCCCGTAGTCCCAGCACCTGAAGCACTTCAGCTCTGGCTTCCTTTCTACCACTCGGCATATCAGCCAGCCGATTTTTATTTTACTCAATTTAATGAGTTCCCGGGCCACACTTTCTCCTGCAATCACGGTGATGTTGCACTTACCTCCATAAGCAGGTCTGCGGGCTCTCAGTTCGAAGGCGCTTGGGTTGGCTGCGGTTGCTTGCGTTATGGCGTCCCTCACTTCGTCCTCTGTCGTGCCTTCGTCGATATCTCGTATGTGCAGCACCCGTTTGCTAACAAGAAGTGACGTGGTGGCGCCGGTGACACCTCTTTCGATAGCCTCTTTGAGGGCCTAAGCTTTCTCAGCTCCATTTCTCACTGTGACCAGTACTTCACCATTCTTGGTCTTCCGGATCGCCCTGACTTCGGCGCCGATGTGGTCGGGGTTCACTGCCTGCTTCATCGTCTTTAGGGTCTCTGCAAATGACTTGCCCTCGATTTTTACGAGCACAGCTTCCTGTTTGCCTGCTCTCTCCCTGTTTGTGGCGCCTCTGTCTTTTGGTGGTCTCTTTTCCCTGCTCTCTGGGTCCAGGGTGCCCCGAAAGAAGGTAATTTGCGTCCCTGAGTCGGCGAAGATGAAGCTGAAAATCCTCTTCAAGACTGAGCCAAGAGCCCCGTCCGCATCGGGCAGCGCTACGGTGGCCTGCGTCATTTGGGAGATCTTCTCCTTGACTTCCATTACCGCCTGGAAGATGTCCCTCACATCTATGTCATCTGCGGCGCTGTCTGCGATGACGGGATAGAGAATCTGTCTGGTCAGCTGCGACCTTGTACCCTTTTCGTCAGGGTAGCCCAGAGTTTGGGTCATGATTGCCACTTCACCTGGGTTCTTTTTTTGCCTCAGGAGGCCATCCGTGCCGCCGAACTTGTCTATGGCTTGCCTGATTCTTTTGTTCCCAGCTATACAATGCAATTTATAGTTTTTGATAATGCATTTTTGAAACGCACCTCTATACGGAGGCTACCATGACGTACAAGATTCCAATGACCCGGCCGAGCTGCTGAAAGGTCTGGGGTTAAGTCGAAACAGAATAAGCAGTGGCCATTAGGGTAACCGGCTCTATCAATCCCACAGCTATCGTCATCCCATTGTATACCAGTACCCGAGACCAGAGTGTGAAATGCGTCAATATATAAATTATTAGTGAAATCTGGTTGTAAAGGCTTGCTAGGAATCTGCACACCATCTACGTAAAGCGATAGATAGTTTATATCAAAATGTTGAAAATTGAAGGGGTTTAGTTTTCTATCACCATTGAATGCTTTATTATCAACGAAGCCAAGAACAATTCTTTTCGGCAGCTGCCCTAGTATAACATTATCGAGTGTCTCCCCATGAACGCCGCTATGTATTGTAAATGGTTTTACCTCAACTCTCGTAAAGGGATATTTAGCAGTACCCTTGCTTAGAGCCTTTGCATGAGCCAGTAAAATTCCCGGACTAATTTTAACACGTCGTACGATAAGACTCGCATCAGTAATATGCACGGTATAATCCTTGGCACTATCATCCATAAGGCAAAATGTATCTCTTGAACGTACTAGCCGAAGACGTAATTCAACACCATTGAGTAAAAATTTTTCCTGATTAAATATATCTGAATGAAGATAGCCTCGAAGATCTACCATACAACCATTTAGCATCATAGCCTGACGAGTCCTCAGACCTGAGTTTGGGTTTTTAGTGAGTGTTTGACCCTCTGTAGTTGCCTGAGGTAGCTCATCAAAATAGCCTGGTGTATCATCTATCCACATGCTAGCACCAAGATGGCTTTTTTTTGTTGACTCCTTATAGGTCAGCAATGTTTCGATATATGCTCTATATGCATAAGCATTATTCGATGGGGATACAAGTTTTTGATTGAATGACACGTCTACTTGATTGAATAAAGAGTGTAACAGATTGTTAACAGGCCCTACTTTATCGGTTAGAACAGCGTCGCCGGAGCGAGGTTTTAACTGTACGCGAATACTGAGCATTGTATGTGCTAAATCGATATATTCATCGCCATGCCGCGGTACAACAAATTCAATGGGAGCCTCATCAGTGAGTGAGGATATAGGTTTATAATGTATGCCTTGAGAGCCTTCGATGCTCGTCTGAGTTGGTGGTAAGGTAAATAAGTCCAGCTCTGATTTCAAGCACTCACAAGAATGAGAATGTAAAAAAGACATTTTTTCACACTTTTAAAATTTAACTCTTAATTAAAAATATAAAACTAAAAAATTATTGAATAATTATCCAAATATATCAGCAGCGGTACGCTTTTTACGCTTGACAACTTTCGTACCTCGAATCTTACTTGCTACTTTTTTCTTAGACGTCTTTGCAGATTTTCTTTTTTTTTTATTATTTTTGTTTTTTCCTTTAAGTGATTTTACAACTTTTTTATTGCTCCTCTTCTTTTTCTTCCTCGTTGATCGTTTAGAACTTCTAGCCTTAATAGCTTTAAGCGCGGTGAATGCAGGTAAGCCGATGTGTGAAGCTGTATGGCCGAACAATGAATGATGCTGCGGCTGATGACTACTCATTTTATATCCTGACCCTTTCATCAAGCTATCGAGTGTCTCTTCCGCTTTCCGTTTAAGATTTCTCCCACCCTCGGTGACGCGCGTCCTGAACGCTTCTTTAAATGGTGTATTATGAGCAACATCACCTATTATATTCATTCCTGTGTGCAGCGCTTCTTTTCCGACTACGCGCGCACCACGAGTTAGTAATGGTAAAGCTCGTCGAAATAATCCGCTCAGAAAACTGCCAAGACCATGGCCGCGTTGATAAGGACTCCCAACAAATACCCTATCGATCCCCCCACCCACCTGATTATCGTAGTGCTGAATATAATGCTCCATTGTCATTTTAACGAATCCTCTTAAAGTGTAATGTAACGGTCAGAGTCCCACTCTGGAATGGTACAGGATTACCCGTACCCGTTCTTATATCTATATCAATTGTATTGAACTCCGAGCGTAAAAGCGGTATATAATTCGGCGGTGAGAACGATTTTGTCTGCGTGGATCCATACACATAATTCGTGGTGTCTACGGGTATAATACGTAAAAGGGGTGTTTGAACGTCGCCCGTTACATAACTTTCACATATATCCATATATAAAAACAATTTATCAGGGAGTCCGTGGGTAAGACTTGCCGGAAAGTCAGCGTTATATGTCGATTGTTCATGTATATCAATTACAGTGTCAGGTTTGAAACCAAAAATTTTAGAAAACGTGAGTAGTATGTGGCCCACTCTGGCGACCCCCACTCCTATCCCCACTCCTATCCCCTCCACTTTCCCCCACGCCGGAGCCTCTTTTCCGAGCGTGGTGGGGTCGTGATGGGGAGAGGTGGTGGGGGGAGAGTTCTGCGGGCTAGCCAGAGCGGCCCGATTATTATTATTATTATTATTCATATAATAATAATATAAAATATAATAATAATTAAATAAGGCTTTTTCACTCACGTGACTGATTGCATGTGGCCCACTCTGGCGACCCCCACTCCAATCCCTACTCCTATCCCCTCCACTTTCCCCCACGCCGGAGCCTCTTTTCCGAGCGTGCTGGGGCCGTGATCGGGAGAGGTGGTGGGGGGAGCGTTCTGTAGGCTAGCCAGAGTGGCCCTATTATTATTATTATTCATATAATAATAATAATATAAAATATAATAATAATGAAAGAAGGCTTTTAACTCACGTGACTGATTGCTACGGTCCTTGTACCGCTCTGGTGGGGTCACACACACACACGCACACACACACACACACACTCGCGTGCACATGTACACGCACACGTACGCACCATAAAGAGCCCGTTAGTACGTCCTCACTATATCGCGGATACATTTTTTCGATCTGGTGTGTTCGCGTGCTGAATAGTGACTGAAGACTACGTACTATATGCACACAGCAGCGAGGATGCTACGATTATATTAAATGTGTGATCTTCAAAAAATGCATGGTCAGCTATACGTGCTCCGAGTAAACGACCCCTTCGCAGTTAATATAGGAGTAAACTGCTCGCGGAGACACGGCTATCTGTTTAGCCTATAGCATGTTTTTTTCCGCAGCTTCATCAGGCGCAAGTCCCCTGTGTTTCAACACATACATCGGAGTAATATTTTATAAAATTAAGAAAGCGATATAAGTCTTATTAGAACTATGTAAGAAAAATTGAAAGAAAATATATATATATACGGTTCGTGTACGTATCAACACTACGATCGTATAATCGTATAATAGCGTATAATACACGGTTCGTGTACGTATCAATACTACGATCTTTTTCGAACTGGGCTGCCACCCAATTATAAATTATTGGAGAAACATACAGTATTCTGATTATTATCGTCAAAACTGAGAAATTGAATTTATAAATCAAAAAAAATCTCTCTTGCTTTGAAAATATTTTCATTATCGAGCGAAAATTATTTAAAAAAAAAAAAAAAAACAAAAGTGCCGAGATGTGGGCTCGATCCCAGGCAGAGAGAGTGAGCTACGGCAGAGAGCACGAGCAATAGCTATCGAGCTCTCCTCTTTGTGCGGGTATTCGCTAGCTAGCTCTTGTTCTCTCTCTCTGTATCTCTATATTTTTATTTTTATGTATACCGAGTATTCGTGTATAACACTACGTGATCTCTCGATTTCTCGAGGTGCCCGAAATGCATCATCAGCAGAGTATCAGCCTGTTACATGCCGTCTTCGCTCAATGCTACGAATCTCTTCTCCGCTCGTTTAATGTTCTTTAGTACTATAATTTAATATATATTTTATCCTCAAGGCCCCTTAAGACTTATGAAAATTGTCGCGCCAATATTTACCGCTGATTACACATCATGTTTATGTATTTAATTTTGGTTAAATATTTTTCGTCTTTTTAAAAGCATATTTTTATAAATCGAAAATTTTCTCTCAACTTAAAAATATTTTCTTTATTGAACGAAAATTATTTTTCGAAAAAATTATTCAAAGTATATTTAAAAAAAAAAAATGCATATTAAATATTTAAAAAGCGCATCAAGGCTATGTGCTCTCCAGCTCGTTGCGCTTTTGAAGATGGCACTATTTAGAAAATTTGATCAGAGTCTCGCAATATGATGTTACATGGAAACAATAAGAGCGTTTGGAACGATTATATGCATATGCGCTGAGATATTGATATCTTGATACATCATCATGCATGTTTTTGCTCCGCGATGAGGTCTCGCTTTTTGATATCGTTGCAATTTAAGCGAAATGAGTAAACTCGCTCAGAAGCATCGTATTAGATATTTATATGGATAGAACAAGGTACAATATTATTCAGTCTCAATTCAGAGGGGCGTTATCACACATCGAAATCAATCATGACAGATCGAGCCCTTCGTGAATGTATTTTAAATCTTTTGCGTTTAGCTATATCACATAGCTCCCAGCTTCGTCGTCGGTGTAATGATCGATGGTGCAATGAGTTAAATCGGTTATCAGGAAATAGACTCATTAGCCGCCTAAAATATATTATATGGTGGGCGCCCTTGCGAGCCATAGTGACAGCTTATAACAGAGGTCTGCTAAATGGTCAACAAGTGTTGGTGTGTGTGTTTGAAGAGTTGCAGCGTCGAGGACTGGAAAAAGTGCCGTGTGTCCGGGGCATTGTTGATGAAATCAGAAGTAAGTACTATCATAAAAATAATCGTGTATGAATTTTAATACTTAAATTGTATTGAAAAAATATTTTCGCGGTACTTTACGAGTTTCAATAGGGTATATTTAAAAGCATTCTTATTCATCAATCTCTACCGTCTCTCTCTCTCTCTCTCTCTCTCTCTCTCTCTCTCTCATTGAATCGGCATAGAGTTTAATACTTAAATTGTGTTGAAAAATATTTTCACGGCTCTATCAGCACGCTAGCATGGGTAAATCTTATTTATCGAGCTCTGCTCTTTGTGCCATGCTTCGTGTGGTCCCTGTCTCTATATTATGTTAGCACGGGCAAGCCTTATTTATCGAGCTCTACTCTTTGTGCCATGCTTCGCGTGAGCCCGCGCTCTCTGTCTCTCTCTCTCTCTCGCTTTTTCATTAAGATGCTGTTAATGCTCTCTTTCTCTCTTTCGTTATAGAGGTACAAAATATTTTCGCGACTCTATAATATGTTGAAACGGGCAAGTCTTATTTATCGAGCTCTACTCTTTGTGCCGTGCTTCGTATGGTTTGGCGCGCTCTATCTCTTTTTCCATTAGAAAACATATTTTACAAAATTTCAATAGGGTATATTGAAAAAGTATTCAGACGCCTCTTTCTCTGTATCTCGCGTTAAATCAATATAGAGATCTCTCTCTCTCTTTTTTCTCTCTTTACATTATTATCGGAAAAATAATGCGAATGAGCTGAAAATTATGGGAAAATTTTATTTTAATGTTTGCATACTCATAGTATATCGACAGTTCCTGGATGCATCGCCGGATGAAGAAGCGGTTCTTATAGAGGGGCTTGTGCTGCCGAATTAGCAGAAGCGTCATGCCAGCGGAGGAGCGTAATGAACCAACACCCATCATACAATGAGGAAAATGGCGGGCAGCCAATGAGCACTGTTTCAAGTATCGACCATCCTTCAGAAATATGGACTAACACGTCAAGTTTCGAACGTAAGTTAAAATTAAGGTGCCGAACAATTTTGGTGTGGTTTCGGTTTTAAATGATAAATTTATTCAGAGCTCCTAGGTCGGGAGGTTGCACAAGATGACGCCGTACCGGGCCCATCGGGTCTGTGCAACTCAGGGCGGCGTGCAATCTCAACATTCGTCGCTGATGATATCTCATCAACGTTAGAGGATTCCGACGCTGATGTTTTTGATCATCGTGAAAATCAGTTGTGGGAATATCCTATCGAAAACGAGGAAATAGCTTTTCCACGCGCTGATGATAGGCCTCTCGTTGTAGAGAATGAGCAGGAAGACGAGATAAATGAGCGATTCCAAAGAGCGGATCACTGGTTTCAAATGCTCGTAACTGATGACGACTCAGGTAAACAATTTTTCTTACGTATGAAAAAAGTTAGTAAGCAGGCAAGTAAGTAAGAGAGTCCTTCTGTAACAGGGTATTCGTCGGCATCTTTGTTTGACTGGTGATATCGGTCTGTTTAAGCAGTACTATGGCTCGTGAGAGGTACAAATATAGATAAAAATTCAATAGTTTCCGTATTAAACTGTTCTAGAATCTAATACGAGACCCTTTTTCCAGAGGTGCAGAGGGGAGCCGGCAGACAACGACGTATACCAAGGAGTGGACCGCTCGAAGAAATACACCCGCCGGGAAAACATTTTGAAATCATCAGTGATTATACACGATATTTTAAACGGTTTAAAATACGGGGGCGTGAAATATCATTACGAATTCGCAAACCTGCCTCCGGAGTTAGTGTGGTAGATTGGCTGAACGGAGCATTTCGCGATCTCTTAACGCACATCACGAGCTCCTGCGAGGGAGGCGATTATGTCGGTATTTCGTTTACAGCGAATAGTCTGCCCCACGGGCCTGTGTGGTTATCTTTCAGGCCAGCCAGGGATTATATATTTGAAGATATCTGGCAATTGATAAGTAGCGTGGCACAGAGTGCATCATCTTTAAACATCGATGACGCGTGCACGATAAAAATGTGCGCTGTCAAGGGGGTCGAAGGGCGCGGTCGGAAAGGTCTCACACACGAGGGTGTTGCAAAGCAGTCTATTCTCTCGATCCGGAATACCGATAATCTATGTTTACCGCGTTCTCTGGTGGCAGCCCTAGCATACGCAGAACGAGGAGAAGTACGGACGGGTAGCCTACATGATAAATGGCAGCGAATTAGGCAAATTAATGGAGTTGTACAAAAACAGGCGGCACTCGAACTTACGCGAGAGGCAGATGTTCGTGTACCGGTAGAAGGCTGTGGTGTATATGAGATTGCGCGCTATCAGGATTATTTGGTGCGAGACGGTTTTGCAATTGTCGTTTACGAATTTTTAACTTTGGGTCGCGGGGAGGAGCCTCTATTTGATGGGAGACAGCTTGTTCTGGACAGCGTAGGCTCAATTCAGCACACCCTGAACATTTTGTATTACGAGCGCTCACATCATTTCGAACCTATTCTAAGCCTCAGAGCAGCTGTCGGCAGTAAAGATTTCTGTTCCTCGTGTAATACAGCATATCGGCGATTCGGTCATAGATGTTCAAAAAAAAAAAAATGTCCTCGGTGCTGGGGGCTACAGACCTGTGATACACGCTCGCGCGATATAATCAGATGTGAAGTATGCAACCGCGATTTTTTTGGAGAGGCCTGTTTACAGAGACATAAGGCGCCACTGGTGACCATGAAACGCAGGAAGGTTAGCATTTGTGAGTCACTCAAACGCTGCCTTAACTGCTTTCGAACAATAAGGCCTTTGGAAAAAAAAGAGAAGCATATATGTGGGGTGGTTTTCTGCAAAACGTGCAAATCCCAGCAGCCAAGTAATCATCTGTGTTTCATGAAACCGATTCGCGGCGATTCAGAATTAAAAAAAATACTGTTTATTTTTTACGATTTCGAAACACAGCAGTGCACACCTGTGAAGGGTGATGCAACTACGCTTGTACACGAGCCAAATCTTTGCGTAGCTCATCGCGTTTGCACGTTTTGCTGTGTTCACGACTCTATAACCGAACCGTGCGAGCATTGTGGAGAACACGAGTTTGTATTTAGCCACAGCCCCGTAGCACAGCTTGTCGAATTAGCCATGCAGCCGCTCAAAGGTTTTTCGCGTACAATCTGTATTGCACATAACGCAGGGGGTTTTGACGCTCAATTCATCCTACGTTATTTCATTGAAGAGAAAAAAACTCAACTCCCCACGTTAATTATGAACGGGACAAAAATTATCACGATGCGCATCGGAAAGGTCACATTTCTCGACAGCCTGAATTACTTCCATATGCCCCTGAGCGGTTTACCGAAAGCCTTTGGGCTTACCGGTGCTATTGTTAAAGGCGCTTTTCCACATTTGTTTAATAGGCCGGAAAATCAGAATTACGTAGGCAAACTACCGCTTGTCGAGTATTATTCTCCCGACACGATGCGTCCCGATGAGCGCCGGAAATTTCTCGATTGGTATCGCGAAACGAAAGACAACGATTACGTGTTCATTTTAGCGGAAGAGCTTGTCAATTATTGTAAGACAGATGTTACGATATTGCGTCGCGCATGTATGGCTTTTCGCAATATGTTCATTAACAGTGGTCGCGTCTGTCCGTTTGATGAAAGCACAACAATAGCATCAGCCTGCTTCAGAGTTTTTCGAAAAAATTTCTTGAAAGACAATACAATCGGTATTATACCTACGGGGGGATACAGATTGGCGCATAATCAATCGAAAAAAGCAATTTCATGGCTATCATGGAGGGAGCACACGCTAGGTGTCCGTATTATTCACGCAGGCCGATCACGCGAATTCAGAATACCTCAAAATCTCTTGGTAGACGGGTATTACGAGACTCCTAACGGTGCACATGTATTACAGTTTCATGGCTGCTATTGGCACGGCTGCCCACACTGCTATCCCACAAACAGAGACTGTCGGAAAAGCGATGGAATATCCATGCACGATCGTTTCGAGAAAACTACTGCTGTAGCTGATAGAATTCAAGCGAGCGGGTATTTGCTCACGGAGATTTGGGAGTGCGAATACGACCGCTTGTTAAATTCGACAGCTGAGATGAGGAGTTTCCTACAGGATAATCCTTTAGCTACAGCAGAACCTCTCAATCCTCGTGATGCTTTTTTCGGTGGACGGACCGAAAATATGGTTACGCTCTACGACATTGACGCTACGGAAAAAATACGCTACGTAGACGTTTGTTCTCTGTACCCATATATCTGTAAGTTCGGTAAATACCCCGTGGGTCATCCAAAAGTATACGTAGGTAAAGAGTGCATGGAATTGACAGGCCCTGATAACACCGATCTCACTCTCGTTGAGGGTCTCGTAAAATGTACCGTATTGCCGCCTCGTAATCTTTATCATCCCGTATTACCAGTACGAATGCATAATCGATTATTATTTGCTCTATGTCGCAGCTGTTGCGAAATTATGAATCAGGATGAATGTACACACGAAGAGCCTGTAGAGCGCATGTTCAATGGTACATGGGTTGTCGACGAGTTGCGAAAAGCCGTGTCGTGCGGGTATAGAGTGATGGGTGTGACTGAAATTTGGCAGTATGAAACGACTCAGTTCAATCGCGATACACAGAGAGGGGGCCATTTCGTTGAATACATAAATACGTTTTTAAAAATCAAACAAGAAGCCAGCGGGTGGCCCGACAATTGCTCCGGAGATAACGTCGCACAAGACCGCTATATAGAGGATTTCGAACGATCCGAAGGAATTAAGCTAAGCCGCGAATCCATAGCTAAAAATCCGGGGCTACGATCTGTAGCAAAACTGTGTCTCAATTCGTTTTGGGGAAAATTTGGACAGCGAGAAAATTTACCGCAGACAGAAATAGTTTCGACGCGCAAAAAGCTCATGGAGCTGTTGACTAACCCTGAGTACGAGATCACGGGTATTTTACCCGTAAATAACGAAGTATTGTATGTAAGCTACACAAAAATCAGTGACGCTATTATACCATCTAGCATAGCGAATGCCGTAGTAGCAGCATACACCACAGCTCAGGCTCGCCTGAAACTTTATAGCTACTTAGAGCGGTTGGATCGTCGTGCTTTGTACTGTGATACTGACTCAGTAATTTACGTATCGAATGAAGAAAAAGACGAGTACGAGCCTCCAACAGGCCAGCTTTTAGGGGACCTCACAGATGAGCTGAGCACATACGGGGACGGTAGTTATATTAGAAGTTTCATTTCAGGTGGTCCTAAATTTTATTCTTTTATCGTGTGCACCCTCAATGGCGAGGAAACAGAAGTATGTAAAGTAAAAGGGATAACGCTTAATTTTGCGAACAAGGGGCTAATTAATTACAACTCAGTGCGCTCTTTCATAACTGGCGAGAGAGACGAACCTGTTGTGCTACGGTATGACGCGATACGCCGCACGGCCTTTCATCAGGTCGTCACGCGTCCTGAAACAAAATCATGCAAGCCATCGAGCGTTAAACGAAGACGAGATGGCGAATATGGTACCCTTCCTTACGGCTATAGAGAATAAGAGTTTTCGTATAAAATTGTATAAATAATGTATATAAATAAAGACTTTATGTTACCGTGTATATTCGTCTTCTCATATTCCATTAAAAGGACTCAGAGCAATTAGGCAGACCTTTTCGTACCCTATATATGTTTCAGGCAATACGAGGATTGTACTCACTCACTAAGATGGATACGCGGTGGAAACATCCTTGGACAGCGATGGTTTGTGGGCCTACGGGCTGTGGTAAAACATACTTTGTGAAAAACTTTCTGAAATTCATTTCGAGTATGAATAGTGAGCCCTTTGCTCGAATCATTTTTTATTATTCCGAATGGCAGGTGGCGTACACCGAGTACGGTTCTTCGATAGAATTTCGCGAAGGTTTGCCACAATCTTCGGATTATGCAAGCGATCCGCGCGCAAAACTTATAATTATTGACGATTTGATGCGTGAGGCATCGAACAATAGCGTTGTCGATCTCTTCACCAAGGGTAGTCATCATAAGAATTTGAGTGTGTTTTTTATAACGCAAAATTTGTTTCATCAAGGCCATGGGCAGCGGGATATATCGCTGAACGCTAATTATATAGTAGTTTTCAAAAATCCGCGAGATCGCGCTCAAATACAACACCTGGCGCGCCAGGTATATCCGGAAAACCCACGCTTTTTACAGGAGGCCTATCACGATGCAACGTCCAAGCCTCATGGCTATTTGTTGCTCGATTTGAAACAATCAACACCTGATAACTGTAGATTTCGCACCTGTATTTTTCCCGACGATCCTCATCATTTTGTGTACGTACCGCGAAAAAAGTTGAAAAGCAGCTGCAGTGCTGGTGAATTGCCAGTTCAGCGCATGTAATGCCGTCTAAAGGACCGTCGCGTTACGATAAATGTATCGTCATATTAAGTGCATTTCAACAAGCCAGCACGATACGAAGAGAGTCTGACTCACGCAAATCAAATTCAAGCACTACTCGTTGTATTTGTCAGTGTGCGTGGCGCATTCTTAAGGGTAGCGCTATTCCGAAGACTCCACTATACAAAAGAAGTTAAAAGAGGTGATACATCTAGACGCTCGACAGTTCCACACGCGTAATGGCGCGAGGTGGTTCACCGCTCTGCAAAAAGCACGTTGCAATATTGCGAGCTCTTCAGCATCTCAATAAGGAGCAGCGCGAGGCTATTTTACGTAAAGCAGACCCTGGTATCATCCGCTGTATTTGTGAGTGCGCCTTGAATGTTCTTTGCGGCAACGTGGCTCTGAAGGCCGATCAAAGAAAAAAATTACGTCGGTACGCCCCCGTTCTGCGCCGTTTAGCCTCAAAAAAAGGCTGCTGGAAGAGTAAAAAACGATTCGTAGTTCAGAGCGGTGGGTTTCTACCGCTCTTACTAGCACCAATACTAGGCACTGTTCTATCGAATTTGATTGGTGGCCGTGGATAATGGAGCACGCAAGAAAAATGGTACTCGTACCGGAGGAACATCTAGCGCAGCTGGGCTCGCAAAGTCATAATCAGCCAGTGTTTAGCACGGCTACGCCTCAAACGCGACCAGCGCAAGGAATTGATGCTACGCTAACTAGATTGGATACAGAAATGAATGAAATTTTGAAATCTAATGCATACAAGGATGAGAGGGAAAAGTGGGCTGCATACTTGACTATACTACAACGTTATCTCCATTTCGTCGATGACGAGAGAGCTCAGCAGTATCGAGCGCTTATGAAGAATAAATATACTGCAGAGCCTGGTTGTGATAAAGAAGAAACCGGTAATGACATGAACGATTCAGTCATCATTGAGAGTATACCGGCCAAATTTCGCATTAAAGCGAAACTGCTACTTCGCCGCTTACGTGACGCACCACGGGCTAATTTTTCTTGGGATTCTGCCGGGGTCGTGTCGGTCGGCGGAAAACCAATCAAGGATTCAAATATTGTTGATCTCGTTAATGACGCCATGAGGGCACGGAAAATACCTAAACCAGCGGGGCGCGGTGCCTTTGCCAGATTTCTGAGAGCCATGCAGACACCACGAGAATTCATTGGCAATGAGGAGTTGTGGATGGAGTCAAGAGCTAGCTCAACACTGCGACAATCGCAGATCGACGATAGCAGTACAGGCAGCGAGGGAACAGGCGAAATGAGCCAGTCATCGTTTTTCAGTGGTCGTGACAACAGATCACCGGCGCCACAGGCAGATAGCCCCCGACAGAGTGGCAGTGGTTATTATAATAAGAAAAGACGTGTAACCTGGGCTAACCTGAAATTATAATCATGAAAACCTTAGAAAAAGTGTACTTTAATCCAGTTCATGAAGCATCGTTTTCAGGTGCCCCCAAATTGTTACATCAGGCGCGTCAGAAGAAAATTTCCAAGATAAAGGCGCTGCATTGGCTTGAAGCACAGGATGCTTACACAAAACACAGGCCCGTGCGTCATCGCTTTCAGCGGCGTTTTTATAACGTACGGAACATTGATGATTTTTGGGAGGCTGATCTCGTAGATCTTCGCTCGATTAAGGCTTATAATGATGGCTATGTTTATCTCCTCGTCGTTATAGATGTTCTTAGTAAATTTGCATGGGTTCAGCCTTTACGCGACAAGACCGCTGCATCTGTGGCTAAAGCGTTTGAGCTCATTTTATCTAAAAAAAAAAAATAGTAACGCTCGATCGCCCGTTTGCCTACAGACCGACAAGGGTAAAGAATTTATCGGCGCTGTATTTCAGGCTCTCTTAAAGAAAAAAAATATTCAGTTTCGTGTTGCGAGAAACCCCGATATAAAAGCGGCTATTGTCGAGAGATTCAATAGAACGCTGAAAGAAAGAATGTGGCGTTATTTCACGTATTCTGGACAAAAACGTTACCTTGACGTTCTGCAGAACATCGTTTCGGCCTACAACCATTCTACGCATAGTGGTATAAAAATGGCTCCTGTCTCTGTGACGCTCGCTACAGCCGCTAGGGCTCGGCATAACCTGATGCAGCGCTACAAGAGAACAGAGCATTGCTCTCCTAAATACAATGTGGGCGACATCGTACGTATCAGTAGCGCGAAGGCAGCCTTCGCAAAAGGTTACGAGGGTGGATGGAGCAGCGAACTATTCAGCATTCACCGTGTATCACACAGTATTTGCCCCGTAATATACATTCTGCGTGATCTCCACGGTGAGGACATTGATGGTATATTTTATGAAGCTGAGTTATCGAGAGTGCAAACGAAGAAGAAACGGTCTGTAAAATGAAGGACGAGTTTTACATTGTTTTACCCAGCAACAGTAGTATGAGTTATTATCCCGATAATGTGACAACACGGTATACCACTCATTTACCCCAATGTGTGTCTCTCCATGGTAGCTGGGCCGTTTCTTTAGCGGAAATACACATACCCATGACAATTTTGCATGTACCTTCCGAGGGTAAGCGGAACTTCATTAATATCGTAACGAACATTACAACACCGGGCGTTGATGCAGACATCGACTATAAGGAAGATCGTATCTGCGTACCGCCTGGCGTATATCATAGCATAGAAACATTACTCGAGACTATTAACGAAATACCATGTGTTGCGGGTCACCTGAAATTTCATTACGCTCACAACGGCTATGTGACGGTGACGCGTGTCTGTGAATCATGTAAGAACCTGGAGCACTCCTTCTACTTCTCCGATGTGCTGAGCAAGGTTTTAGGATTCACTCAAGCTGAGGAAGGGGTAGTAGTTCAGAGAGAATACACTGCTCAGAGACCCGCCAATATAGCCAGTGGGACACCCGATATGATGTACGTTTATACTGATATCTGTGAACCTTATATCACTGGCGATGTGCACACGCCTTTACTACGCGTTGTACCCTCCGCTGCCGCTGATAACCGTAATTACGGGTCTGTGAAAATAAGAAGTTTCTCACCACCACGCTATGTTCCTCTATTACGTACTAGTTTTCAAACAATAACCATTGATATAAGGGATGAATTTGGCGAGCCGATACCATTCGAGTACGGGACGCTGACGGTGACGTTACAGTTCAAACGTACAGATTAACTTGAACTACTCTAAAATGGATTACTATGACGAATATTTTGATATGCAAACGGGAGGTGGTGGCGGTGCTCGAACAGGTTATGGGGGTATCAGCCATGTGTATATTGGCTCACCGAATCAACGAGGTCACGGCATTGGAAGTTTCCTAGGAGGCCTCTTTCGCCGTATAATACCGCTCTTGAAACAAGGTGCTCGGACTGTCGGTAAAGAGGCCCTTCGCTCGGGTATTAACATGGCCACGGATATCATGGATTCGGGTATGCACCCGAGAGAAGCATTTAAAACGCGCCTGCGCGAATCCGGGGAAAATCTGAAGCGCAAGGCTGAAGAAAAAATCAGTACGCTCATGAAGGGCTCCGGCTATAAAGCTAGTAAAATTAATAAACTGATGCATTCTCTTACTGAGAGCGCATCACGACGCACCGGTGTGAAGAAAAGAACGAAGACCGTGAAGTCGCGAAAACGCTCAGGCAGTGTGAAAAAGAAGCGGGATAAGAAGAAGTCAGTGAAAAGAAGACCGAAAAAGTCAACCGTCAAGAGACGTAACAAGAAATCAAGAACACTGAGGGATATTTTTGCTTAGCCTAAACTGAGAAAATGGCGTTCTTGCACGCACACTCGTGTGAGTGCCTTAAGTCGGAACTTGAACTATTTACACTACCGCCGACCCAGACAACAATTGAGGGAACACATTCAGTGTATTATAAGCCAATCTCATCGTTGACGGACGATTCACCGATAGAGTTTGTCATACCGGGCCAGGGGGATGAGTACATTGATCTTGCACATACCATGCTGAGTATGCGTGTTAAGATAGAAACTCCGGCCACAAAGGAGGGCGAGCTCATGAAAGTAGGACCAGTCAATAATCTTCTGCACTCAATGTTCAATCAGGTCGATGTATTTTTGAATCAGAAGCTCGTCTCACCTCCTAACAATGCCTATGCATATCGAGCGTACATTGAAACACTCTTGAATTACGGGCATGCTGCGAAGTCCTCGCATCTTACGAGTGTTCTATGGTATAATGATACAGCTGGTAAAATGGATGATACGGGCGATGATAATAACGGTCTCGTGTCCCGGCGCTCTGTATTAGGTAAGAATAGAACAATCGACCTCCTCGGCCATTTGCACTGCGATATCTTTAATCAAGAGAGGTTTTTGCTAAACGGCGTTGAAATGCGTCTGCGGCTCGTACGGACCAATAATGCTTTTTGCCTCATGAGTTCTTCGAAAGAATGCACGATACGTATTACAGAGGCATCGCTGCTTGTACGTCGCGTTAAGATAGCTCCAGGCATACTTTTGGCTCATGCAAGAGCTCTGTCCAAATCTACAGCAAAATATCCTTTGACGCGTGTCGAGGTTAAAGCGATATCGATGCATGCAGGGGTACACGGGGATACTCTTGATAATGTCATATTGGGCCAGTTACCCAAACGTATAATTGTCGGTTTTGTCGATAATAAGGCTTTCAACGGTGATCGCGCCATGAATCCATTCAATTTTCAAAATTACCAAATTAATTATCTTTCTTTGTATGCGGACGGCTTGCAAATACCGTCAAAGCCTCTACAGCCAGACTTTATAGATACTAATATGTGTGTGGACGCCTATCATACATTATTTTCCGGTACAGGTATTCACTTTCTCAATGAGGGTAATTGTATTTCACGCTCAAGCTATCCGTGGGGTAATTGTCTCTTCGCATTTGATCTTACACCCGATCTCTCGGCCAATAGTAGCACTCATTGGAACCTGGTGAGACACGGTAGTGTGAGGATAGAAGTACGCTTTGCGGGAGCCTTAGCTTCAACAATTAACTGCATTGTATATGCTGAATACGATAATGTGTTGGAGATCGACTCATCACGGCAAGTGGTCATGGACTTCAGCGGCTGATGAGAGAGAAGCGCCTTCAGTTTGCATCCATCGTTTGGAGTGTGACGGTCGAAAAAAAAAAAAAAAAAAAGATTTCATCATGAATATCGTTATTGATATACAGGGAATGAGGAATAAAGATAATCAGTTTATACCTAAAGAAGTAGCTGTCATCTCGGTACAGACTGAGGACTTTGATCATTGGCTTGTAAAACCGCCCTACGCGTATGACAAATTGTCACCCTCTGTAAAGAGACAAAACATGCGCCTATGCGCTGATATTCATGGTATAGAATGGCCTGAAGGTGATATATCATTACATTCGCTGGACGCAAATCTGAAGAAAATCGCGACCCAGGCTGTACGGATCTTTACAAGAGGCTCTGAGAAAGCATCATATCTAGCTCAGCTCACGGGATGTTACATTATAAATCTGGAAGAAGATGATGAGGCTCCTTCATTCCGCCACATGCCACGAAGTGACACACGCTGCATGTATCACGGTGTGGTAAATAAAAAACACACATACAAATGCGCTCTGAACAACGCTACCCGGATCAAAGCATGGCTCTGTCATAGCGAGCAAATCGCCTCCTTATGGGAGTATAGAACTACTACATCGTGGCACGTCAGTTTGCCCGAGTACGCGTCAGAAGAAGAAGAAGAAGAAGAAAAACCCTTGGGCCATGAACAGTCTTCAAATTCTGCAATCTCTCCAGAACATAAAGGATCATACGGTGGGCGTGTACCCAGCAGATCGTATCCCGAGGGTGTGGACGAAACCGACGGCATTCGTGGTTAACACCGATGGCCACAAACTACCAGGGGCCCACTGGGTCGCCATGTACGTCGATCGAAATGGACACGGATGGTTCTTCGACAGTTACGGACTACCACCAATCATTCCACAGCATCTCGCTCGTCTCCGAAGAAACTGCAGACTCTTCCGCTGCAACGCAACGCAGCTTCAAGGCCCGAATTCACAATGTTGCGGACAGTATTGTGTTATGTTTCTTCATTATATGGCTACTGGTTTCGGTATTCACCGCTTTAGATACGTATTTTCGAATGATTTGCAGCGAAACGATAAAATAGTGGATGAGTATTATAATGCGTATATCGCTAAGCGCAGCAAATCTCCGGGTGTAGTTTCCAATATGAATGGTTGCGCTGGTGGGGGGTATAAAAATAAGCATCTACATTGTATACAGAAATGCTGTTCCCGTGTACGATAATAATAAAAAGTTACATTGAAATTTACACTTTTTTCTACCGTTCCTTGAACTGCGATCACGTTCCTTAGAGTCAGCATTCTTTTGGATCCAAAAGTCGCTTCCAATGACTATCATATTTTCGAACATCGTATGCGTCAAACCAATGATCTTTCGAAGGTTTGCAAAAAAAAAAAAAAAAAAAAAAAAAAAAAAAAAAAAAAAAAAAAAATGCTGATTCCATAGGGTATCATATATAGACGATCAGATTTCTTTTTGTCTTTGTTATGTCTAACAAAAATGAGTAATCCTTGTCATGGAGGCCTGGTGGAGGGGCAACTGCAGAGTATAATCTAGAACTTGGAGAACGGTCATCATTCGCGATCGAACCAGTGGTCAGATATCGAAGTAAAACTCCAAAGACTCTCTCTCTCTCTCATTTGCTCTCGTTTGAGGTGTATGCAGAGAAAACGACGCGAATTAAAGCGACGGATAGAAGCACTTTTACAAGACATCACGTCTATAAAAGCAATTATACAAGCGAGATCGCAATTTCTCTCTTTAATACGAAAATTTGACGAGCTCGATATTTACAATGGATTTCGCACGAATCAACAAAGTGGGCCAGACGGCGGCCTTTCTACCGGTGAAAAAGTTATCAGAACTAGAGCTCGAAAAAGACTACAATATCAGCAATATAAGAACTGTTCAAACTAAATGGGGTTCGCGTATCGTCATTGACGTGGAAAACGTATTTGCGTGTTTCCTGCCAGCCAGATTCGTCAAGCTATTCGAAGAAGACGATGATCTATTTCAACAGCTGATAGTCGCAGCCCGTGAAAATAATCTGGCGGTGCAATATCACGGTACAAAATTCAATAATTTGGAATTTAAGCCGTCTACAAAACATTAAGCCCCGCGATGTCTGCGAAACGTGCCGAGAATATACGTCCGCTATTGGGGTCGTTCGAATATAAGCTAAATAATTTGTGGACAAAATCTGTGTTGGTGGGACTGGATATTTGTCGGAGTGGTACATTACGACCTGTGATTAGGTTCATATGTGACATCCACGGCTGCTTAACGCTGGACGACGCTTCTTGGCACGATTTTCAAAATCATTTCAACACCATCGCAGAGTTCTTTGGCGACATAGAGGCGGAAGAAGAAGAAGAAGAAGAAGAAGAAGAAGAAGCGTGTATGGCGAATATATCATTCGGTCATAATTACATTTTACGATATAAACGCACGAAACACATTTCTGTAATTATTCAACGCGTAAATGAACAGCGTGCGAACCTTACACATCGCTCGTTACCGATTTTCCATCTCACAAAAGAACAATTCATTTTACTCACATTTTTACAAACTAGCATAAACAGAAATATTTCATGGCTTCATCGTGTTCGCAACGAGGTGACAGCTTGCAGAGACTCTCTTATACATACAATAGCATCAGAAATATCCGCTTTTACAACGAGCTGCATAGGTCGTAATATTCGCACAAAGCGTGCGAAAATACGAGCTCGAGCTATCCAAAAAGTAACAACGTCAAAAAACTCATATAGTGAATTACCTACTTATAGAAAAGCAACGATAATTGACAATCTATTGATACACCATTTGGATCACATCGTTAAAACTGTTATAGCCTGTAAGGAATAATTCTCATTGTATTTTCTCATTGTATAAAGCATTACGTATATTTAAGTAAAAAAAAAAACAAAAAAATGTATATAAAAAATATTAATAAACTAATAAAAAGAAAAAAAGTATGGATTATTATTATTATTTGAATAATAATAATAACCGGTCCGCTCTGGCTCGCCCGCAGAACTCTCCCCCACCACCTCCCCCCATCACGCCCCCACCACGCTCGGAAAAGAGGCTCCGGCGTGGGGGAAAGTGGAGGGGATAGGAGTGGGGATAGGAGTGGGGGTCGCCAGAGTGGGCCACATACTACTAACGTGTCACTGAATGAAATTATATGGGAGCGTTGACATATTTTTTTATTACATCCACCACCTGCGGCTTTAACGCTCACCATAGATCGCTCTTCATTATACTCCATGTAAATATGTTCTTTCAAAACTGTGGCATTATTTATATTTTTAATTAAGGCGTGAATGGATGTATACAATCCAGGTGGAATATTAATCTGTCGGAGTATTTTTGCAGGACTCTTTAGAGTAACCGGTGTTTTCTTTTTCACATCATTTTAACAGGTTGTTGAATAAAAATGCTTTGTGCTGTTATGTGACCACTTCCGTGTTCTACGTTCATAAAAGTACGTGGAAATTGAATCTCTGTTAAGGCTACAGCCCACTCGCCAGGCAACTTCAATGTATTCGGTAGTTGTGTTATAAAGTGTGTTACTGTATTATCAGGGTAATATTTCATACTGCTATTACTGGGCAAAATTAAGTGAAATTGATCTCTCATTTTATCACTTTTTTTAGAACGTTTGCAGCTGAGACCCAAGAATTGAATTTTTCGGGGTATCCTCTCCAACTAACAAAATATTTTTTATTACGCCCTCTCCCTTTGGTCTTGAGAATTTGATCAATTATAAATTCTGCTTCCTTGATATTCTTTTCCACAACGCTCAACTCCTCTTCGTAGAAAAAACCGTCAATCACTTCACCCTCTAGGATGTGACGACTGCAGGCTGCATCTTTGTCGTAGAGTGTTTTTGTTGATGTATAATGAGCCCCTTTTCTTTTCTAATGAGACAGAGGAATAAAAGACGGGGGAGAAAAAAACGAGAACGAGACTTTCGGAAAAAATTTATTCAAAATGGCTGAATAGCCCACGTTTCTTTCTTAATTGTTACACGCTTTACACAATGCTTCCGCCGGTTTAGACGGTCGTAGCGACACTGCCGCGGCAACGGCGTGCTTGCACATAGGCGCCTCGCTGCGCCGAACGAACCCGAAGTTTCCCGAGCGCTGTTCGCGAATACCGCGCGCGTCGGGTGGCGCATCACATTAGGCGGGAGAATGCATGAAAAACAAGAATATGTTAACACCACCACCGTTTGAGTGCATTCTCTAAGCTTTTATCATGCTAAGACAGGCTCTCAACTCTATAAATCGTCTTTTTGGTAGTGCCTTTGTGAGTATATCGGCATACTGCGTTTCGCTTGGCACATACTGCACAGATATATCGTTGCTTTCGAACTTTTCGCGGATATAATGGTATCGAATGTCTATATGTTTTGTCCGCTTGTGAAATTCTGGGTTTTTCACGAGACGAATCGCACTCTGATTATCTATTCGAAGCTTCGTAGCCTCGTTACACGGGCGACCGAGATCTCGCATCAATTTTCTTAGCCACATGGCTTCTTTCGTAGCCGCGGCCGCCGCGACATACTCAGATTCTGTTGTGCTGAGTGTCACGAGCTTCTGCCGCTGTGAGGACCACGTGATCGGCCCGTGCGCGAAGTAGAATACGTAGCCCGTCGTCGATCGCCTCGACTCTACGTCACTTGCAAAGTCGGCATCGGAATATCCCGTCAGACTAGAATCTCCCCCACCGCTCCGATACTCTATTCCGTACTGAGCCGTGTCATTAGCATACGCGATAATTCTCTTCACCGCGCGCCAATGAGACTCGTTGTGACCGTTTGTGAATCTGCTCGTCAAATTAACTGCAAACGCGATATCTGGTCTCGAGACTATCGCGAGGAACATCAAGGACCCGATTGCTTCTCGATAAGGTATATTAGCTACCCCTTTTTCTCCGTCTTCGAGCGGCAATGGAATTGCATGAGGATCCGCCGGCATCCCGACCGGTTTTGACTCTGTCATCCCGAATCTTTCGGCGATTTTTCGCGCGTACGCCTCTTGGTGAATCAAGAGCGTTTTCTTGACTCTATCACGTTTAATTTGCAAACCAACGAATGTCGTTCCGTTGCCAATCGTAATATTGAATGTTTTGCTTAACTCGTTTGATATCGTCTCTAGTGTGTCCATTGATTTCGCTATCAACAAGCCGTCATCGACGAACAATGCAAGATACACTCTCACTTCGTTGAATTTTCCGACGAAAACGCACTTATCTGCCTCGCTCGCTTCAAACTCGTACCTGCTCAAAAAGTCCACGACCTTCTTGTTCCAGCATCGTGGCGCTTGTTTGAGTCCGTAAAGCGATTTTTCTAGCTTGCACACACTCGATGATCTTCTTTCTTCTGTTATGTCCAGTCCCTCAGGAATCTCCATGAAAATACTCTCGTCCAATTCGCCATACAGGAATGCCGTCTGTACATCGAATTGCAACATTTCCAAGTCGTCTTCAGCAACTACCGCGAGCAGCGCTCGTAGCGAGTCGTAACGCACCACTGGTGCGAACGTTTCGTTGAAATCTATGCCCTCTCTTTGCATGAATCCCCTCGCACACAGTCTTGCCTTGAACCTCCTTGTTTCTTTCTCCGGATCTTCTTTTATGCGAAATACCCACTTCGTATCTATGAGCCTTTGAGTAGATACTCTTGGAACCAACGACCATGTTTCGTTTTCCGCATGCGCACGAAGCTCCTCCCGAACAGCATGTGCCCACTGCGCGGCATCGTCACTGTTCATGGCCTCTGCGTACGTTTCCGGAGCCCTGTACTCGGCAACGTTTGCGTACCTCGCGGGCGCTCGTAGATTTTCCCGGTTCCTTAGATTTCTTGGCCTATTAATGGCCACTTGCTGTTGTACGGCTCGATTAGATACCTCGACGACTTCTTCTACCGATCCATCTTCCGTATCCGAGCTCTCGACCTCGTCCTGACCTTCGTTCTCTTCGACAGGTTTGAATACCGTTCGCAGCACAATCGTATCTTCTTCTCGTTCCTCGTTCACTCCGACTTCTTCGGTCTTCTCGTTAAATGTCACATCCCGTGACACGCTTACTTTTCTCGTTTCCGGATCGTAAACCCGATAATTCGACGAGTTCTGATCATAACCGACGAATACCTTTTCTTTCGCACGCGCATCGAATTTTTTCGTAAATTGAATTGGCACGTGTGCGAAAACCTGTGAACCGAAAATCCGTAGATGACCTAGTTCCGGTTTTTTTCCGACCCACAGCTCGTAGGGCGTCGCGGTTCTTCCCGGAGATGCTGACCGGTTCAGTACATACACGGCTGTGTTGACTGCCTCAGCCCACAGAAACAGCGGACTTTTTCTCGCATGTAACATCGAGCGCGCACTCTCCACAATTGTGCGATTGTCTCGCTCCGCCCGTCCGTTCTGCTCGGGAGTATACGGAGCTGTATTTTCCTTGATAATACCGTTCTCCGCCAAAAACTCACTCATCCTCGCGTTCACGAATTCGCCGCCGTTATCAGATCGCAGCACTTTAACCGACTTCCCGAATTTATTTTTCACTAATTGCGCGTATTCTCTAAATTTTCCGAACACCTCCGACTTATGTTTGATAAAATAGACATGCCGATAACCGGTCGCGTCGTCTTTAAATGTCAAGAAATACCGCGCACCACTCAGTGAGTTGATCGACATGGGCCCGCACACGTCGGTGTGCACTTTTTCTCCCGGCACTGTCTCGATTTTTTCGATGCACTTGTTGAACGGCAAGCGATGCGACTTGCCAAGCTGGCATGCTTCGCAGAAAAAGTCTTCCTCGTTCGTCATTTGCACGCCCTTCACCAGTCCCTTCTTGACTAGATTGCGCACAGCTGCTTTTCCCACATGCCCAAGCCGTTCGTGCCACACGCGAAAACTCGTAGCACCAACGTTAGCTTGGTTCCCCGATAGAGGAACTCTGAACAGCATCCGATAGATTCGATTTTCTCGCTTAACCCCCGTTGCAACCAATTTGCCATTTTTTTCGATATTGACGCGTCCCTTTTCGAACACCACCTTGTAATTCTTCTCGGCGCACGCTCCCACCGAAAAAAGATTTTTCCTCAGTTTCGGCACGAATAATACATCCTGGATTATCGATTTTTGCCAAGCGCCATTTGTGAATTTTTCGATCTTCACTGTTCCTCTGCCAACGACCTCGCATTCCTCGTTGTCGCCGAGCACTACAGTGCCACCTCGCGGATCTTCTCGATACCCATCGAGCCACTCGCGGCGAAACGTCATATGTGACGATGCCCCGCTGTCGGTAAGCCAGACGTCCCCCTGATCGGCCTCTTGCACGCCGCTTACCGACAGACACGGCGAGCTCGCACACTTGACCGAAGCAGCACTTTGAACACCCCCACTTAGCTCACCGACGAACGCGCAATCGCACGCGTCTCTATCTTGATCGTTCCCGCGCTTTTCCCCGCACTCACTGGCAAAATGTCCCTTTTCGTGGCATTTCCAGCATTCAATGTTTTTCTTTGAACGCTTTTTCTTTTTTTTCTTTTCACTCTCACTTTTCTTGACAACGTCATCCTTCTTTCCCCCGTCGCATTTCTTCTCTCGATCCCGCCTCGATACCGCAAGAGCACTCGCACTCTCACCATCATCGGCTTTCATTCTTGCCTCTTCGGCAACCAATCTCTCCAAAAGATTTTCTAATGTCTGCCGAGCAGGATCGACGTTGTCCCACGTCGTTCGGAACACTGAATACTTCGACGATAACGCACCGATCAGTTTCGAGCAAATGGATTTATCTGTGACCGCCTCACCGGCGTCAATTAATTCGGCTGCCATATTCTGCACTTCCGCAATATGCTGCTCCATTGACTCTCCCGACGGCATCACGTAACCATGATATCTTCGCCACATTTCCATTACATTCCTCTCCCCTTTTTGCTCGTGCAACAGACATATTTTGTCCCACATCTCCTTGGATGTCTCGCAAATTAACAGTGGCTTCAGCTTCTTTGACTCGACCGACGAGGAGATCAGGTATCCCGCTTTTGCGTCCTCTTTTCTCCACTCTCTCGCAGCCGGCGAATTATGTTCACCCGGCATCGGTCTCGAGCCATCGACGATGTCGTCCACTCCTTTCGCGATAAATAACTTCCTGATTTGATACTTCCATTCTTGAAATTCCGTCCCGTCGAATTTCTTCAAATTCCGGGCTGAGATGTCGTCGGACATCACGGATACAATATTTCACTCGCGAATTTCCAACTGTGCGAGCACGCGGTTGCCCCAATATGGCCGCCACACGACGCGCACGCGAACGAGACTGCGAGAGAAAAACTATTCGCGATCCTCCCTCCTCTCTCTCCAAGAAAAGAAAGAAAACTCCAACACAGTGTTCAGGCGTGGCCTGGGCCCATAACCTGTTGATGTATAATGAGCCCCTTTTCTTTTCTAATGAGACAGAGGAATAAAAGACGGGGGAGAAAAAAACGAGAACGAGACTTTCGGAAAAAATTTATTCAAAATGGCTGAATAGCCCACGTTTCTTTCTTAATTGTTACACGCTTTACACAATGCTTCCGCCGGTTTAGACGGTCGTAGCGACACTGCCGCGGCAACGGCGTGCTTGCACATAGGCGCCTCGCTGCGCCGAACGAACCCGAAGTTTCCCGAGCGCTGTTCGCGAATACCGCGAACATGCATGAAAAACAAGAATATGTTAACAGTTTTGTCATATTATATGCCTCAACTATTGATTGTAGTACATCGATATAACGCCGTGTATTCTGATGTGTAAAATAGCGCCACATGCGTTCCTTTAAAGTTCTGTTGAAACGCTCTACAACAGCAGCCTTGACATCAGGACTACGAGCTACCCGAAAACGTATTCCCCTACTACCCAAAAATTTTTGTAAAATGCTTCCAACAAATTCTTTTCCTTTGTCAGTCTGGAGCCATACAGGACACCGACCATTACTTCTTTCAAGCAGACGTGTGAAGCCTTCTGTTACTGTGGCACATGTTTTATCTCGTAATACCTCAACCCAAGCGAATTTACTAAGAACATCGATAACAACTAATAGATAAAGAAATCCATCATTATGATCTTTGAGAGAGCGCAGATCCACGAGATCAGCCTCCCAAGCATCGTCAATATTATTCACTACGTAGTGTCTTCGGGGAAATTTTCGTCGTATCGGCCGATGCAGTGTATAGGTATCCTGAGCTCTCAACCATTTAGTAACTTCTGCAGGTGGTATAGACTCTTTTTTACCAGCTTCAATTAATTGTGGAGCACCAGCATAACCGGCGGTGTGCGATGGGTCATAATAAATCTTTTCTAATGAATTCATGACAGATTGTGCTTTACCCAAGATTTCAAGGCTTCATTAGTAGGTGTGTTCCGACTCCTATTCCTCGATGTAGTAGATGTAGCTCCTAGGGTGTGGTAATTTTGGGTCGATTCGTTTGAAGAGTCAAGATTCATGCTATTATTGCTGGTGTTATTATTAATTACACCAGGCTGCGGTGTTGATGATGCAGAAGGATCCACCCATAAGTGAGGATTCCCAAAAAATTCACGAGGAACACCTATCCGTTGGAGTTCGCGACCAAACTGAGCTCGACCTGCCTATAGCCTTCACTGTTTTTCTAGCTCTCACAGCGTCATTGACCAAATCTATTATATTTGAGTTTTTTATTTTCTCTCCATTAATACTAACTACACCGTATTTATCCCACAGCAGTGTACTGTCGGATTTTGTATGAATATAATTCAGTAATTGTTCCGCTTGTTTTTTATAACATTTTGGTACTGTTGCTATTATCGTAGAATCACCTGTTCGATCAGTGTACTCATTATTTTTGTCACTAGATAGTCCACCGCTAGCTTCAGCAACTTTTTGATTATCTTCCGTGAAAAAACGATAACGCTGCAGAACTTGCTGATATAACTTCCACTTCTCACGCTCATTTCCGGGTGTTACCGACCGGAGTATATCAGTCATTTCAGTATCTAATCTACTTAATGTAGTACCAGGTGTTTGAACGGTGTCAAGATCATGTGGGCCCCGTACGACACCGTGGTGTACTTTCCCAACAGCATCTTCAGGTATTAAAACCATCTTCCTGGCGTGATGCATTTTTTCTTATTTCTAGTTGCGGGATATAATGCTCGATAACACACTTCCAATGATAGGTAATAACAGAGGCAGTAAAAAACCACCGCCTTTTTGCAGAATTACACGTTTTTTTGCTTTCCAGTTGCCGGATTTATTTGCCAACTTTCGCAAGATGTTTTTATATTTTGACAGGCGTACTCTTTCACTCTTTTTTAAAGGAACCACGCCACGTAGAGTGTTCAGAGCACATTCACATATACATCGAACGGTACACTTATCAATGGATTGTAAAACTAATTTCCGTTGCTGTTTGTTTAAATAGCACAAGGCGTGTAGTAAAATCGTATTTTTCCGCCCAATAGAAGCTATAGCCGTTGTTGATGGAGCCATAGCAGGAACCCGAATGATGTAATGAGTTATATATTCCTCATTTTATACTTTTTCTAATGCAGCGTATTACCCCGCTTAGGTACGTAAACAAAATTATGGGGATCGTCTGGGAAAATACAAGTACGGAAACGACAGTTATCTGGTGTGTCTTGTTTCAGATCTACTAATAAATAACCGTGGGGTTTGGATGTTGCATCATGATAAGCCTCTTGTAAAAATTTCGGATCCTCCGGGTATATCTGCCTCGACAGGTGTGAAATTTGAGCTCGATCTCGAGGATTTTTAAATACCACTATATAATTGGTATTAAGAGAGATATCTCTCTGACCGCGGCCTTGATGAAAAATATTTTGGGAGATGAACATCACACTGATATTTTTATGATGACTACCTTTCGTAAACAAGTCTACGACTGCATTATTAGAGGTTTCACGCATCAAATCATCAATGACTATGAGTTTTGGTCTACTGTCGCCGGTAAAGTCAGAGTTCTGAGGTAACCCTTCTAAAAACTCTACATTTCGACCATACTCAGTGTAGCCACTTTGCCATTCTGAATAATAAAAGATTATTCGAGCAAACTGAACGCTGGCCATACACGATATATTTTTTAAAAACTTTTTCACAAAGTACGTCTTTCCGCAACCAGTGGGCCCACAGATCATCGACGTCCAAGGATGTTTCCATCGCGGGTCCATATTGACTAATGATCTTGTAGGGTAGTGTTACGAATTAATATACAACTTTTTTCTTGGTTCAAAATAATGATTCATGGTAGAAAAATATTTATTCATTTTCGTTGTACAACAGTTTTAAATGGAAAAATCATTTTTGTACTTACAATCAGCCATATAGTTTATTTTTTTTTATTTAC
Source organism: Dyspetes luteomarginatus (assembly GCA_963669185.1). Taxonomy (NCBI): domain Eukaryota; kingdom Metazoa; phylum Arthropoda; class Insecta; order Hymenoptera; family Ichneumonidae; genus Dyspetes; species Dyspetes luteomarginatus. Next base: position 12,255,864 of record OY769905.1, read on the forward strand.
ACGGTGGCTGCTCCACTCACCAAAACAAATTTTCACTTACAATAAATTTTTATTTATTTACAATCAGAAAAATATTTTTTCATTTACAAACAGAAATATTTTTCTATTTACATTCACATTTCATATTTTTATTTTCATTGTCAATAATATTTACAAAACTATGCTTATACGTAAATTACTCTACGTAGCCATAAGGTAGTGAGTCGTACGCGCCCCACCGTCGCCTTTTAACGAACACCGGCTTACATGTTTTTTTGTCGGTGCGCGTTACGACCTGGTGAAAAGCGGTACGATGAATGGCTCTAAATTCTAAGTTGACTGCGGTCTCGCCGTCTACCACCAGCTCACAGATCGAATCAAAATTAATCTTTTTACTCGTTGAGTAATTTAAGTTTATACCTTTGACCTTACAGACTTCAATGCTTTTATTATCGCTAGTTTGTGTCACGTAGCCGTAAAATTTCGGACCGCCAGAAACGAAACGTTTTATATAGGTTCCCTTCCCATAGCATTCGAGCTCGTCGGTCAGGTCGCCCAAGAGATCTCCTAAAGGTGGGTGATACTCGTTTTCAACTCCCGTACTTATATATATACACGAGTCTGTATCGTAATAGAGAACCCGTCTATCCAATCGCTCTAAGAAAGTATACAATTCTAAACGCGCTTGAGTTGTTGTGTATGCTGCAATAACAACACTTGTATTGGGGTTTACGTCAACACTCTCCGAAGTGTTATCCCAGGAAACATACATAACATCGTCATTAACGTGAATAATCTTGTGTACTCGGCAAGAACGATCGGATAGAAGCTCGAGAATTCTCTGACGCGAAGTTACCACTTCAGTTCTAGGCAAATTTTCTCTCTGTCCAAACTTACCCCAAAAACAGTTTAGACAGAGTTTTGTTACAGCTCTGAGTCCTGGGTTTTTAGCGATGCATTCTGGGTCTAATTGTACCCCCTCGGCTTCGTAATACCGAGCTATAAAATCGGCCTTCTCGATGTCGGTTGTACAATTAGCTGGCCACCCGCTAGCCTCCTGCTTGATTTTCAACCATAACTTTATGTAATCACCGAAAAGACCAGTAGCACCTGTGGAGGGATTGTACTGCTCTATCTCGTACTGCCAGATCTCATAAATTTTCGTTATTTTATACCCCTTCTCTATAGCTTTTACGAGCTCGCAAGAGACCCAAGTACCCTCGAGAGCTCGGTCGGCTTCATCATTGTGAGGACAATTATCCTGTACCATTTCTTCACAGCAACGGCGACATAATGAAAACATTAGACAACCGTGCATGCGGATTGGTAGTACAGGATGGTAGAGATCTCGTGGCGGTACGACTCTACAGCGTACAAGCCCTTCAACATTGGTTAGATCGTAATCAGACCCAGTTAATGCACTGCAGTTATCCTCGGTGTAGACTTTAGGATGCCCGATGGGAAATTTCCCGGTTTTTGAAATATATGGATATAATGAGCAAACGTCCACGTAATGAATTTTTTCAGAGTCTGTAACTGCGTGGTAACTTCGCGTATTGCCCGTACGACCACCAAAAAACGCGTCACGAGGGTTGAGCGGTTTATTCGTCAGGATAGGATGACCGTTTATGAAGGCTGTAATCGCAGGATTTGCGTTTTTTATTTTTATATATTCACACTCCCACATTTCGTGGAGAGTGTAGCCATAAGATCGAATTCGTTCAGAGATGATCTGGGTTCTAGAGAAGCGATCATTGAATGTACTACCGTGCCATACTTTTTCTCGTGTACGGAGATCACTATAGCACTTGTCACAACCGTGAAAGAAGCACCCATGAAATTGTAAAACATTACGAGTTCCATCGGCTGATTCAAAGTAACCATCGACAGGTGTACCATCAGGTAGCTTATGCTCTCTACCTCTACCTGCATGAGTGATGTCCGTACCGTAATGGTGTTCACACCACAATAACCATTCGATTGCTGTATCAGAGTGACGGTCTGCTCTGCGGTAGCCATTTCTCGGAACAACTCTGATTTTATTTTTTTCCAAAAAATTCCTACGATATACTTTATTACATGCTGACGCTATAGTTACAGCCTCCGTAAATGGACAAACATTCCCGCGTGAAATAAAAATTTGTCTAAAAACCGCACACGCTCGTCTTAAAATTACTACATCGCTTCGGCAATATTCTACGATTTCTTTTTGAAAGTCGAATTGATACCCCGATTCTTTCGCTTCGTTGTACCACTGTAAGAATTCCTTACGATTTTTGATACTCATCGTGTCGGGAGAATAATCTTCGAGAGGAGGCAGCTGTCCTATGTAATGTTCGTTACATTTTTTATTAAAGAGGTGTGGAAACACGCCCTTAAAAATATTCTCACCTAAACCAAAAGCTTTTGGGAGAGCGCTGAGAGGCATGTGAAAGTAATTTAAACTGTCAATGAATTTTACTCCCTTTACCTCCATCATCATAATACTCGTGCCATTCATTATAAGTTTTGGAGGATTCCGGGAGTTTTTTTCGACGAGATATCGGAGAATGAATTGAGCGTCAAAACCCTTGGAGTTATGTGCTATGCATATAACCTCACTCACACCTTTTCGCGGTTTCATAGCGAATTCTACGAGCTTCTCTACAGGAGCATCATGGAAAATATTCTCACGCTCCTCACTTGTGCATAAGTCACACCGGTCATCATCATCGTTGTCATCGATGCATTTTGTACACCGTTGCTGACTTATACACAAATTTGGGATGTGAATATTTACATCTCTCGTCCCTTCCACTACGACTTCCTGTTGAGTCTCAAAATCATAAAAAATAAACACGGCCCGGTTGGCGGTTATTCGCATCGGTTTCGCGGGCGCTATGAAACAACGATGGTTGTCAGGGCAGCTCTCTTTACACGTCTGACAATAAAATTTACCGCACTCATGTTTTTTATCCTCTTTATAAATTTGTTTAAAACACACAGGACAGTTGCGTAACATCTCGCATAAGATTGTTCTCGGCCCATGTGACCCCACTGCACGATGATTCTTGAGGCATTCTACTCCTCGAAAGAATCGTCTACAATGCTCTCAACGAATATTTCCTTCGTTTGCATCGCACGGTGGACTTGACATGCAGCTGGGGCACTTTTGAGGACAGCGATGACCCACAGCACGATCGTATGATTTTCCACAAGGGACGCAGAAGAATCGGTTTCCCGCGGCTGTAGCGAGTTTCAAAATGACATCAAAGTGTCTCGCGTCTTGATCATACAGAAGGTAGATCGTATGTTTTACCTCCACGACATTGTTTAATACGGTGGTCGTACCGTCAAAAAAGGGTGGAGCCCCGGAGCCGAAAGTAGCGAAATCGAATACAACGATGGCAATCTTTTCGTGTGTCAGAAAACGTTGAAACGCTGTCAGCTCAGCCATTCCACACCCTGTTTGAGGGATGTTGACTCCAGCAGCGTTCGTCAGCTCTTTAGCCATCTCACGCTGCATCCAACCGGCTGATCTCTGCACAGAGGTCCACCGGTCATGGAGAACTCCCTCTCGAGCAACCCCCCGTTCTACATATATTCGACCTGCTACAATCGCTCGGGGCAGGCACAGATTGTCGCGATTTTTTATAAATAGAATAGAGCGCTTCGAGCAATCACCCACCGTTAGCGGTTTTGGTCGCGCGCTTCCTACAGGCATCGTTATCACCGTACTTGCTATTGATAGAGACTCATCTATCGAGAATGATGCTGAGCTTTGAGCTATACTGGATATTAAACCGAATAAATCCTCGAAAGAAAAGTCTCTGATCAAGCGAAACGACATACCTGCAGGACCACGTGTAAAACTATTGGAACTCAAGGTCAACCCTATGACATCGGTTCCTTCACTACCAGTCACGAGAAGCGTGTGAATTTCACGGAATGCGGCTTCCAACCACTCAATGGGGTTACTCCCGGCTGTAGGCTCGCGGACCTTAAATTCTAATACCGACCCTGACGCATGGAATTTGGGGAATAAACGTTTCGTTTCGGACAGTCGCGAAATTTTCGACTCACCCTGATAAGCTGGAGTCTGTGAAGTTTCCGGTAAATTCTGCTGAGTCGATCTGTGATTTGCGGCGTCTATAACCGCGCTGGATGGGCCAGCGATCGGTTCAACTGGTGACAGACGGCTCGCTGCACCACTACCCTGCTGCAGCTTCTCCTCGCTGTTTAACCTTAAGCCGTGAGTGCTTATAAGCGGCTCATTCAGATCCATTGATTCTGAAATGGAGAAAACAATTAATATTAGTATGGGTAATAATAATCAGAAGAATGATAAAAATAATACAAGACAAAAATGTCTTACCGGTAAAATCGTCATCCTGGAAATTCTCTAAATTACCAATAACCTCGGGAATGGCCGTCTCGTCGAAATCAGCCCACATATCGCTACTACTGGCGTCTATACAAATGGAAATAAATGGGAAATTAAAAATTGAAGAATTAAAAATATTATTCATGAATCATAAAATAATTGAATTTATATGAAGAATAACTGACCTCTGGTGTGTGTATCAGTACACCCCTCACTGGTGGCTGGTGGTTGAGGCGGTGATAGACTTATTTCAGCTGTGAACAAGGTAAGTAATTAAGAATGACTCTTTCAGTATATATATATATATATATATATATAATATTCACACAGGCATGCACCAGCGAAGAATAGAAATGTAGCTACAGTGATAATTACCTAGTATCCTCTCGTATTCGCTTCGTAGTCCGGTGACAGGGGTCATACGGGTATGATTGCGCGACTGTATCACTCCCCACGCGATTACGAGTAAATCCGGACAGCCGCGAAACACACCCTTGTGATACATGACACCTATGTCTCCGGTACTCACTGAATCCATTAAAGATCTAAATTTTCGTCTGAGTGCTTCGATAGGAAGCAACCTAAGTGTACGATTTTTTAGATACGCTGATATCCGAGGCGGTACCGTCCTGCCTCTAGCCCGTAGAAATGCCACAACTCTAGCAAAAATTGCTATAAACGTGACAACTTCCATTTTCACTTGTTATATTACACACAATAAAAATTACACTATCTGTACACGATAAAAATAAACACTATCAAAAAAAAACGTACGATAAAAATAAACACTATCAACACACGCTGTACAAAATGATGACCCTGAGATGAAACTCAAAATGTATAGCGATGCACTTTATACTTGTGACTGACTGAAGACTCAGAGTATAAAGACTGCACTTCTGGAGAAAACATTGAATTTAAAGGATTTTGAAACCTTCAAAACCCTTACTCTACACTCCCCCACTGCGCCATCTAGCTACAAGCATTAGACACCTGTAGGCATAAATTAGCAACACACTAGCGAGGTCTAATTCCTCTCTCAGAAATTCTGGTTAAAGCTGAAAGCAGCGGCTGGCGCTAATCATCACCCCCGCGCATCGGTATAACATACATTTTAAAAATCTGCTTGAGATGTATCTTCTGATTTGAAGAATCTTTGAAACAGAAAAACAATCCATCGAGAAGTATGCATAGGCTGAACCGGCCCTAGTGACCAAGGGTCATAAAATTTAAAAGGTTTTCCTGGAGGCATTTCCTTCCGTCATGAAGAAATCCTTGGAGAAGAAGAGAACAATGCTACCAGTAGTATACACCGTCTATATCTAAATCAAACGGTTGGGGCGAATTTAAAAAAAATCTGCTCGAGATGTATCTTTGGCCTTGGAGAATCCGTGAGAAAGAAAAACAATCCACCCTACGGTAGACATTAGCGGCGCCACCAGCTGATGATAAAGGGTCATAAAATTTAAAGGTCTTTCATGGGGTGCATTTTTTCTGCCGTGAAGAAATCCTTGGAAAAGGAGAGAACAACGCGACCAGGAGTATACACCGTCTAGACCTAGCCCAATGACAGTTGTGCCACTAACGGTGCCAGCAGCGATGTCAAAGGATAATAAATTTTAAAATTTACATCATCGAGTATAGAGGCGTATATATTTATAGAAAACGTCTAGACAGGCATAAAAATTGTATTTGTCCACACTGTATTTTCTTACCCCCTCCTTACCCACTAAACACGCCTACGCGGTGGAGGCCCACTCTAGCTTCCCAACTCCCCTCTCTTCCGTGGGGGTGATCATATACTGCCCCCTGACTATAAAAGGCGCCGAAAAGACCCAGAGTTTATTACACCGTTTTCCAACAGTGGCTCGTGCTCTTCATCCCACCGTGACGTTATAAAAAAAAAGTTATTCAACAATGGAATGGAGCCGTGACGCAAATACGCAGAAAGTCTCGAGCAACGGGGTTTCTAGTGAACACGCTGCTAATTACTACGCCCCTAATAATGCTTTACTACTAGCAACGACCTACAATTTAAATAAATCATCGAGCAAAAAGATTACTATTGGGTTAGAGTCTGTGAATGGCGAGCCCTTTGTAACTGTGATAAAATTCACAAACCAGTATGGCAGTGCCATTACTCTATCGCCTAATGAGTGGTATGAACTACGTGAGCGTATGACTATTATTACACCATGGTTCGAGGACCCTGCACAAACAGAAAAAAATTGCCCGCAAGGTCTGAATCCTATTGGTAGACAGAAGATATCTTTTACAACAGTGTATAACGAGAAAGCTGTTGCTTTAGAATTCATAAAACCATCTAGTCCCAGTGAGCTAAGAGGGAATGCTGCATTCAACTCTAAAAAACAAAAGCTGACCACGCCTTCTCTCATCATGCAGAAAACAAGCTACTATGGATTACGTTCGGTCGCACCGTGCGTTGATGAAAGAGTAATAATCGCTAGGGATCATGAAATACTCGCAAATAAGTGTAGAGCTCTACTCATAGAGGAAATTAGTATGGAGTCAATCCGTAAAGATTGGGGTCCGATAACACGGAAAGCCATACGAAAAGCAGGTTTTCAAAAAGTAAATGATGAACAATTTCGTTTGCATAAAAGATTTTTGAAAGAAATGTGCTGCCCTACTGATGAGGATGAAATGCTCGAGTATGGTAAACGACGAATGATCTGTTATGAACTGCTATCAGTTGATCTCGAGCATATATTTAATGCCATTTCAATCCGAGAACAGGAGATGTGTTTACACGATATGTGACATTGCATATTTTGTTTAGGGTTGCGGGCGCGAGTGTTCTACATTACTATATACTTTATATTCCAATTATTTCTTATGTACGTGCTATCCGAAGATGCTTTGTCTTCAAGGGTCTATATACTATATCGCCGGTCAGTATATTCTCAAGGCGGTGAAAATTGTCCATAATAAGCAGAAAAACGCAGCAAGAGTAGTGGCGGGGGTAGTTAAAAGAAAAAACAGTTCACAATAGTAGTGGTGGGGGTGTCAAACTTTTCCGGGGGTAGTTAAAAGAAAAAGAGCTTTGCTGCGTGAGGATGCTGGCACGTCTCAACACTTTGCCGTGAAAATTTCACCAGACAGCACCTCCTTAGTAATCAACGCAAATCCGAAAAATGGAGAAAAATAGCAACACCCAAGCATTCGGTGTATTCATGCGAGTACTGAAGTACTGCATGATATACGCGGATGGCGGGTCCCCAGTACTGGCCCTATACAGGAGAAAACGGCCCACGATACGCTCACGGCTGCCTGATATCAACCAGGCCATATTTGATTTATTAAATGATGTATCATCACGCAATATCGGCGTGATGAACACAGATGACATTTTCCGTCGGGATCGGACCTATCTCGAAATGGCCTGGGGTATTATCACAGCACGCGGCCATCAAAAGCAGGCTGTCGTGAGACACCTGTATAAGGATTATTTGTCTGCGACATCGGCACCTTTATGTAAGTATTTTTATTTTGTGGAATCAAAAATATTTTTGTACGCTCGTACATGTATTTTAATTGTATTGTTTTGCTGTTACAGATACAGTATCATTGGGGTTGCCCGATGATTCGATCCTCCTCGAGGCTGATGCAATGGACATTGAGCCAGGGCTCTTCGACGAGACTTTCACTCCACTTGAAAGTCCACGTATGGAGAGTCTTGACAGCGGTGTCCGTTCGGGGCCATCAGCATCTGGCGAACACCCGGACGTCAGCTTCGAGGAATGGCCAGCTCTGGGTACATCTACGCAACTTAATGGCGATGCACCGCCAGAGCAAACATCCGTATTTACGTCGACGCCATCGTACGAGGACGTAAATACGGGTGACCTCTTCAATACCTTGGCTCAGAACATCGCTGATTTCTGTAAGTGCACGGGATATCCTAGCTACCCGTGCACCCACGATGAGCCGAGGTAGTCAGCGCCTTGAGCCGCAATTGTATCATTATTTTTAAGAATAAATTTTGATATTTTTATAAACACAAAAAAAAAAAATTCTCGTCAAATTATTTATGCACGCGCCCCGCAAACCCCTCTCTAATATTCCTCGTCTTGAAATTACGTGACATTTAAATTGTAAAACTGTTTTTATTTAATTACAGCGCCGGCGAAAATCCCTTCGGGAAATGATCGCGTCGCTCTTGTAATTATAAGGATATATGAATAATTACACGTCAGAGGACGAGAAATAATCAAGAGAATTTGAAATAAAATGAATTTGAACCAAACAAGAAAATTTTAAGGGAAAGAATTTACGCAAAGAAAATGTGGGGAAGATGATGTAAATCTTCATGTAATTATTTATTTTGGGTATTCATTTTTATCGCAATTGTAGAATCCACGCTGATATCGACGAGTGAATTATGCGGGGTCGGGGGAGGAGTCAACACAGGGGTTCCACAAGAACAGAATAGCATAATCCCCAGGCTTAAAACCAGAAGAAATATGACTATCATTACCCCAACGGCAAAACGAATTTGAAGATCCTCCATAATGAAAGGAAAAAAAAATAATGACTCGTAAACGAAAGGAAAAACGTAAAAATCACGTTAAACCCAATATGTGACAAAATAGTCCGCGCGAATCACAGCTGTGAACTTACGGTCGGGGAGACGAGGGAAGGACGGTTTGGAGGCCGAGTCAAGGGCTCTATTAAGATGACCGGCGACGACCCGTCTACGGATACGAGAGTAGAGTCATTGGGGGTCATTGACCTGCGAGCAAATTTTATGGGTCGAAATTTCGAACAGCTGTCATTTTAGAGTGTGTCACAGTGCACCGACAAGCTCCCGAAAAGAAGAATATTTCACTAACACTGTGTAACGGGGTCGACAATTTCCCACGCGCACGAAAGGCAACAAATAAGAGAAAGAATGAACACGAGTCCTACAGCCATACTCCCAATTAATATTATTACGTAAAGATCTTCCATTTTTAATTATTCTTCACGATAAATTAAATAATGATTGAAATTGAAACCCGTTTATTTTTCATAAATACTTTCCATAAATTTAGAGGTTTTGAATAAAGTAACCGGATGTTTAGAATTTTAATTGAAATTAAACGAGAGTTGAAGAAAATGATTTTAATGATTTTAATTGGTTTTCCCGATTAATCGGAAAATTCAGATTAATTAGACACGGCACTCGGAATATTTTATTCGTACCGGCCAAACGATTTTTAAATTTCAGCGAACATTGTTTTCTGGATGAGGACTATTTATTCGGTCGCACTTTATCATTTTGAGGATAAATCACTTACGAATTCACGATATAACCGATATAATCGAGCAGTAATTGCATGAGCTCGCGCAATTTTATACAGCGACAAGTTTTTTTTCAAATAAATCGTCACCGAGATTGCATGTTCTCGGTGTAGATGCTCATACATAATCACTCGATATTTTCGTCGTATTATTTCAACGATATAATCGAGCAGTAATTACATGACCTCGCTCCATTGTATAGAGCGACAAGTTTTTTTCTAAATCAAACGTCACCGAGATTGCATGTTCTCGGTGTAGATGCTCATACATAATCGCTCGATGTTTTCGTTGATTTATTTCAACGATATAATCGAGCGCACGAGCTCACTGAACGTACGGTGAAAAAGTGACTCGAGAGAGTCAATCGTCACCGTGATTCCATGTTCTCGGTGTCGATGCTCGTACACCATCACCCGATGAGGTCATTGATTTATTTCAATGATGTAATGGAGCTGAATTTGTACGAGCTCACTGAATTACATGCAGCAGAAAACTGAAATAACTCGAGAGTCATTCGTCGCCGAAATTGCATATTCTCGGTGACGAAAGTCGAAATCGACTGACGATGCTCGTGCAGCATCATACGATGGGATTTTAAATTTATTTGAATGAATTTGACTCGACAATCTTATATATCCTATCAAAATCTCATCGAGCTACATTCATGCGAGCTCGTCAAAGCATGCGTAAAATAAATGAACTCGAACGAGTCATTTTCGTCACCGAGATTACACATTCGCGGTGACTGTTGACAACCGCGCTTGTTTGACGAGACGAAGCGACCAAGCCGTTTTCCCACGCCTCGCACGGCATGAGCTTGTCTGTCGAATAGCCGATGGCGTATAGTGCCCTCTAACGGTGGCGCGCGCCGCACAGATGATAATTCGTTGCGCGCGCCCCGTTCACTACTATGCTGACCCCATCGGAGTTCGCCAAAACCTCTCACATCCTCTTAACAGAGATTCAATTTCCACGTACGTTTATGAACGTAGAACACGGAAGTGGCCACATAACAGCACAAAGCATTTTTGTTCAACAACCTGTTAAAAATGAGGTGAAAAAAAAAACACCGGTTCTTCTAAAGAGTCCGGCAAAAATATTCCGACAAATTAATATTCCACCTGGGTTTTATACATCCATTCACGCCTTAATTAAAAATATCAATAATACCACAGTTTTTGAAATAACATATTTACATGGAGTATAATGAAGAGCGATCTATGGTGAGCGTTAAAGCCGCAGGTAGTGGATGTAATAAAAAAATATGTCAACGCTCTCACATAATTTCATTCAGTGACACGTTTTCTAAAAATTTTGGTTTCAAACCTGACACTGTAATTGATATACATGAACAATCGACATATAACGCTGACTTTCCGGCAGTCTTACCCACGGGCTCCCTGATAAATTGTTTTTATATACGGATATATGTGAAAGTTATGTAACGGGCGACGTTCAAACACCCCTTTTACGTATTATACCCGTAGACACCACGAATTATGTGTATGGATCCACGCAGACAAATTTGTTCTCACCGCCAAATTATATGCCGCTTTTACGCTCGGAGTTCAATACAATTGATATAGATATAAGGATGGACACGGGTAATCCTGTACCATTCCAGAGTGGGACTCTGACCGCTACATTACACTTAAGAGGATTCGTTAAAATGACAATGGAGCGTTATATTCAACATTAAGATAATCAGGTGGGGGGGGGGGGGGGGGGTCGATAGGGTCGATTGGGAGTCCTTATCAACGTGGCCATGGTCTTGGTAGTTTTCTGAGCGGATTATTTCGACGAGCTTTACCATTACTGACTCGTGGTGCTCGCGTAGTCGGGCAGTCCTACACACGGGAATAAATATAACAGGTGATGTTGCTCATAATACACCATTTAAAGAAGCGTTTAGGACGCGTGTCACCGAGGGTGGGAGAAATCTTAAGCGGAAAGCGGAAGAGACGCTCGATAGCTTGATGAAAGGATCAGGATATAAAATGAGCAGTCATCAGCCGCAGCATCATTCATTGTTCGGCCATACAGCTTCACTCATCGGCCTACCTGCATTCACGGCGCTTAAAGCTATTAAGGCTAGGGGTTCTGACCGATCAACGAGAAAGAAAAAGAGGAGGAGCAATAAAAAAGTTGTAAATTCACTTAAGAGGATGTGAAAGGTTTTGGCGAACTCCGATGGGGTCGGCATAGTAGTGAACGGGGCGCGCGCAACGAATTACCATCTGTGCGGCGCGCGCCACCGTTAGAGGGCACTATACGCCATCGGCTATTCGACAGACAAGCTCATGCCGTGCGAGGCGGCTTGGTCTCGTCAAACAAGCACGGTTGTCAACAGTCACCGAGAATGTGTAATCTCGGTGACGAAAATGACTCGTTCGTTCATTTATTTTACGCATGCTTTGACGAGCTCGCATGAATGTAGCTCGATGAGATTTTGATCGGATATATAAGATTGTCGAGTCAAATCCATTCAAATAAATTAAAAATCTCATCCTATGATGCTGCACGAGCATCGTCAGTCGAGTTCGACTTTTGTCACCGAGAATATGCAATTTCGGCGACGAATGACTCCCTCGATTTATTTCATTACATGACGAATGACTCTTGCGAGTTATTTCATTATATGTCGAATGACTCTCGGGTTATTTCATTATATGTCGAGTGACTCTCGAGTTATTTCAGTTTTCTGCTGCATGTAATTCAGTGAGCTCGTACAAATTCAGCTCCGTGACGTCATTGAAATAAATCAATGACCTCATCGGGTGATGGTGTACGAGCATCGACACCGAGAAAATGGAATCTCGGTGACGATTGACTCTCTCGAGTCACTTTTTCACCGTACGTTCAGTGAGCTCGTGCGCTCGATTATATCGTTGAAATCAAACAACGAATTCATCGAGCGATTATGTATGAGCATCTACACCGAGAACATGCAATCTTGGTGACGTTTGATTTCGAAAAAAACTTGTCACTCTATACAATGTAGCGAGCTGATGCAATTACTGCTCGATTATATCGTTGAAATAAATCAACGAAAACATCGAGCGATTATGTATGAGTATCTACACCGAGAACATGCAATCTCGGTGACGTTCGATTTAGAAAAAAACTTGTCGCTCTATACAATGGAGCGAGGTCATAAAATTACTGCTCGATTATATCGTTGAAATAAAACAACGAAAATATCGAGCGATTATATATGAGCATCTACACCGAGAACATGCAATCTCGCTGACGATTTATTTGAAAAAAAACTTGTCGCTCTATACAATGTAGCGAGCTCATGCAATTACTCGATTATATCGTTGAAATAAATCAACGAATTCATCGAGCGATTATGCATGAGCATCGACACCGAGAACATGCAATCTCGGTGACGATTTTTTTGAAAAATAAAATTTCGCTGTATAAAATTTCGCGAGCTCATGCAATTACTGCTCGGTTATATCGTTGAAATAAATCAACGAAAACATCGAGCGATTATGTATGAGCATCTACAGCGAGAACATGCAATCTCGGTGACGATTTATTTGAAAAAAAACTTGTCGCTCTATACAATGTAGCGAGCTCATGCAATTACTGCTCGATTATATGGTTGAAATAAATCAACGAAAACATCGAGCGATTATGTATGAGCATCTACAGCGAGAACATGCAATCTCGGTGACGATTTATTTGAAAAAAAACTTGTCGCTCTATACAATGTAGCGAGCTCATGCAATTACTGCTCGATTATATGGTTGAAATAAATCAACGAATTCATCGAGCGATTATGCATGAGCATCGACACCGAGAACATGCAATCTCGGTGACGATTTTTTTGAAAAAAAAAATTTCGCTGTATAAAATTTCGCGAGCTCATGCAATTACTGCTCGATTATATCGTTGAAATAAAACAACGAAAACATTAAGCGAGTATGACTGAGCATCGGCATCGAGACCATGCAATCTCGGTGACGTTTGATTTTGAAAAAAACTTGTCGCCCTATACAATGGAGCGAGGTCATAGAATTACTGCTCGATTATATCGTTGAAATAAAACAACGAAAACATCAAGCGATTATGACTGAGCATCGGCACCGACACCATGCAATCTCGGTGACGATTCATTTTCAAAAAAACTTGTCGCTGTATAAAATTTGCAATGTAAACAATGTTGCGAATTCACACATGTATACATGTATATACATATATATACGTAAACGAAAGAAAATTCGAGACGCATAGCGAACAGGCACGATATATATATGTATATATATATGTATATATATATGTCTATATATATGTATATATGTATATGTATATATATATGTATATATATATATGTATATGTATATATATATGTGTAAATACAGTGTTGCGAATTCAGAGAGCGAGTGTCGAAAGATATCCTAAGCTCATGCCGTGCGCGGCGGCTTGGTCGCTTCGTCTCGTCAAACAAGCACGGTTGTCAACAGTCACCGCGAATGTGTAATCTCGGTGACGAAAATGACTCGTTCGAGTCCATTTATTTTACGCATGCTTTGACGAGCTCGCATGAATGTAGCTCGATGAGATTTTGATTGGATATATAAGATTGTCGAGTCAAATTCATTTAAATAAATTTAAAATCCCATCGTATGATGCTGCACGAGCATCGTCAGTCGAGTTCGACTTTTGTCACCGAGAATATGCAATTTCGGCGACGAATGACTCCCTCGAGTTATGTCATTACATGACGAATGACTCTTGCGAGTTATTTCATTATATGTCGAATGACTCTCGAGTTATTTCAGTTTTCTGCTGCATGTAATTCAGTGAGCTCGTACAAATTCAGCTCCGTGACGTCATTGAAATAAATCAATGACCTCATCGGGTGATGGTGTACGAGCATCGACACCGAGAACATGGAATCTCGGTGACGATTGACTCTCTCGAGTCACTTTTTCACCGTACGTTCAGTGAGCTCGTGCGCTCGATTATATCGTTGAAATAAATCAACGAAAACATTGAGCGATTATGTATGAGCATCTACACCGAGAACATGCAATCTCGGTGACGATTTATTTGAAAAAAAACTTGTCGCTGTATAAAATTTAGTGTGGTTATTTCTGACGTATTTATTGTTTAGTTGTTATATATTTACGTACTTATTTAGAAAGGCTTCTTGTTCGTAAATAAACGTTATCCACTCGTCCACGTGTCCACTTGTTGATTTGATACACAATGTAGCACAACAAAAAATGCGAATATACGACCATACTATATACGAGCGAAACGAAAAACAATAGCGAGAAAGCATCGCTTCGTCAACGGTCCTCTGCGGTCACCCACACTACTACAAACGCGTTCACATCGCATATCCATGTTAGGATACTTCACGTGTACACATTTCGAAGCATATTGTTACCCGGACTTGGCAGGAACATAGATGCTATCAGTCTCCACGCATATGTGTGTGTGGGGCTGCGTTTATGTTTGGAGTTTTGACGGTTACCTTACATCGTGCCTGTCTCGCTATGCGTTCTCGAATTTTCATTCGATTACGTATATATATGTATATATATATACATATATATGTAATTACAATGTTGCGAATTCACACATGTATACATGTATATACTTATATACATATACGTGTATTATAGGTAAACGAAGGAAAATTCGAGAACGCATGGCGAGACAGGCACGATATATATATATATATATATATATATATATATATATATATATATATATATATATATATATATATATATATATCGTCCTTGTTATATACGTTATCGAATTTTAATATATATATGTAAACACAGTGTTGCGAATTCAGAGCGAGTGTCGAAAGAAATCCAGCAGTTTTCAGTCTGCTTTCAGTCGTGCCAGCGCTAAGATGCCACCTAAACGTAGTAAGTAAAATATATATACAAAAAATATTTGTTCTTCCCATTTTTGCTGTATTGTTCCTCTATTTGTGCTCTTCTTCTCTGTATGATCATTTCTCTCTCTCTCTCTCTCTTTGTCTTTCTCTCCTTCTCTCTCTCATATCCTTCCTCTTTACCATATTTCTCTGTGTGTCTCTATAATGTTTCTCTCCAGCATCCTCCTTTGCCTTCTAATTCCACAAGCATAATCGCATACTATATTTTCCAGCTACACGAAGCCACAGTAAAATGGTAAGTCTTTATTACATTTGAAATATTGTTTATGTTGTATTGGATGTATAAATATAACACATATTTTTTATTTCAACAGGACAAATCTTCTGAATGGCCAGCATTGCCGGTTCCAGAAAAAAAAAAAAATACATGCAATTTAGCACAAAAACAACAACAACAACAACAACCGCAACCACAACAACAACAACAACAACAACAACAACAACAACAACAACAACCGCAACCACAACAACAACAACAACAACAACAACAACCGCAACCACAACAACAACAACAACAACCGCGACCACAACAACAACAACAACCACAACAGGAGCATGGACAGGACGAGGATGAATCTTATGCGCACTTCATGATAAGTGGCGTGGCGTATAAGGTTCATCCAAACATCCTGTTCGTGCTCCAATCATTCGAGAGGGAGCATCGTCGCCAAAAAAATACGATTGAACGGCTGCAGCTCCAACTGCAACAACAACAGGAACAACAAAAACAACAACGGGAACAACAACAAAAACAACAACAGGAACAACAACGAGAAGAAGAGGAACAACAAGAACAACAAATACAGCAACAACAACAAGAACAACAAATACAGCAACAACAACAACAACAACAAATACAGCAACAACAACAAATACAGCAACAACAACAACAACAACAAATACAGCAACAACAACAACAACAACAAATACAGCAACAACAACGACACGCAAAACGGGGAAGGCAAGGACATCGAGGACGAGAACTAGGACGAGAGCGAGGACGCGAACGAGGACGAGGACGAGAACGAGGACGAGGACGAGGACGAGGACGAGAACGAGGACAGCGACGAAATAAAAGCGGAGAAAATTCATGGAGGCAGGAAACTGAAAATGTACGTTACTTGAAATTATAAAATATAATAATTTCAAATGACGAAAAAACAGGTTGACTTGATATTTTTTTCTTGATGCGAGTATTGGGATGACAAGGGCGGGCTTTTACGTCCAGTTAGTACATATTCTGAACAAGGTTCGGTTTGTTTATGACAAAATATTTACAAATAATGGAGTGATCAATTAATAATCATTGCGTTGTTCATGGATATTTGGTGAATCAAAAAATGTTCAGACTATATACTAACAGTGCGTAAAAGCCCGACCTTGGCATTCCAGCACACACGTAAAAAAAAATATTGAAAATCGAGCAGTTTTTTCTGATGCCCTAAACTTGTAAACAATTTCAATGTATGTAATATGAGACTTCTTTTTCAGAACGTCGAGAATGCGATTGTGGCGGCGATCAGGTCAGCCGTGCAAATGGCAGCTCCGGCACCAGTAATGCCAATGCAGTGGCCAGTTGCAGCACCAGTACCGCAACCGCCACTGCATTTTGCAACGCCGCCATTTCCATCGGCACCAACCCATATGCCGGGTTACCTAATGCCGAGGATGCCCCAAATGGCTGGGTTTTGGCACCCACCATATTAAAAAAAAACAATATTATCAATAGGAAAACAACGAAATATGAAATAAATTCTGAAATAAAAAAAGTTATAAAATAAATACAATAAAGAAAAGTTATGATATGAAAAATCATGTCCGTTTGTCTCTTTGTCCATTTGTCTCTCTGTCTGTCTGCCTGTCTATCATGTTGTTTGTCTGTCTGTTTGTCTGTCTGTCTGTCTGTTTGTCTGTCTGTCTATCATGTTGTTTGTCTGTCTGTTTGTCTGTCTGTCTGTTTGTCTGTCTGTTTGTCTGTCTGTTTGTCTGTCTGTTTGTCTGTCTGTTTGTCTGTCTGTTTGTCTGTCTGTCTGTTTGTCTGTCTGTTTGTCTGTCTGTTTGTCTGTCTGTTTGTCTGTCTGTTTGTCTGTCTGTTTGTCTGTCTGTTTGTCTGTCTGTCTGTTTGTCTGTCTGTTTGTCTGTCTGTCTGTCTGTCTGTTTGTCTGTCTGTCTGTTTGTCTGTCTGTTTGTCTGTCTGTCTGTTTGTCTGTCTGTCTGTTTGTCTGTCTGTTTGTCTGTCTGTCTGTCTGTTTGTCTGTCTGTTTGTCTGTCTGTCTGTCTGTCTGTTTGTCTGTCTGTTTGTCTGTCTGTGTCATGTGTGTGTATGTGTCTTATGTTATGAAAAGCTGCAATTGTAAAATTGTACGGAATGCTGACATAACATTACTGTTTTGCTGTAGGATGCAACAATTATCATCACCTGTATGATAGGTCGAGGAAGCGCCCACCCTCACTTACCCACTCATACTAGCATATGAGCACGTTTCCACGACTCACATCAGACCAGCATGTCGGTATGTTTCTGATGCGACTTGGCGATGCTTATTTGCTTACGCACAACACCCGTGTCCATTGGTACCGTCATACGAGGTGCTTTTCCGTACTTGCATTCTTGGAAGCTCATGGAATCATACCACGAATTTTCGAGTGGTAGACTGGGGAACCAGTCATGCATGCAAACTAATAAATCATCATAATCTATGGGGATTGTAATGGGAATGGCAACAGTATTCTACTGCGAATAATTGTTGCCATATGAGCTCTCATTGATGAGGCATCGTTAGAGTATTTCTGAATCGAAGGGTCACCTCCCAAAGCTACAGTTGTAGCAAATGCAGCAGCATAAACGCCACAACTAAATGCATCCGGCTGTTTTGAAACGGGCTGAATAGAGATACAGTCAATCTCCACGGAAGGATAACGTGCATGAATATACCTTCGTACTTCTTTATGCATGCGAGTAAATGCACTTGGACACATACTATCATAAATCAACACATGCGAGCCGTTGTACAATATGCAACACCAGTGCCTCGATTTGTTCCCACCAATTATTTGCATGTCATGTAAAGATTGACATGGCTTGATAAAGCGAAAGTACCCAGTGTAACTGGCAGGATTAAAATCAAAGTTTACGTTTTCTTTCAGTATTTGTTGAAACAAATCGACACTTGTATCAGTCAGGAGACTGGTGTCCGTTGTAATATTTGTAATAACCCGGTCGACATCAATGTTTCGGCGAACAACCTCGAGCGCTTCCATATCGGAATCTGTAATGTAGATTTCAATTTCTTCATCAGATTCTATCGGCGCCCAATCGCTATTGTGATCTGTGGGTTTATGGATGTCTAGCCCGTTATTTTCGGGTATATTTTGCAGCAAATCTCCGTTTATTAGCGAAACACTGCTTGTGGCTCGGAATCGTTTGCGAGGCAATTGTTGCACCTTCCATTTGCGCAATGTTTTCAGAGGAGCATTTTTTTTTTTCGTTTCATCCTGATCGCGAGCCTCCAACACATACACCGGTTCTCGAAGCGGCATACTTCGATTTCGTCGACTATCGAGGATTTCCGGTAGAAGACCTTGCATGTAAAAACGTGACAACAATGGTTGAATTTTATGCCAAAACTCATCATCTTTTGGCACCTTCACGTATTTAATATCAACGGAAGTCCATAAAGCAAAAATACAATATTTTCGTCCGGTTATGTGTAGTTGACCTTGAACTTGGTGGTAGTAATGATGCGTCTTACTCATACACTGGGCATTTCTCTTATCGAAAATACTCCTGAGACGGGGATTGCGTTGAATGGCTCTTTCCAAATTTTCGTCCTGGGCCGAAAAAGGGCACTTGATTTCAACAATACCATCGTCATCGATCAGGCCGTCTGGCGAAGCACCCAAGTAAGGAATGTCTGCATCGATAAAAAGCCCACATGGCATAATTGACTTGTTGAGTTTAAACTCCAATGCCATTATGGCAGTTTGCTCATTAGCAATCCCAAACTGCACTGCAGGTGCGTCGATGATTTTCGGATAACGAATACTTTGCACTATTTTGGAACAAGAGGTTGTTCGAAGCATTCGACAGATTTGTCCGAATTTTGAAGCAGTTATGAGGCTTGTACGTAACTCGTGCCATAATGCGCTGTCACTCTGAGCCACGGTATCTCGCTCAATCTGGTCTCGATTTGCACTTCTCTGCTTCAGTTTTTCGAAATGCTTTTCGGCAAGTACGTTATAAACCGCCTCTGGAACATCAGGTTGCTGAGACGACGGTCCATAATCTTTATCGATGCCCTGCCACCTGCGATGTTTGCGTCTACCCTTTTGTTGGCGTTGCAGCTTATTTCGAAGTATCTGGCGATGCCGACTCCGCTCAAATCTATCAACGATAAGAGGAACTCTTTTCGCCTTACTGTAGTGCACTTTCGAAAGCAGCTTTTGACTATTATGCTGTATAAATGCACCGTAGCATCTCATTTGATAAGAATTTCTCGCGCAGTGATTGATCCGTTTTCCACAATTGAGTTTGTTTACGATTGAATTGCAGGCTTCAGCAATATTATTTGTTTGAGCCTGTAACAAACTATTTGCGTGACAACTGAGGTAGCGGACAGCTTCTGCTGCGTCACGGTAGATACCAGTTCGTTCAAGCTCTGGAATTAAATTCTTCTCGTTCTCCTTTGGTTCGCAAGGAAATGGCAATGACTTGCAAGATGTGTGTTGTCCAAAAACGTGTCCAAGCAGGATTAAAATGTCATTTTGAAACATTTTAATTTTTTCTGTTTCAGGCTCGCCATCTGCTTTACGAATATCTCGTGCACGCTCAATATTTCTTCGCATCTTCAAACCACAGTTATGAACTTGTATCCGTAATGCAGCAACTGTTACGATACCTTTCTGGGGCTGAGCTTCTAGCCGTTTCGTCGATGCATTCCTCATTTTTTTGCCTAAATTACGAAACAAGTGGTTACTGCATTCCACTTTGTGTACAACTATGCCATGAGCAGCGTAGGGGTCAGCATCTCTGATTGCTTGATAAGTGCTGCTATCGCCATCAGAGATGAGCGTTTTGTATATTAAGCCATGTATCTTTATGCTGTTTTTGAATCCTTCAAGAATTATATCAGTCTCCATAGCTGTAGAGCTTTGGTCGCGACCCCAATTCTTGTAACATATATGCTCGCGTGGTTCCATAGCAAGTTGTTCAGTTTTGGCGCATACCGCGCAATATTTATTCCTCACACCACCGAAAAGCACTTTTTTTGTTTCGAAGCCAATAATCGAGCTATTACCTGACAACGAATCGTACTTCCCATTCATGTAAGTACGCTTTGCCCAACTTCCATCGGCTATGACTGCAATCAATGGAAAGCCGTTTTTAACGTGGCCTTCCTTTATGGCAATCTGTTTTTCCTCTTCTGCCGCCGCATCCATTTCTTCGGCGGCAACGGCTTCAAAATCATCATACATGATATCGCGAAACTTGCGATACGCAACATGCGAAAGCGAACGGACATTCATCGCCGCAAGCTGCTCTTGCAACGTGGAATATCCTGTCCCGGAAGTTATAGTGCCGCTAACTGCACTTTCGTTAATGCCCATCGTACTATCATCATCGGGATCGGTCCAAATATTGAAACCGTAATTGCACATGTCACATCTAAAAAGCAATTGGGTTCTCAATCCACGATCAATGTATTTCTCCAATTTGAGGTGACGAAAATGACACTCCAAACCACGGCTGTGAGAGTCAAATTTTTCATGCAACTGTTGCAGAAAGAAGGTAATATCGACTATCCGTCGACCTTCGACTTCCACGTCAGCGCGACCCGCATCTAATGCAGCCTCACTATCGACAAGAAGCTCATGTTCATCAATATCAGAACCCTCCTGATGATGGTCTGTCTGATTAAGAAATTTCTTTTTTTCGATTTCATGCAATTGGCAACCAAATGAAGGTTGTGGACAATCGTAAGCCCATTTTGCTCCAGGCGACCCCATTTCCCGCGAAATATCTGCATGCAAACCTGGCTCAATGCTTCGTGAGCCATCTGTATGAATACTCCATGTATCTAACTGCGGTATTGGCTTAGCAGTTTCATCTCCGAAAGCATGCAATTTACGGGGATGAATGCTCACTTTCTGAGGGCTACTCGAATTTAGGGTAACGATCGAAAATTCTCCCATTTCTGGACGAATCTCGAAAGTGCTTGGTGCAACTTGCCGCTCAGATGAGAACACAGTATTTTCAAGGGGCTCGCAAGTATGCACTTTCGTGACATTATTTTCTGTTGCGCCAACTTTCATACGCCTATCTGTGCCACTGATTTCTGCAAGCCCATGATGGACCTTGTTCACGTCGAGATCGTGCATTTCTCGTCGAAAACAAGTCTTCGAAAAATCGGGAACAGAGCGTTGCTCTTGCTGCTCAACAATTTCTGAAAAGCATGCTTCAGAAATCTCGTTTTGAAACGAATCTGTGCTCTGAGATTCGAGCTCGGAAGGTGAACATGCGTTACCTGATTCGTGCCTCTTGAGTTCGGCAGCATAATTTGTAGGTTCTCTAGGTAGATTATGATGATGCCTGGGAAGAAATTATGATCGTGAATATGTCGGTACATTAAACTTTGCTTATAATTTGTCAAATCTTCGCAAAAAGTGAAAACAAAGAATTTCTGGATTGCAATATGTTATGAGATGAAACTGCAGCGAGTCGAGCAATACTTTTGTTTCCTTCTTGGAATCTATATTCAGATAATCAAAAAAGGGTTCAGAAAGTCCCTTAGATGTTTTCGTTTCTGAGCAATGGTTTGAATGTTATCGCATACGGAAGATTGACAAAACGAAGATGTTGAATGAAAAAAAAAATCGATTTTTTTTTTCGAAAATGTGCCCGCTTAGATAATCGAAAAAGGAAACCAAACTGTTATTAGAACATTTCTCTCGGAACGATATTGTCGGAATTACGGCGAGCTACCTCGCTCTCGTCATTTTGGGTATAATGCACTCGCTTGTTCTCGTGATTTTTCATATAATGCGTTGGCTCGTTCTCGTTATTTTGGATTGCGTGCACTCGCTTGTTCACGTTGTTTTGGGTTTGATACACTCACTCGCTTACGTTGTTTTGGGATTAATACCCCCACTCGTGGGGGAGCGGCAAAAAAAAAACAGACATTACCTCGATAAGAACAACCCTAATCTTTATTTCTCTGTCTATTACTATATACAGTCATGGACAATTAAAGTGAAACAAAGTATTTTTGGACGATTTCAGCGAAACTTGGTAAAAACTAAGAAAGTACTTCCGAGGTACCCTTATCTTCCGAATGAAACTAGTTTTATTATAATCGGATGCGAATTGACTTGGTGCAAAGGTATAGCAAGGTATACCCCCAGAATTGATATTGAGTCTCCACATTCTTTCTCTTCTTTCTCCGCATCATACATTCTCTTTTTCCCCGAATGTTAGTTGTAATAACACGTACCTGCGAATGCCGCTTAGTCGACGAGAATGAGGACGTTTATTCCATTTGTTACTTTTGTTGCCCATTTTTCTCACATCACTTTTCACTTATGATATCAACAATCTATTTATGCAATAAAATCTCTTGATAAAAATAATAGTTCTAGAACAATTCGTATGCTCTAATAATATAACTATATAACTTCACGGTGAAACGCTACGTCTTACGATCGCGTCAACCAGTCGTATAGACTGCTTTCATTCTGTAAACCGTGTGTATAGAATAAGATTGTCGTTTTTTCTCTATCTCTCTCAATCTGCAGAACTATATACATATATATGCGGATTTGTGTGCATGTGTGTATGTGGGGGGTGCTGGGCGTGTGTGAACATGCACAATGCATGTATAAATACACACATACATACACACACACATTAGTTGATTTACATATATGTATATATATATATATAATTTAGTGCGTGCGCCAGGCGGTGTGCGCATGTGTATGTGTGTGTTTATACGTTCTGTGTGGGTTCATATAAATCTGCATACAATGTATACATTTCCGCGTATCGAGTGAGATAAAGAGAAAACACAAAGTGTTGTCTAAGGACGGTTTGCAGAAAGAAAATAGTCGAATAAACTGATTCTAATCAATTTTATTATAATAATTGTCCGCAATTGCTGGCATTATTATTATTAAAAATATTTGCAAATGTAATTTTTTTAATACTTAATTTTATAGAAATAATAAAATAACAGTAATTACAAACAGTTACAATCTACAATATTCAACTGATATTATTTTTAATTATTATTATCATGTAAATAAAATAAATAATTAATCTATCATTTCAAAATATTTGATCGACGATAGTTATATAATTATTTTGCGATATTCGCAATTCCTGTGAAGCAGAAAAAAGTCTGATAATGAGCTTCAGGTGCCAGATGGGAATGAGGAAGGTATATGTAAAGTATATCCAGAGGATGCATTATCTCGGATACCTAAAACACCTTGATTTTACATATCAAATGAAAATGACTAAGAGACATAGCCTACTGCAGCGGTCTCTCTCGCTCTCTCTCCCTCTCTTTCGCTCTGTGGCAAAACGCCTGGGAGAAGGAAACACTTGGCTCTTTCCACGATTACTGTATATTACAGTACGAAGAAGACGCCGCCAGCGCTCAAGCATACACTTCGGTAGCGGAATTTTCGCGAACCAAATTTGGGCTAAATTGATCGGCCACGGCTTGTATGCAGGTAATCTTACCACAAAAATTTTCGTGCAAATAATATGGCCGTAGTTTTGCACCTACAAAAATGTACAAGTACTCAGTGTGTAAGTTTTTTATTACTGCATAAGGTGATATCAAGGATTTTTTGAATAACTAGCTTTGAAGGTCAGTAAATCCATTTTTATTTTATAGATACCTGGTGGTAATGCAATCTGCATTTTTTTTTTTGGATTTTCAAAATCCTATGGGTATCACCTTATAGGATACTACTAACTCTATTATATACTAAAATGTCCATTTATTTGGTTTGATAGTTTTGCAATGTTATTTGCACGAAAATTTAGGTCCGCTGCGATGGTAAAGAAGAGCTTTCACATCCTCCCTCCAGGGAAAAACAAAAATAAAAAAAAAAAAAAGAAAATCTGCAAAGACATCTAAGAAAAAAGTAGCAAGTAAGATTCGAGGTACGAAAGTTGTCAAGCGTAAAAAGCGTACCGCTACTGATATATTTGGATAATTATTCAATAATTTTTTAGTTTTATATTTTTAATTAAGAGTTAAATTGTAAAAGTGAGGAAAAATGTCTTTTTTACATTCTCATTCTTGTGAGTGCTTGAAATCAGAGCTGGACTTATTTACCTTACCACCAACTCAGACGAGCATCGAAGGCTCTCAAGGCATACATTATAAACCTATATCCTCACTCACTGATGAGGCTCCCATTGTATTTGTCGTGCCGGGGCATGGCGATGAATATATCGATTTAGCACATACAATGCTCAGTATCTGCCTACAGTTAAAATCTCGCTCCGGCGACGCTGTTCTAACCGATAAAGTAGGGCCTGTTAACAATCTGTTACACTCTTTATTCAATCAAGTAGATGTGTCATTCAATCAAAAACTTGTATCCCCATCGAATAATACTTATGCATATAGAGCATATATAGAATCATTGCTGACCTATAAGGATTCAACAAAAAAAAGTCATCTTGGCGCTAGCATGTAGGTAGATGATACACTAGGCTATTTTGATGAGCTACCTCAAGCAACTGCAGAGGGTCAAACACTCACTAAAAACCCAAACTCAGGTCTAAGGACTCGTCAGGCTATGATGCTAAATGGTTGTATGGTAGATCTTCGAGGCTATCTTCATTCAGATATATTTAATCAGGCGAAATTTTCACTCATTGGTGTTGAATTACGACATTGCCTAGTACGTTCTAGAGATACATTTTGCCTTATGGATGATGGTGCCAAGGATTATACCGTGCATATTACTGATGCGAGTCTTATCGTACGACGTGTTAAAATTAGTCCGGGAATTTTACTGGCTCATGCAAAGGCTCTAAGCAAGGGTACTGCTATATATCCGTTTACGAGAGTTGAGGTAAAACTATTTACAATACATAACGGCGTTCATGGGGAGACACTAGATAATGTTATACTAGGGCAGCCTCCGAAAAGAATTGTTCTTGGTTTCGTTGATAATAAAGCATTCAATGGTGATAAAAAGCTAAACCCCTTCAATTTTCAACACTTTGATATAAACTATCTATCGCTTTACGTAGATGGTGTGCAGATTCCTAGCAAGCCTTTACAACCAGATTTTACTAATAATTTATATATTGATGCATTTCACACTCTGGTCTCGGGTACTGGTATACAATGGGATGACGATAGCCGTGGGATGGATAGAGCCGGTTACCCTTATGGCCACTGCTTATTCTGTTTCGACTTAACCCCAGACCTTTCAGCAGCTCGGCCGAGCCATTGGAATCTTGTGCGCCATGATAGCCTCCGTATAGAGGTTCGTTTCAAAAATGCATTGTCAAAAACTATAAATTGCATTGTGTACACAGAATTTGACAATGTAATAGATATTGACGCCTCGCGACAGGTCATTGTAGATTTTTCAGGTTTACATTACGGCGCTACTTTTTAGTATAATTGTGTCTTAAAACTTGTAGAGCGTGTCGCTCCAGAAATCTGAGTAGATAGCTTTTTTACTATAGGGAGCCGCCATTTTCTACACATCCCCACTCCTCTAAAGCTTAGCTATATTTTTAGACATAAGAGTTAGTGATGTGAGATCTACAGTGTTAGCCAACACCTCGAGAGTAAAAGACGTGCCATCGTAACCCTGCTTGAAGTTTAAATACCGTGATCAGATAGAAATTGTGTTGAATACTCAGACCAATGGATTGCGTAATTGATATCCAAGGTTTTGCGGATAAGGAAGACTGGTTTACGTCAAAGGAGGTTGCGGTTATTTCTCTTGATCATAAATATATCGCACACTGGGTTCTGGGTTCTGGGTACACTCCAACATGTATTTTCACGGATTTGCCTAAAGCGATTCGTAATAAGAACAATTGGGTAACTCAATATCATCACGGCTTTGAGTGGTTCGAGGGTGATATACCTCTTCGTTAATTGCATGCGAATCTCAGGGATATCGCCAGGAATGCTGGAAAAATTTACACACGAGGTCTCGACAAAGCGGGTCTATCTACAGAACGTTATGGCACGTGAGATTAAAAATCTTGAGGACTCAGCTTGTCCAGCTTTCAAAGATTTACCAGAATCCTCCATGACATGTTTACCCCACAGTCTCATGAAACGAGCGGGTCTCAAATGTGCTCTGAATAATGTGGCTCGATTGAGGAAATGGATTCTTCGTGATGTGATACCTATGGATACGCGGATTCCTTTGAATATACAGATCACAAATAAGCCCGAGACCGCAATACAGGATCGTACTCGAGAGTCAGCACGCTTTACGACACCTATAGCAACACCACCAAGGGAATGTTACTCACCGGTTGTATCAAAAAATGAATACGATCCAGATTGGCCAGGCATTACGAGGTTTTCCCCGGTTCGTGTCGAGAGGTGTTCATCCAGAGGATCAAATACCAACTCTACTGACGAGGCCGACTGCTCTAGTTGTGAATACTGATGATCGCACAAGAGCAGGCAGCCATTGGGTTGCCATCTACATCGACGGGCAAGGACATGGATCATACTTCGACAGCTGCGGTGTTTCACCGCTTTTACCTGGCTTTATCAGGTACCTCGTAAAAATGACTCCTCCACCGAGTCAGCTTCATCGCGTCGGAATTTACCCCCACCCTAAAAAAAGCTCCGGACCCCGAAATATACCTGAGGGTAACACCCTGTCAACGTAACCATTAGGGACGTTGGCCAATGATTAGTAAGGACGGTAGGGATTCTTGTCGAGAGGAAGGAATAAAGGAGAATCCGACGGGGTAGGAGAATTAGAGGGGCAAGAGGAGATAAATAAAAGTATATTCAGCCAGTGTACGGTTCGCAAGTGGGTTTATTTTCTATTAGCCCAGACTTCCTTTCGAAGACCAGGGGAATCCGTACATAACGTTCGGCTATTCTCTCCCGAACCACTTGCCAATAGCGGTCGCTGCCGTAATGGAGCCGCATTAAGGCAGTCAGATAGCGTGGTTCTTTTTTGTCTGGAAGATCGTCCGGATGGATGTGCCGTATCGGCGAGAGACGGACCTTCCTTAGTTGGTATTCCCGCCGTTGTGTTACCTCGGCCCCGTTGTTGGCTTGGAGCTCCTGCAGAGGTAACGCTGCCTCAGGCCCCGGTCATCGAGCCTCTCGATGACCGGGGGTTCCTGGAGTTCAACCCAGGTATCGGCCAGCTCAGACACCAGAGCAGGTGTGATGATCGGCCTCTTCTTCGAGGGGCGTAGTTCCCTCACTCGAGGGTATTGGAGGGAACGCGTCCGAGTCTGGTCATGGCCAGTCCGAAGGCGGTTTTTCCGACCGGATCGTCGGTGCGTCATCCACCTCAACCGGTCGTGGCTGATTGATGGCTTGACGGTGATGGACTGCCGTCCACGGGGCAGGGTTGACCAGCCACCGAGTGTGGGGCAGGATTACCCAGCCGCCAAGTGTGGGGCAGGATGACCAGCCACCGAGTTGGTGCAGTGTGCAAAAAATAACAGACAGGTATAGGCCTCGTTTTTTATTTCTCGTCGACCGAAGCCGAGAGTATACTAAATTTACATCGAATATTTGCTTATAGTTATTCATAATATATTGGTAAGCTATAAACGCGAAGGTCCCAGGACGAACGCTGCCCTGCGGCCAGTGAGGATACTTCGGGCGTGGAAATCGCCTGCAACGGCCCAAACCGATCAATAAAGTAAGTAACTACGGGTAATATGGGTCAGATCGATATTGTACGGTGTAATGCCTAGTAGTTGGCGCACAACAAGTACCCAGTACGGAATATAAGGTAAGTGATAATAACTGTATTATTATCGAGTAGTCTTAGTATCTAATTCTTATCTTTCTTACAGGTTAGTGAAACGGGCATTATTGCAAGCAGGTGGAAAAATACGCGAAGGTGGAAACTCGCGTGTAACAACCCCGTGTATAAGGGATAGGCGTATAACACGCTTGACCCGGGCTACCCCGCACTTCCGAGCCCCATGTATAAGGGGTTGGCGTATAGGTACAGTACTCTACTAGAGACTATTGGAAGTGTTACGTCCGAAGGCGCGCGAAAATTCGAATCAAACGTCGAGCGGTAAACGTTGACTCTATTTATTAATCCTAATCGATATTTTAAACGATGGATCAATAGGGGAGTGGGAATGTTCGCTGTAAGACCTCGAGAGATCTTGTTAGTTTCGACTAGGTGATTTGAATAGGTTAGTTTCTACTGTATAAAGAAGTACAAGGTCCAACTTTATGCACACAATTGTGGTATATTTATTGAATATAAATGCAATGTGGTTAGTTGAGTACATTCGTTACATTCGTGATCAATTCCGTTAACATTGTAATTATTATATAAATCGTTTAGTTACCTTATCGGAGAGGTGTCTTTCGGTTGTTTGAGCGTCGAATTGGTTTTTACAATCCTTCTTATTTATTATAATTATTACGTCGTAATCTATGTTCTCGATTTTTAGAAGTCTTTATATGACTTTATATTTCACTTTGATATTGTTTGACTTGATACTTTTATAACTTTATAATTCACCTTTAATATAGGCTTGATAGTTTATTTTGACAACGATTCACTCTCTTCTACAGAAGACCCGAAATCGCGGACAGAGTTTAAGTACTTGATAATTTAAAGAACATATAAGTGTGATCTGCACAGTCCGGCTCACTCTCTTCTACTGAAGACCTGGAGTCGGAGAGCGTAACCGCGTTGATAAGATTTTGGAAAACTCTGCAAGGGATGAAAGGCGGGGCGGCGTTTTTATAATAGGAAAAATGGCTAAGTGGGGGACAACTTTTACAAATTTGGGCATAGATGTAGTAGGCTTATTTCGTCTTTCTCAGAAATAGTAGTGTTTCCTCCTGGAGCGGCAATAAAAATTGGAAATTATAGCTTTGTCGCTCAAGTGTCACAGATGCGCAAGTGGCTTCTAGGGATACTATTGGTGTTCTTTCCCAAAAAAACTTTTATTGCCGCTCTCTTGGAGAGCAGTCGAATAGACCTATGATCTCTTGGCCGGTGAACACGTGTATTACATTACTATGTGTACAGCTAACATGGCATAGCCATGGGTGTGAGAAAGAAAGGTGGTAAGTAGCTCTCCTAGTGAGAATGAGTCGTGAGATGTATTAATATTATGTATAGTCGGTTGTGATGGCTATGTTACTGTGGTTTTTCGAGAACGTAGAATATGGGTAAAAGATCTTAGAATTAACAGTGAAAATTTCGTCGTACGTGACACCTCCCCACCTAGATTGGTCATCGTCCTCGAGGACTTCAAGATTTATGCATATAATGGATATAAAGACATGAATATGTATAAATGGTGCGTTCTTTAGTAAGTCATATGATTATATAACCCTCTTGTAATTTTATCATTATTATTTCTTTTAATATATATATATATATATATATTTTTTTTTTTTTGTATGCACAATGTAGAGTAAATCACCCGACAGATAAAGGATAAACACACCGTATGTATATCTTTAAATATACATCCATATATTTTTCCCTCTTTCCCTTTTCTTTTGGTTAGTTGATTGGATTGGGGATTACTGCAAAGTGATGTGGAAATTTTCTTTCATAAAATGAGGAGATCATAGCCGAATCTACATATCCTAGTTGTTTTTATGAAGGATGACCGATAGAATTTATTGGTTGACATAATTCCAGCCAATTTCATGAGAGAGTGTACTCTCTACGATTTTTCCTATTATAGGAAATTGTCGGCCAAGCATATATGTATATTTGTATAATTTTATATATATATACCGCTACTGATGTAAAATGGTCATTCCTTCTTTCGTAATTATTCCTCTCAACAACGTCAGTAGGCTGAATAGGATTTAAGTGATTGCGGCCGGCTCCTATTATGATTACTTCACATCATCTGATTATAAGAGTGCAGTATACAGGAAAATAGTGGTAAGAGTGGATCAGAAAGGTGGTTTTGGAAAGGATATGTCTAATGACTTACTCCCATCGTGTAGCGATTGACTTAAATTTGAGAATTAAATTTGGTTGACCATTAACATATTCATTACTCTAGAACCATTATTTTTATTATAGTCGTTATGGGGTAAATGTTCGTTATAACCTAATTTTTAGTCCCTAGGGTTAGTTCAGAGAGCACACATATGATATAATAATAGTTTTTTTTGTGTACGCATCTTATCCTGTCAAAGAGGTTTGTGTTGTAGCGGCCATGAAGAAGGCGGGTTGTGGACGCGGATTTGGAACGTCGTAGATGACTTCGTCGTTTCGCCTATAGCTGTTACTGTGATGATCCTCTGGTGGTTCATTGTTGGTGGACGGTTGCTTTCGCAGCATGTGGATGAGTAGTATTGGCAGATCTCGTAGCATATACACTACGAATGCTATTGCCAATCCGATGATTCCCCAAAATGTTATGGTCGTAACTTCGTCTCGGTGTAGATTTTCTCGCTTATGGGTCGAAAGTTCCATAAGTTCTAGTTCTATTTCCTTTAGGCTGGTATCATATGGTGGTATTCCCAGTTCGCCTTTAGTAAGGACCATCGGCGCAGAGCGAGACGATGATCTTCTTGGAGCTTGGAGTGGCTCGTAGGAGATGATGTCCGGGACTAGACTGTTGATATCTAGTTCCGCTGGTGCGATGTACTCTTCTTCAATTGTTTCTTCGATATTCTGGACGCCCATTAGCATCGCATAATCCAATTTCGCCACACACCCAGGCCTGAGTTGTAGTATGCCTGTATCTGCTATCGTTATTGTTGTTCTTGTGTCGTCGTCGCAAAGAATCAAAACACGCTCCGGTTTTGGAAGTGAAATCAGCCACCCTTTTGATGTTTCTAGTTGTTTCCAAAATGGTACCTGAAGTTTACTGACTCTCACATCACAATCGCTATATGATCGTTCATCGCCACGAATCAGGAGAAGTGATTCGCAGGTTTGGTAAACAGTGGCGTCGTAGATTGGGTAATTCGGCACGCAGATTTGGTGGTTCTTTAAATGTTGACATCTCGGCAGATCGTTCTCCGGGATCAAGACATACTTGTTTAATTCTCTTGAAATCATTATATACGATGTCCTTGGGTGGATGTAGGCAGAGCTTTCGCTGTTGTTTCCGATAGTCTGTTTTATTGGACAAGGGTGAAGCTTGTATAAGAAGTATTTATTCGGTTCAAGCAGTGGAATGTGCATGACGATGATTATTTTTCCATCATGATAAGAGGCTGCTAGTCGGGATATCTGCGTCAAGGATCCTGAGTGGAGATCTTCGAATGGTACTGGGAAGATGTATTGATGATGAGCTTGTTGGAAGTCTCTGACGACTTCTTCCAAGGTTTTTGGGTTTAATAACTCGGGGTGAAGTCGTCCCAGCTTGGTGAAATATATGGCATCTACTATGGTTCGTAGGCTTGCAAGGTAGGCGTCAGCAACGAATTCTACACTGGTTCTCCATTCCAGAATAGTTTGTGTGAGGTTTAGGAGCTCTGTTTGTTCGTGGAAGGCACGTGCCACTCGTTTCCATGTTTCGTTATGGACGACCTCCATGTCGTTGATTCGTTGGTGGACATCGTGGAGCTCTGATTTCACAATATGTGTCTGGTTGTGGAGAACAAGAGCCATTTTTCTCTGGTCCTGGTATAGTTTGTCAATCTCGTTGTTATAATAGGCGGCATCATCGGCTGATAGTGTTCCAAATAAGGCCTTGCTTGAAGTGCCAATGAATCCAAATGGAGCGCTCCGGCGTGGGTTTGGTTGGTCGAAGTTCTTCAGTTTGTGTAAGTATGTGAGGTATCGGTTTATTTCGTTCATTTTATGTGTTAGGTCTTCTTGGTGTATGAGGTTCCGACAGCGTTCCTGCAGTTGAAGCTTGCATTTCATCATTAGGTTGTCCAGTGGAAGTTCGGCAAATGCCGGCCGTTTTTCCTCGAAATTTTTGAGGTCGATGAAAGTAGTCAGGTGCCATTCTGTTTTGCTGAGGTGTACTTCGTGCATTGGTTCATAGTACAATCCTGCTTTATTGTTGATATGTTGTACATCAAAGGATGGTGAAGCATGGCTTCTTCCAAGCAAGAAGATGGTGAGAAAAACGAGCATCGTTCTCCTGGGAGTTCTGAAAGTCCTTAAATGAGAACGATTCATTTATGGTGTCTTTTATTGGTGGTATGTATATAAGATAAGTATAGGTTTTTGTGAATTTAAACATTAGGTCTAGCGTTATTATTTTTCAGCCCATGTTCGTTAAATCTGAAGAGAAGTTTGTCTTGCAAGAGTGCGTCTGAAGGATGGCCTTCTGCACCGAGTTGTCTTTGGAGTAGCAGACTTTTGACATCGATTGTTTTTCTTAAATTAAGGAATTCTACGGCGGTAGATTTTATTTCTGAGGTTGTGCGTTTGTTGAGACATTTCATGTGTATTGGTCCCGCAGTTAAAAGGCCTTCAAGGTAAAATGCGGTTTCAGGTAGCCACGGGCCCTCTGTTCGTGGTACAAGGTTATTTATGTGGACTCTCATTGCCTTGCCGGGGATTTGCGTGAGCCTTGGTGGGAGTGCTTTTATTTGGTCTGCCCAGATTAGGCAACTGCCACCTGCGTCAACAAATTCGACATCACACATGCCAAATTCGCAATTGAGGATGTTTCCACGCAACCACGTGTTGTCGATTTTCACAGTGCAGCATTTGCTGGCAAATATTCCCATCAACAGTGCTTGTTGACCGTGTGGGTATTGAGCCATGAATTCTTCAATTTCTTCGTGATATTTTCGAACCTTGCCCACGTTTTTCCACTTTGTGACATATAAGTGCGTTGGTGAATAGATGACCCCAGGGTATACCTTGATAGTTCTTCCGATTAGCTTCGTTGGGGACTTCATGGGAATAGCTGGATTCATCTTAAAAATGGGATGATTGTAACATTTTTTTTATTTTTTTTTTATATGAGGCTTATAAGGGTTAGAATAAAAGACAAGCTGAAACACCTTTAGTTATAAAATAAACACAGTTTTGTCACAAAAATCGTGCGTTGTTAAAAAAAAAACATATATTGCGTAATTATAGTGGTTGTTTTATTATTTTATTGTTAAGTGTAATGTATATATATATATATTGTAACGTGGTAATTCTGCGCCGTTACAAAGCGCCCATTTTTGGCGCCGATATTTTGTTGGCATGACACGAGAGCGACATCTCTTCTCGGCTGAGTCCCCCCGAGGCAATCCAACAGGGCCATCCGTTAATTTACCGTCGTCTTTTCTAATTTTCTCGAATTATTTATTTCCTCATGTTCGAGCGAGCGACGGCTTGGCCGGTTCAACGAGAGCCTCGCGCCACTTCTGGGCATGCGCTAGCCTGGCTGACGTCACACCAGCGGTTGAGATTCACGGCACAACGGATCGATGGGGAAATATCGACATAAACGAGAACAGAGCGCTCTCGTCCCCCCCCCACCATCTGCCTAAGCATCGACCGTGTGTGTGGCTCACACATTTGCTACCGTTGCCAACACGTCGGGAATTACCGAAACGGAGCGGGAATTGAGATCTCGTAAGGCGACGTTGTCCCGCCATATTCCACCCGAGCCTTTGGGGCTAATTATGCATCGCTCAAGTACGCTGTATCGAAGTTCGTAACCGTTGAGGTTTCACTGCCGAGCTTTTGGGGATTTATCGCTTCGCGCTCTCGGATTGCCCAATAAAACGATTCCGAGTCGCGAGCCACTGCCATACCGATCAGCGGTTCAATTATAACGAGCATTTGTTGGCGTGGGGTGGGGGGTACAAAGGACCCGCGCCGAGCAACGAGAGCACGCCTAATTTCTCGGGGACTCTAGCCCTTGTCGTGAACGAGGAGAGACGCGGTTCTCGTGTCGCTGCCGTTTTCGTTGCACAAGAACGCGACGCCACCGAATAATCTCACGGGTGGACAACCGAGGACGTTCCGGGGTCCATCTACAGAAAACAAACCGGTGGGGCTGTCGTTTCGCTCTTTTTTTTTGTATTTTGTGTCTGGGATTCAATGTGTAGAATCGAGCGATATTGTCGTGACGGTACGTTAACGCGCGTGAGCCCGATAGCGTCTTTGTTCCCGCGCATTTCATCGTGGCGCGTGTGTTTCCGCGTTCTTTATATTTTCGGATTGCCTAACGGGGTCCAACTTTTTGTTACGCGGGGTTAGGGTTCACTAGATTTAATTGTGTTTGTCGCCCGGCTCTCGGCCGAAGTAATATCGTAATCCTCAGTTTGGTGAGAGACCGCTCTCGCGAGCGAAGAGACCTGTCGTCGCCATCTTGCATGCCGTTACGGCTCCCAACATGAGGCGGCAGATTTCTCGTCCTCTTACTAAATTGCTTGTGTGGCCGAGAGTGCGAGGGCTAACGTTAAAATTGTATCGAGCCGAGGATCAATGCATTGTGGCAAAGTAGCTTATTAAGGATGTTATCGAACACGGGAACTTTTATTAGTCTTTTCAATTGTGATGTTTGGTTCAATAAATTATATTGTGATTCCCGGTCAACGTGGTGTGTTGTTGCCTTATTGTAGTCACCTTGTGAGTAAACCCAGCCCCTCTACCATTTCGATGGCTGTAGCCGAGTCGGGCCGGTTTCTCGCGCGCTTGTGAGACAAATAAATTCGTCACGATAGCTTTTCGCTCTCGTGGCTGGCGCCCAATCTCACAGGTGTCGCGGGAAGGTTTTGTGAGCAAAGTTAGCGGGAAAATGCGTCACAATATAAATTGTCATTTTTTTCAAAAATTGATTCATTTGTTTTCGATATCAACCGGCATATTAGATTCTACGCGGTCTCTGTAGAATGTCCACTTTAATTTACAGTCGTTGCATTTGTACGCATGACGTGCAATCAACAACGTGTCGTGGCAGTAGTCGCAGTAGACACGTGGTTCTTGTGACGGGATTAGGTAGTGCCAGGTATCGAGTTCGCGCAAATCGTCTGTCACGATGTCGTTGGCGCAATCGGCACAATACATTCGTTTCTGGTCCATGGTCGTAAACACAAGCCTATGGTGAGATGCCATTTTTGTGCAGCTAGCTTTTATTAGGCTGCGATAAAACGTGTAATTACGACCAGGGATCCTTGTTGCCGGGATCGTATAGCGGCGGTCCATGGCTTCATCGTCCTGCATTTCTCTCAGTTGGTCCTGGGTTATTTTCATCTTTTAGGGAAAAAGCCTTATTAGTAAGCGAGAAGTTATTCACTATAAAATTTTATCCGTGCAGCGAGCAGTTGTTAGTAGAGATGCATTAGGTATGCCTTTTAAATGGGGTTCGTGTCTTTTTTTTTTCTTTTATTATTCTAAAGCCGTCAAATCAAAGCTAATGCTTGTTCGATGATATCACGGTGGTTTATCCATTGGATTTTGCATTCCTCGCAATTGAAGGGGCTGCGGGTCGTAAGGATATGCCCGTTACAAATTTTGCACCATGTTATTGGGTTTGAGTTTGGGACCAGGCGGTGCCATGATTCAAATTCAATACAAAGAGTTTTTGGCGTAGGATTCGAATTAGTGTTAATGCAATCTGAGCAAATAATGGCGGAGCGATCCGTGGTCATAAATATGATTTTATGTGCCGGATTTAGTCTAACGCAGCGTGATTTGATAAGGCTTTGATAAAAATGGTAGTCGCGCCCTGGCCTTCGGGTTGCTCTGATGCTAAACAGACGGTCCAGTTCTTCCTCTCGTTCCATCTCGCGCAATTGTTCTTCTGTTACGTGCATTCCTTAGAACAATAATAATCTGCGTTCTTATGGCTGCATAGTCAGGGGTTAGTATGCATGCGTAAATGTTAGTCACACTGGTACATTTATAGTTCATTCCTTGAAGGGTTTTAATTTATCCAGATGTTTCACGATGCGTTTCCTACTCTCGGTCTCCAATACAGCGTTGTGGTTGGTGAGGATTTCTGTGATAATATATGGGCCGATATAGTGGCTGTCGAACTTACCCTTTCGAGGCCTTTTAAAATTCGCGGTGTGAAGTTTCCTATCGTAATATTGTTTAGAACGATGTTTAGATTTAGTAAGGGATTTGGAAGCGAGATGGCGCATTTCGTCTAATCGGGAAGTAAGATCGCATAAATAGTCTCCATAGGTTTCCGTTTTTTCGGTAGTAGAAAAGGAGCTAGGAATTCGCGCAGGTTTACCGTATATTAATTCAAATGGGGTAAAATTAGTTGATTCATGAACTGATGTATTGTAAGAAAACATTGCGAAAGGAACAAGTTTGTCCCAATCTTCATATTTATCAATGTAGTGTTTAATAAATTCGGCGAGTACTATGTGGCTTCTTTCTAAAGATCCATTCGTTTGTGGGTGATAACCGGAAGTCGTAACTTGTTTAATTTTAAATATTTTCGCGAGGTGATAGAATACGAGTCCAACGAAGGATCTACCTTGGTCGCTCAAAATTATACGCCGGGTTCCAAAATGGATAATGACGTTTCGAGCTAAAGCATCGGCTATCGTTTCGGCTTTTGTATCAGGAATTGGTGCGGCGATGCAATATTTGGTCAAATTATCCTGAATAGTTAGTATGTGTCGGTTCCCAGTCGGAGTTATTGGCAATGGTCCTACTGTGTCTATAGATATTTTATCGAATGGTTCTGCGGGAGTATCTGTAATTATCATTGGTTCACGTGTCTTTATCCGCGTTAGTTTTTGTTCCTGGCACTCGGGACACGTTCTTACGTATTCAGTAACTTCACCTTTGAGATTTGGCCAATAAAATCGTTCGCGGATATGTCGGTATGTTTTTGTGATCCCTTTGTGTCCGCCTACTAAACTTTCATGATATTCAGAAATTATTTCGCATCTTATTTCTTCGGCCGGAATTACTACGTTTCCTTGGCAGATAATAATGGTACAATCACATTCGTTTAAACACTCTTGAAGTATTTCTGTGATGAAAGAATGACTAAAATCGTCTAACATATCACCGGGTTTTGAATTGCGTAAGGATTTTATTTTGTATCTCTGAATGACATCTTTGACTGTATGAAGCACCTCTTTAAGGTCTTGAATAGAAAATGTTTCAAAGTGTTTATTTTTCAAAACTGCGCTCAAGATTTTATGACTGCCTTTCGTCGTTACTAACACTTGTTTACGTTTAGGCTTTTTCCACTTTACATCATGTGCGCAAATTTTATCGGTTTCAATTAATAATCGCGATATCATCGTAGTGAGTTCGCAATCAGCGGAAATAAAATGCAAATAATTTCCTTTATAATAGGTCAGATTTTCATTGGTTGTATTAACCTGTACATTGTTAGTGCACGGTTTCATATTGGGATAGTAAATTCCTGGCGGTATTGTATTTGACACTATGGTGGGTTGTCTTTGCGTAAGAATATTTTCGTTTTCTGTTTCGTCATCGTCTAAGTTTTCGATAGTAGGTTGTGGCGTATTGATAATTAAAGGTTCCTTTGATGCGTAAGTTTCTTCATCACTGCTCGATTCTAATATAGTGGGTACAGCGGGGGTCGATCTTCCTGCGGGATGTCTGAAAGTAATAGCTGTTTCGTGGTCACGTTGTGTCTCGTTATCTGCATCTTCAAATTCTGTAGTATCGTCAGTTTGTGTACCAGAGTTTTTGCGCAAATTTTGATTTCCTTGAGTAGTGTCCCACCAGTATTGCTCTCGTTCGTTACTAGACGATTGGTCAGTTGTTATTTCTACTATGTTTTTATTATTTGTTTGTGTTGGCAAATTATCGGACTTAGTGGGTACTTCTTCTACGTCGAGATCTTCATCGATATCGAATGCAAATTTTAACGCGTTTGTAGATCGCTTGAGTGGCAAATGAGTTGAAGTATTAGGACGTTCTTGTGGTATTTTACGCTTTGTAGCGAGGCTTGGAAATGCACTGTTTCGAGCACGTGCGACTGGGGGTGGTTGTGTAGAGTCTGAAGAGCTCACAGCTCGTTGTCGTCTTTGCGTTGCCGTCTGTGTTCGTAGAGGTTGTGTGGGCTTTACTACTGTGGGAGGCTTTGAAATTTCCCTGCGATTTCTTAACCGCTCAGCAATGGTAGCTCCCGGAAGATGGCTTTCTTCGAGGAGTGTGGATAATGGAGTATTTCTACTAGCTGCTGCTCGGCTACGTGTTACTATTGGATTTGAGGATGTAGCGCTGCGCGGTGTAACCTTTACCGTCGCTTTCTTTAGTGCTGAAGATATAGGTAATACGGTAGCGTCTGGTGTGACGGGATTTCGTGAGAGGGCATCGGCGTTTGAATTAAGCCTTCCGGGCTTGTAAACGAATGTATATTCATATTCGCGTAATATAATTCTCCAACGAATTAGTCTTTGAACCGGTAATTTTACTGAATCGATCCACCTGAGTGGTTCATGGTCGCTAACGAGTGTAAAATGTCTTCCATATAAATATGGTCGGAAATGTAAAATTGCGTATACGATCGCTAGGCATTCTTTTTCTGTTGTTCCATAGTTTTTTTCAGCCGGATTTAATAATCTAGACATATATGCTACTGGTTTATCCTCGCCAATTTTTCCTTGGCTTAACACGGCACCGATTGCATAGTTTGAGGCGTCAGTCGTCAGAATGAAAGGTTCGTTAAAATTTGGATATTGTAAGATTGGTGTGGAACACAATGCTTTCTTTAAATTGTCAAAACCCTTTTGTTGTTCTGGACCCCAATTAAATTCTATCCCCTTTTTTAATAAATTCGTCAAGGGTTTTGCTTCACTGGAGAAGTTTTCTATGAATCTTCGATAATAACCAGCTAGACCGAGAAATTGTCTGATATTCGTAACAGTTTTGGGAACCGGGAATTTATCAACGGCTTCCGTCTTTTTTGGATCGGGGCGAACTCCACCGTCGCCGATGACGTGTCCAAGATAAATAACTTCTGTATTTAAAAATTCACACTTATCTGGTTGTAAAGAGAGTTTTGCGTTACTGAGTCTGTCAAAGAGTCTGCGAACTTTAGTACGGTGTTCTTCTAGAGAAGAGGCAAAGACAACTATATCGTCCAAATAAACGAATAGTTCAGTGTCTTGTAAGCCAAGAAGAACTTTATCCATTAATCGTTGAAATGTCGCGGGTGCGTTTTTAAGTCCAAAAGGCATTCTTACGTATTCATAATGTCCGTTAGGGGTGCTAAAAGCAGTTTTTGTCTGTCTTTTGAGTCCATTTCGATTTGGTGAAATCCGCTTGCTAAATCAAAGGTTGAAAAATATTTTGCGCCACCGAGTCTATCGAGGATTTCTATTATATTAGGCAGTGGATAAGCGTCGCTTATTGTTTTCTCATTTAATGCACGAAAATCTATTACCATTCTCCATCGCTTGTTTCCTTTCGAATCAGGTTTCTTTGGAACAATCCATAAGGGTGAATTATAGGGGGATGATGAGTCTACAATTACTTCATCTCTGAGGAGCTTTTTAATTTGTTGGTTGATTTCATCTTTATGAACGGGAGGATATCTATATTGTCGTATTGTAATAGGTAGTTCGTCGGTCGTAGGAATTGTATGTTTAATTAATGGTGTAGCAGGTAACCTATCACCAGGTAAATAAAATAGATGTGGATATTCCGCAACGAGGTCTAAAACATGTTGTCTTTCTTCCGAGTTTAGATGGTCTAGACGAAGGCTATTTTTAATTCTTTGATTTCTGTCAATATCGTGATCCTGTATGTCACTGTCTGTATCTTGTTCGAAGAAGTCTTCTGAAGTGTCATAATAATCAAATGGTATTAATTCTTGTGGGGGTATTTCTATCTGTGCGTCATTTTCATATGCGTTTACGGCGTGTACGTAGCATGTACCGTCGTGATTTGTTACTAAAGCGTTTCCGATAAAGATGTGTTCAGGGGTTTCTATACGCGGAAGGTATCCGGTTTTTAAATCTGTATTCATGAGTTTAATCGGCACTTTAACGCGAGTGCGGCCCCTAAGTATGAATAAGCTTGAACTGTCATTATTTTGGGGAATTTCTCGAGGCATGTTAACGGGATTAGAATATTCGTTATCGTGATTTTCGAACGGGATTGGTGTAATTGGTTTGGAGGATGTTACCAAGGTATTATGGTGAAAGGATATTTCTGCCTTTTCGTTCATTAAAAAGTCTATGCCAATTATTCCGTCCGCGGGTATCACTGTATTTTCCATTAACACTTGGAATTTTTCAGGTCTTTCAAAAAACGTTAATTCTGTCGAACCTACAGTTGAAATCTTTTCTGGTGTTATTCCCGATATAGTTAAAGAATCATGACCGGCAATTACGGAGCGGCGTTTTAGTGCTTGGATTTTAATTATATTAATGTCAGCGCCAGTATCTACTAGGAAGCGGCCGTAACCTTTTTCGAGTTCAGGTGCACGAAGTGTAATTATTGGGGATCGTCCCTGTCCTTGCGTCCATCTAATATATCTCCTGCCGTAAGGAACTTCACTGTTGAGGGACGCGTGTTTAAAAGATCGCTCGTCGATGCGTCCATTCGGCGGGCGTCTTGCGAGTTTAAAGACTCCGTATTATTGTTGGGGCGCGGAGAGACGGGTCGTGCTTCGTTAAATCCTTCGCGGGAGTATTTTTCACGTTTATGGAACGGATCACGTTGGTTGGGGTATGGAGAGTAGAATTCCGTGGATTGCGGAAAATAAGGATAATGCATTGGAGGCATATATGGGTAAAACGGTGGAGGTGGAAAATGATTATTTGGCGGGTAATTATAATAATTTCCGCGGGGTTGATTTCGATTAAATTGTTGACGTGGATAATTATCAGAATTGACTCTATTTTCTCGAGGAGGGGTAGAATCGCGTTGGAAGATTCTTCCGAAATTTGAATTTCTATTTCCAAAATTTCTATATTCTTGGTTTTGGAAGGAGACACGACGCGGTTCGATTCCCGACGGGTGTTGCTGCGTTTGTTCTGACTGGGTGTAGCGTAGTGAATTTGAATTTCTGGCATTTGCGCCTTGCATATCTCTTTCCATTCTTTGGACAACTTTAAATGCTTCTTCTATCGTTTGAGGATCTTGAACGCTGATGGCGTATAACAGATCGTCTGATAGTCCTCTTTTAAATGATTCTAATGCTAAACCGTCAAGCATCGATAGCATTTGGGTAGTTTCTGCTTCACTGAATTTATCTTTAAGAGCAGCTATTGCGCTCGTTCTCAATTGTTTTATTCTTGTATAATAATCTAACACTGTTTCATCGCGTCTTAGCCTGACGGCTTGAATTTCGGCACAAAAATAAGGGTATGATTTCTTTGGTGCGAAATATTCTTTTAATGCGTTTGATAGATCTTCAATTGATGCAATTTGTTTATCGGTGACTGCGTCACGAGCTGTTTCTTTTAATTTAGAGCAAACTCCTTTGAAGAAGGAATTGCGAAGACCT
The DNA here is from genome assembly GCA_963669185.1 of Dyspetes luteomarginatus. Lineage (NCBI taxonomy): Eukaryota > Metazoa > Arthropoda > Insecta > Hymenoptera > Ichneumonidae > Dyspetes > Dyspetes luteomarginatus. The sequence continues at coordinate 12,298,008 of OY769905.1, forward strand.
TCAGGCACAAAAGTATAACCGTTTTCAACGTCTTGAATAAAAGCTTTAAGTGGCATATTTTTACCATTAAAATTAGGCACATGAAGCAATGCTTGTTGGAGTGACATACATTCCCCCATGCTCGTAAGCATAGCATCATTAATATTTTGATGATGGGTAATATTTGCAATATCGTTTTCCATTTTTATTTATTTTTATAATATATTTATTTTTTTCTTTTTATAATTTTCACTGAATCACTTTATCACCAGTCCGAAAGAAACGTTCAGCGTATCCCACCGCTGTCACCAAAAATTTTCTGTTACGTCCGAAGGCGCGCGAAAATTCGAATCAAACGTCGAGCGGTAAACGTTGACTCTATTTATTAATCCTAATCGATATTTTAAACGATGGATCAATAGGGGAGTGGGAATGTTCGCTGTAAGACCTCGAGAGATCTTGTTAGTTTCGACTAGGTGATTTGAATAGGTTAGTTTCTACTGTATAAAGAAGTACAAGGTCCAACTTTATGCACACAATTGTGGTATATTTATTGAATATAAATGCAATGTGGTTAGTTGAGTACATTCGTTACATTCGTGATCAATTCCGTTAACATTGTAATTATTATATAAATCGTTTAGTTACCTTATCGGAGAGGTGTCTTTCGGTTGTTTGAGCGTCGAATTGGTTTTTACAATCCTTCTTATTTATTATAATTATTACGTCGTAATCTATGTTCTCGATTTTTAGAAGTCTTTATATGACTTTATATTTCACTTTGATATTGTTTGACTTGATACTTTTATAACTTTATAATTCACCTTTAATATAGGCTTGATAGTTTATTTTGACAACGATTCACTCTCTTCTACAGAAGACCCGAAATCGCGGACAGAGTTTAAGTACTTGATAATTTAAAGAACATATAAGTGTGATCTGCACAGTCCGGCTCACTCTCTTCTACTGAAGACCTGGAGTCGGAGAGCGTAACCGCGTTGATAAGATTTTGGAAAACTCTGCAAGGGATGAAAGGCGGGGCGGCGTTTTTATAATAGGAAAAATGGCTAAGTGGGGGACAACTTTTACAAATTTGGGCATAGATGTAGTAGGCTTATTTCGTCTTTCTCAGAAATAGTAGTGTTTCCTCCTGGAGCGGCAATAAAAATTGGAAATTATAGCTTTGTCGCTCAAGTGTCACAGATGCGCAAGTGGCTTCTAGGGATACTATTGGTGTTCTTTCCCAAAAAAACTTTTATTGCCGCTCTCTTGGAGAGCAGTCGAATAGACCTATGATCTCTTGGCCGGTGAACACGTGTATTACATTACTATGTGTACAGCTAACATGGCATAGCCATGGGTGTGAGAAAGAAAGGTGGTAAGTAGCTCTCCTAGTGAGAATGAGTCGTGAGATGTATTAATATTATGTATAGTCGGTTGTGATGGCTATGTTACTGTGGTTTTTCGAGAACGTAGAATATGGGTAAAAGATCTTAGAATTAACAGTGAAAATTTCGTCGTACGTGACAGAAGCCTAAGAATATTAGAGAACTACGATGTTTTCTCATCGTGACAAATTTTTATCGACGATTTTTACGCAACGCCGCTGCAATTTAGCTCTTCACGCATTGCTTGTTGGCGCTAAAAAGGAAGAGAAACGTGTCATCAATTGGACACTGGAAGCCGATGCAGTTTTCGAGAGTTGCAAACAACAAATTGCCGAAGCATCTCTATTCGCTCATTCCGCTCTCAATGCCCATTTGAGGTTATAAACCGACGCCTCAGACACAGCAATAGGGGCAGTGTTGGAGCAATATCGCAACAATTGTTGGGAATCTCTCGGTTTCCGTTAAAAAAAATTGAGCTCAGTTCAAACGAGATATTCAACGTACAATCGACAATTCCATGAATTTGTTAGCAATTTAAAAATCTTTCTTTTCCTCGTCGAAGGTCAACAACTTTCGATATTGACAGATCACAAACCATTGATCTACGCTTTTCTACAATGCTCACATCGTACATCATAGAGATAACAACGACAACCCGACTTCATTGGGAAATATTCTACGTATATTCGGATATTCAAAAATCCAACGAAGAACTGAAACGACTGATAGCCTGGATCATCATCATCTCTCAATCTGCGAAAATTAAGGTTAGACGATACAGATGACTTTGTTTATTGCGATGTTTCAGGCACTAACATTCAACCATACGTCCCTCGAACACTCCTCAAAAGAATATTTGAAGCTGCTTATAATCTTTCACATCCAAGCGGATGTGCATCTAGGAAACTCATCGCTCTGTTCAGCCTAATATGAACTGTGATATATTGTTATGGGCGCGCATGTGTTTAGTCCGTCAAAGGAGCAGAATTCATCGTCACAACCAAAACGTGCCTCATCATATCGCGATTCCTAATATACGATTCCACCAAATTGATTTCGAATCATGGGACGTTTACCGCCGTCAAAAAATAACAAGTACTTGTCAACAATGATAGACCGTTTTTCACGTTCGCCAGAAGCAATCTCTATCGTGGATATCTCTCCTGATACTATCGTTAAAGCCTTTTTCCGAGATTCGGCGCACTCGCCGTCGTCATAACAGATAGAGGCGTTCAATTTGAATCGCAGTTTTTCGGAGTTTTGGCGTACCTTATTGGGAGCAAACGTCTACGAACCATTGTCTATCATCTAGCTTCGAATGGAATGACACAGAGGTGGCATCGTTCGCGAACAACGGCTATCATGTGTGACAATTCTACAGATTGAATCGTCATTCTTCCTATCATTCTTCTAGGATAGCGCATGAGCTTCACCGACGATTCGAAAGCCCCTTTCCACCGAAAAGGAACAGGTCCTTTCCTTACCGAAAGCATATTCCACCAAATCACAGGTAAAGCAGTGACGAGACGTCACAGATGATTTTACGTGCCGCTCGAGTCGTCGGTAGAGAAATTGACAAACAAAAATACGATATTAACTTTGTTGCGTCCTGCAACTTTCGGGATTTCTTTTTCTCATAGAGATTGTCGAATTTCGCAATTCTCAAGAAATAAGAAGGGAAGTACGAAACATGGTCGAGTTCAGGTGTGCATAATTTTTCATCACCGAAACCAATCGATGAAATTCACTAGTATACGGACGGTTGGTGAGAGCGCCGAGTTTTCGTCGCCGAGGACCACCTAAGCGGCGACGGCTATCGCTGATAACACTAATAATTGTCAATCGTCGGAAAGGGAATATATAGAGGCTAGCTGGAATCCTTGGCGATAGCTTCGGGTTTCTCGGCACACGGAGAGTCTTTTGGCCCAACGTGAATCGAGCATCGAAATTCTCAAAAGAGCGCGTGGCACTACCAACAGCGTGCGCGCACATTTACGAGGGAGTAAAACTGTGGCCCACACTAATACTATCGTCCTTGCGGTCACGTGCTCGAACGACACGTTTAAACTGGCGCACCATATAAATGACCCTGTTACGTCCGAAGGCGCGCGAAAATTCGAATCAAACGTCGAGTGGTAAACGTTGACTCTATTTATTAATCCTAATCGATATTTTAAAACGATGGATCAATAGGGGAGTCGGAATGTTCGCTGTAAGACCTCGAGAGATCTTGTTAGTTTCGACTAGGTGATTTGAATAGGTTAGTTTCTACTAAATAAAGAAGTATAAGGTCCAATTTTATGCACACAATTGAGATATATTTATTGAATATAAATGCAGCGTGATTAGTTGAGTACATTCGTTACATTCGTGATCAATTCCGTCAACATTATAATCGTTAATATAAATCGTTTAGTTACCTTATCAGAGAGGTGTCTTTCGTTTGTTTGAGCATTGAGTTGGGTTTTACAATCCTTTTTATTTATTATAATTATTACGTCGTAATCTATGTTTCTCGATTTTTAGAAGTCTTTATGTGACTTTATATTTCACTTTTGATATTCTTAAACTTGATACTTTGTTTTGACAACGATTCACTCTCTTCTACAGAAGACCCGAAATCGCGGACAGAGTTTAAGTATGTGATCATTTGGAAAATATATAAGTGTGATCGGCACGGTCCGGCTCACTCTCTTCTACTGAAGACCTGGAGTCGGAGAGCGTGACCGCGTTGATAAAATTTTGGAAAAACTCTGCCAAATATAAAGGCGACTAACTACTACCCGACTCACTCTCTTTTACAGAAGACCTGGAGACAGGCAGCGTTACGCCGCGGTGAAGTTCTGAGATGGATTAACTTGCTGAAGGAAAAGCGGGTGGTGGTTTTATAATGGGAAAAATGGCTAAGTGGGGGACAACTATTACAAATTTGGGCATAGATATGGTAGGCTCATTTCGTCTTTCTCAGAAATCGTGGTGCTTCCTGGAGCGGCAATAAAAATTAGATATTATAGTTTGTCGCTCAAGTGACACAGATGCGCGAGTGACTTCTAGGGTTACTAATGGTGTTCTTTCCAAAATAACTGTCATTGTCGCTCTCTTGGAGAGCAGTCGAATAGACCTATGATCTCTTGGTCGATGAACACGTGTTTTACACATTACTATGTGTGCAGCTAATATGGCATAGCCATGGGTGTGGGAAAGAAGGGTGATAAGTAGCTCTCCTAGTGAGAATGAGTCGTGAAATGTATTAATATTTTATATAGTTGGTTGTGATGGCTATGTTACTGTGGTTTTTCGAGAACGCAGAATATGGATATAAGATCTTAGAATTAACTATAAAAATTTCGTCGTACGTGACAGCCCCACAAATGTATGTGTGCATGAATGAGCGCATATGACACGTACAACTAATCAGCATCCCATGAAATAATATGACAGAGTGAATTCCCGAAAGTTGCGTAGAAACGAATAATAATTAAAGGTAGATTCAAGTATGATCATGAGTACCTGGGTCAGACCATCAACAACAGTTTATTTTTTATATAATCTAAGGGTATGAAAGTAGGCATGCAAATTTTACACGAGTTTGAATAATATTTCCTTTTCTTAATACTTTAAATGCAAGTTTATAACAACAATCATCACCTAAGATCGTGAGGATTCTTTCTCACATACGCACACAGTATATCGTTACTCTCGTTGATGAAAATTATGCGAAGATTGAGGATGTTTAGACGGGAACTCAAGAACCATTATCGAGAAGGAGTTCGGAGAAATCATATTTACATTTAAATAAATATTCGAAGCGAGTAACAAGAGCCAGATTTCAACAGCGTGGGCAACGAGAAGCCCATATGACATCATCCTGTAAACATAAAAAAGTCGAGCACTATGATTCGTTTTGACAAAGAAAGGAGATGGCAGGCAATGCCATGCGTCCTTTTTCCACCTATACTCAAAGCCCATGCTTCAACTCTAAGGCTGGACATCTCACTGTGGGGGTGCGCCCCCACAACCAATGCGAGCCTCCCCTATAATTCTATCGGGTCTGTTTGGAAACGCTCCATGCGAAGCTCGTGGGTACGCTCTTTACGGAGGAAGAGGGGAAATTATACGAATGAGTAACCGAACGAGCCCGAGAACACATTTTTAATACGAATAAATTATATATAAATAACAAAATAACAGTAAATATTTCAATTACAAACTAAAAAATGTTAGTCGATAAATTATTTATATAATATTTATCTATTTTTCAATCTAAACAAAGTTTCTATCATTTAAAATTTATATTATTTTAGCCACTATTGCATCATAAGCCATGAAATCTAAATTAATTAAACGTATAATATCATTATTCTTAGAAATAAGACAATCCACAATATTTAATTCATATTTTTTTAAATCATTATCATCTTTGTAAAATAAATAATTAATCTATAATTTTTCAATATTTGATCGACGATAGTTATACAATTATCTTGCGTTTTTCGCAATTCATGTAAAGCACAAAGAAAGTCTGACCCAGAGCTTCAGGTGCCCACTGGGTATGGGGAAGTTATATGTAAAGTATATCCAGAGGATGCATTATCTTGGATACCTAAAACATCTTGACTTTACATATCAAATGATAATGACTAAAGACATGGCCTACTGTGGCTGTTCCCACTATTACTATATATTGCAGTACGAAGAAGACGCCGCTAGCACTAAAGTATACATGATTCGTTAGCGGAATGCGCGCGAACCAAATTTGGGCTCTACTGATCGGCCGCAGCTTGTATATCACAATAATTTTCGTGCAAATAGCATTTCCGAAGTTTTGCACCTACAAAAATGTACAAGTACTCAGTGTGTAAGTTTTTTATTACTGCATAGGGTGACACTGAGGATTTTTTGAATAACTAGCTTTGAAAGTCAGTAAATCCATTTTTATTTTACAGATACTTGTGGTAATGCAAACTGTCATTTTTTTTCTTGATTTTCAAAATTCTATGAGTGTCATCTGATAGGATACTATTAACTGGATTATATACTAAAATTTCCATTCATTTGGTTTGATAGTTTCCCAATGTTATTTGCACGAAAATTTAGGTATACTACGATGGTAAAGAAGAGCTTTCAAATGCTCTTAAATCCAAAATATCATTTATCAGAGATACATAATAGTAATTACACTTTTCTATAAAATCGAAATCATTAATAATAGTTGCGGATGCATGAACTATACATCGATTGAATGATATAGTAAAATCTTGCGTCTCTCAAAGAAAAAAATGGAATGAAAAGAAAGGACAGAATAGGAAAAGACACATGAGGAAGTAGGAAGAAAAGCGTAAGCAATAGGAGCGGATATGAGTATATAAGAGAGAGGGTGGAAAGAGTCGCTACGGAGGGGCCTAGCTAGCGCACGCGCCTCCGAAACGAGAGAGTATGAATGCGTAAGCAATAGGAGCGGATATGAGTATATAAGAGAGAGGGTGGAAAGAGTCGCTACGGAGGGGCCTAGCTAGCGCACGCGCCTCCGAAACGAGAGAGTATGAATGATGCGAAGATGAGCGAACAGTGAGAGAGTACGAAGGATACGTTGATGAATGAAGAGCGAGGGAGATGAATAGGCAGAGAGTAAAGTCGCGCTACAATGCGCTTGCGTAAACTTTTAAGAAATCAGCAGAAAATACCCAAAATTATGGGATTTGCGAATCTATTTTTGTATAGGAATGAATGAATGAATGAGTAGAAATAAGATAATGTAAATTCCAATTAAAATTCAATAATTATTCATGTAAGAGACAACTCTTCCAAAATTCATTGTATCGAGACATGAGGGGCGGTAGGCCCACGCATAGGCAAATGCGTGCGGGGTGTAAAGCGTCCGAGAGGTCATGCCCTACTTATTATCAAAATCAAATCGTATATAATTAGGGATCGAAGGCCCGGAAGAGTTTAGTCAAGGAGTCAAGAGCGTTAAGAGCCAGTTAAGAGTTCGCGCCGGAGAGTTTCAAAGCCAATCCACGACATTTGTTTTCTGTACCATCTTTATCCATCATTCAGTAATTAAGAGTTTTAAGTTTGATATTTCTTTTTCTTTTATTGATTCAAATTCTGTGCGTGCTTTATTATAAACTGTTATTTCATCATTTGTAAAAGTGCCAAATCTTAACTCAATTTAATTCACAAGAAAACAGACATTCGTGAATTAAATAAATAAACTTTAATAAGTGAAATTCCGCTTCGATAAAGTTATTTCCATTGTTCCACCTTCATCAGCTTCACAACCATCGTCACCCTACCCATTATCATCAACAGCATCATTTTCAACTTCTTTTATTTTTCACCTACCATCGATTTCACAACTGAGTAAGTACCTTCAAAATGTTTACTATTGCAACCATGGTGTCCGCACATATAAAACCAGTGCGCATTACCGAGTCTCGGACGAGAGGCCCCGGCGTTATGGCCCTGAGGGCTAACGTAGAGAATCCCACCCACGTATCAAGAGTTCCCCTTTTGTTCGAAGTTTTTTATTGTCGTTGTTTCATTTTATTTTATACCAACATGCGTACCATAATTCTTCGCGCCGGAATTAAATTCTTTTGCTATTCTAAAATCTACAATCCGTCTAATTAAATCAAAAACTCATATGTGATTAGTAGTATGTGGACCACTCTGGCGATCCCCACTCCTATCCGCTACACTTTCCCCCACACCGGACCCTCTTTTCCGAGCGTGGTGGGGCCGTGATGGGGAGAGGTGGTGGGGGGAGCGTTCTGCGGGCTAGCCAGAGCGGTCCGATTATTATTATTATTCAAATAATAATAATCCATACTTTTTTCTTTTCATTTAATATTTTTTATATACATTTTTTTCACTTAAATATACGTAATGCTTTATATAATGAGAAAATACAATGAGATTTATTCCTTACAGGCTATAACAGTTTTAACGATGTGATCCAAATGGTGTATCAATAGATTGCCAATTATCATCGCTTTTCACAAGCAGGTAATTCACTATATAAGTTTTTTGACGTTGTTACTTTTTGGATAGCTCTCACTCGTATCTTCGCTCGCTTTGTGCGAATATTACGTCATATGCAACTCGTTGTAAAAACGGATATTTCTGATGCTATTGTGTGTACAAGAGAGTCTCTGCAAGCTGTCATCTCGTTGCAAACACGATGAAGCCATGAAATATTTCTGTTTATACTGGTTTGTAATAATGACAGTAAAATAAATTGTTCTTTTGCGCGATAGAAAATCGGTAACGAACGATGTGTAGGATCCGCGCCCTGTTCATTTACGCGCTGAATAATCACAGAAATGTGTTTCGCGCGTTTATAACGTTGTAAAATTTAATTATGACCGAATGGTATATTCGCGATACACTCTTCTTCTTCTTCTTCTTCTTCCTCCTCCTCTATGTCGCCAAAGAACTCCGCGATGGTGTTGAAATGATTTTGAAAATCGTGCCAAGAAGCGTCGTCCAGAGTGAAGCAGCCGTGGATATCACATATGAACCTAATCACCGGCCGTAACGTACCACTCCGACAAATATCCATGCCCACCCACACAGATTTTGTCCACAAATTATTTAGCTTATACGCGAACGGCACCAAGCGAACGTAGATTCTCGGCACGTTTCGCAGACATCGCAGGGCTTAATGTTTTGTAGATGGCTTGAATTCCAAATTATTGAATTTTGTACCGTGATATTGCACCGCCAGATTATTTTCACGGGCTGCGACTATCAGCTGTTCAAATAGATGATCGTCTTCTTCGAACAGCTTGACGAATCTGGCTGGCAGGAAACACGCAAATACGTTTTCCACGTCAATGACGATACGTGAACCCCATTTAGTTTGAACAGTTCTTATATTGCTGATATTGTAGTCTTTTTCGAGCTCTAGTTCTGATAACTTTTTCACCGGTAGAAAGGCCGCCGTCTGACCCACTTTGTTGATTCGTGCGAAATCCATCGTAAATATTGAGTTCGTCAAATTTTCGTGTTAAAGAGAGAAATTGCGATCTCGCTTGTATTACTGTTTTTATAGACGTGATGTCTTGGAAAAGCGCTTCTATCCGCCGTTTTAATTCGCGTCGTTTTCTCTGCATACACCTCAAACGAGAGCAAATGAGAGAGTCTTTGGAGTTTTACTTCGATATCTGACCGCTGGTTCGATCGCGAATGATGGCCGTTCTCCAAGTTCTAGATTATACTCTGCAGTCGCCCCTCCACTAGACCTCCACTACAAGGATTATTCATTTTTATTAGACATAGCAAAGACAAAAAGAAATCTGATCGTCTACATATGGTACCCCATAAAGATTACGCATTTTTGTTAGACATAACAAAGACAAAAAGAAATCTGATCGTCGATACATGATACCCTATGGAAACAGCATTTTTTTTTTTGCAAGCCTTCGAAAGATCGTTGGTTTGACGCATGCGATGTTCGAAAATATGATAGTCGTTGGAAGCGACTTTTAAACCCAAGAGAATGCTGACTCTAAGGCACGTGATCGCAGTTTAAGAAACGGTAGAAAAAAGTGTAAAATTTCAATATCACTTTTTATTATTATGGTACACGGGAACAGCAGTTCTGTATACAATGTAGCTGCTTATTTCTATACCCCCCACCAGCGCAACCATTCATATTGGAAACTACACTCAGAGATTTGCTGCGCTTATCGATATACGCATTATAATACTCATCCACTATTTTATCGTTTGGCTGCAAATCATTCGAAAATACGCATCTAAAGCGGTGAATACTGAAACCAGTAGCCATATAATGAAGAAACATAACACAATTATACTGTCCGCAACATTGTGAATTGCCTTGAAGCTGCGTTGCGTTGCAGCGGAAGAATCTGCAGTTTCTTCGGAGACGAGCAAGATGCTGCAGAATGATTGGTGGTAGTCCGTAACTGTCGAAGAACCATCCGTGTCCATTTCGATCGACGTACATGGCGACCCAGTGGGCCCCTGGTAGTTTGTGGCCATCGGTGTTAACCACGAATGCCGTCGGTTTCGTCCACACCCTCGGGATACGATCTGCTGGGTACACGCCCACCGTATGATACTTTATGTTCTAGAGAGATTGCAGAATTTGAATACTGTTCATGGCCCAAGGGTTTTTCTTGTTCTTCTTTTGACGCGTACTCTGGCAAACCGACGCGCCACAATGTAGTAGTTCTATACTCCCATAAGGAGGCGATTCGCTCACTATGACAGTGCATAGGCGCATGTTTTGTCGCTTTACAGAGGGTGATAATTTGTCATACGCGTAGGGCGGTTTTACAAGCCAATGATCAAAGTCCTCAGTCTGTACCGAGATGACAGCTACTTCTTTAGATATAAACTTATTATCTCTATCCCTCATACCCTGTATATCAATAACGATATTCATGATGAAATCTTTTTTCGACCGTCGCACTCCAAACGATGAACGCAAACTGAAGGCGCTTCTTTCTCATCAGCTGCTGAAATCTACGACCACTTGCCAGGATGAGTCGATCTCCAGCACATTATCGTATTCAGCATATACAATGCAATTAATTGTTGAAGCTAGGGCTCCCGAAAAACGTACTTCTATCCTCACACTACCGTGTCTCACCAGGTTTCAATGAGTGCTACTATTGGACGAGAGATCGGGTGTAAGATCAAATGCGAAAAGACAATCACCCCACGGATAGCTGGAGCGTGAAATACAATTACCCTCATTGAGAAAGTGAATACCTGTACCGGAAAATAATGTGTGATAGGCGTCCACACACATATTAGCATCGATAAAGTCTGGCTGTAGAGGCTTTGACGGTATTTGCAAGCCGTCCGCATAGAAAGAAAGATAATTAATTTGGTAATTTTGAAAATTGAATGGGTTCATGGCGCGATCGCCATTGAAAGCCTTATTATCGACAAAACCGACAATTATACGTTTGGGTAACTGGCCCAATATGACATTATCAAGAGTATCCCCGTGTACCCCTGCATGCATCGATATCGCTTTAACCTTCGGGCGCGTCAAAGGATATTTTGATGTAGATTTAGACAGAGCTCTTGCATGAGCCAGAAGTATGCCTGGAGCTATCTTAACGCGACGTACAAGTAGCGATGCCTCTGTAATACGTATCGTGCAATCTTTCGGAGAACTCATGAGACAAAAAGCGTTATTGATCCGTACGAGCCGCAGACGCATTTCAACGCCGTTTAGCAAAAACCTCTCTTGATTGAAGATATCGCAGTGCAAATGGCCAAGGAGGTCGACTGTTCTATTCTTACTTAATACAGCGCGCCGGGACACAAGACCGTTATTATCATCGCCCGTATCATCCATTTTACCAGCTGTATCATTATACCATAGAACACTCGTAAGATGCGAGGTCTTCGCAGCATGCCCGTAATTCAACAGTGTTTCAATGTACGCTCTATATGCATAGGCATTGTTAGGCGGTGATACAAGCTTCTGATTCAAAAATACATCGACCTGGTTGAACATTGAGTGCAGAAGATTATTGACTGGTCCTACTTTGACGAGCTCAACCTTCTTTGTGGCCGGAGTTTCTATCTTAACACGCATGCCAGTATGGTATGTTCAAGATCAATGAACTCATCCCCCTGCCCCAGTATGACAAACTCTATCGGCGAATCGTCCGTCAACGATGAGATTGGCTTATAATACACTGAATGTGTTCCCTCAATTGTTGTCTGGGTCGGCGGTAGTGTAAATAGTTCAAGTTCCGACTTAAGACACTCACACGAGTATGCGTGCAGGAACGCCATTTTCTCAGTTTAGGCTAAGCAAAAATATCCCTCAGTGTTCTTGATTTCTTATTACGTCTCTTGACGGTTGGCTTTTTCGGTCTTCTTTTCACTGGCTTCTTCTTACTCCGCTTCTTTTTCACACTGCCTGAACGTTTTCGCGACTTCACGGTCTTCTTTCTTTTTTTCACATCGGTGCGCCGTGATGCGCTTTCAGTAAGAGAATGCATCAGTTTATTAATTTTACTAGCTTTATAGCCGGAGCCCTTCATGAGTGTACTAATTTTTTCTTCAGCCTTGCACTTCAGATTTTCCCCTGACTCGCGCAAGCGCGTTTTGAATGCTTCTCTTGAGAACATACCGGAATCCATGATATCCGTGGCCATTTTAATACCCGAGCGAAGGGCCTCTTTACCGACAGTCCGAGCACCTTGTTTCGAGAGAGGTATTATACGGCGAAAGAGACCCCCTAGGAAACTTCCAATGCCGTGACCTCGTTGATTAGGTGAGCCGATATACACATAGCTGATACCCCCATAACCTGTTCGAGCACCACCACCACCACCTCCCGTTTGCATATCAAAATATTCGTCATAGTAATCCATTTTAGAGCAGTTCAAGTTAATCTGTACGTTTGAACTGTAACGTCACCGTCAACGTCCCGTACTCGAATGGTATCGGCTCGCCAAATTCATCCCTTATATCAATGGTTATTGTTTGAAATGTAGTGCGTAATAGAGGAACATAGCGTGGTGGTGAGGAACTTCTTATTTTCACATACCCGGAATTACGGTTATCAGCGGCAGCGGCTGGTACAACGCGTAGCAAAGGCGTGTGCACATCGCCAGTGATATAGGGTTCACAGATGTCAGTATAAACGTACATCATATCGGGTGTCCCATTGGCTAGATTGACGGGTCTCTGAGCAGCGTATTCTCTCTAAACTACTACCCCTTCTAAGGAATCCTAAAACCTTGTTCAGCGCGTCGGAGAAGTAGAAGGAGTGTTCCAGGTTCTTACATGATTCACAGATACGCGTCACCGTCACATAGCCGTTGTGAGCGTACTTAAATTTCAGGTGACCCGCAACACAGGGTATTTCGTTAATAGTCTCGAGTAATGTTTCTATGCTATGACATACGCCAGGCGGTACGCAGATACGATCTTCCTTATAGTCGATGGCTGCATCGACGCCCGGTGTTCTAATGTTCGTTACGATATTAATGAAGTTCCGCTTACCCTCAGAAGGTATATGCAATATTGTCATGGGTATGTGTATTTCCGCTAAAGAAACGGCCCAGCTACCATGGAGAGACACACATTGCGGTAAATGAGTGGTATACCGTGTTGTCACATTATCGGGATAATAACTCATACTACTGTTGCTGGGTATAATGATGAAACCCAAACCCAAACCCAAACTCGTCCTTCATTTTACCGGCCGTTTTTCTAAGTCTTCTTCGTTTGCACTCTCGATAACTCATCTTCATAAAATATACCATCAATGTCCTCACCGTGGAGATCACGCAGGATGTATATCACGGGGCAAATACTGCGTGATACACGGTGAATGTTGAATAGCTCGCTGCTCCATCCACCCTCGGAACCTTTTGCGAAGGCTGCCTTCGCGCTACTGATACGTACGATGTCGCCCACATTGTATTGAGGAGAGCAATGCTATGTTCTCTTGTACCGCTGCATCAGGTTATGCCGAGCCCTAGCGGCTGTATCGAGCGTCACAGAGGCAGGAGCCATTTTTATACCACTATGCGTAGAATGGTTGTAGGCCGAAACGATGTTCTGCAGAACGTCAAGGTAACGTTTTTGTCCAGAATACGTGAAATAACGCGACATTCTTTCTTTCAGCGTTCTATTGAATCTCTTGACAATAGCCGCTTTTATATCGGGGTTTCTCGCAACACGAAACTGAATGTTCTTTTTCTTTAAGAGGATCTGAAATACAGCGCCGATAAATTCTTTACCCCTGTCGGTCTGTAGGTAAACGGGCGATCGAGCGTTACTATTTTTTTTAGATAAAATGACGTCAAACGCTTTAGCCACAGATGCAGCGGTCTTGTCGCGTGAAGGCTGAACCCATGCAAATTTACTAAGAACATCTATAACGACGAGGAGGTAAACATAGCCATCATTATAAACCTTAATCGAGCGAAGATCTACGAGATCAGCCTCCCAAAAATCATGAATGATTATAATTTCAGGTTAGCCCAGGTTACACGTCTTTTCTCATTATAATAACCACTGCCACTCTGTCGGGGGCTATCTGCCTATGGCGCCGGTGATATGTTGTCACAACCACTGAAAAACGATGACTGGCTCATTTCGCATGTTCCCTCGCTGCTTGTACTGCTATCGTCGATGTGCGATTGTCGCAGTGTTGAGCTAGCTCTTGACTCCATCCACAACTCCTTATTGCCAATGAATTCTCGCGGTGTCTGCATGGCTCATAAATTTGGCATAGGCACCGCGCCTTGCTGCTTTAGGCATTTTCCGCGCCCTCATGGCGTCATTAACGAGATCAACAATATTTGAATCCTTGATTCGTTTTCCGCCGACTGACATGACCCCGGCAGAAACCCAAGAAAAATTAGCCTGTGGTGCGTCACGTAACCGGTGAAGTAGCAGTTTCGCTTTAATGCGAAATTTGGCCGGTATACTCTCAATGATGACTGAATCGTTTATGTCATTACCGGTTTCTTCTTTATCACAACCAGGCTCTGCAGTATATTTATTCTTCATAAGCGTTCGGTACTGCTGAGCTCTCTCGTCATCGACGAAATGGATATAACGTTGTAGTACAGTCAAGTATGCAGTCCACTTTTCCCTCTCATCCTTGTATGCATTAGATTTCAAAATTTCATTCATCTCTGTATCCAATCTAGTTAGCGTAGCATCACTTCCTTGCTCTGGGCGCGTTTGAGACGTAGCCGTGCTAAACGCTGGCTGATTGTGACTTTGCGAGCCCAGCTGCCCTCCGGTACTAGTACCATTTTTCTTGCGTGCTCCATCATCCACGGCCACCAATCAAATTCGATAGAACAGTGCCTAGTATTGGCACTAGTAAGAGCGGTGGAAACCCACTGCTCTGAACAATGAATCGTTTCTTACTCTTCCAGCAGCCTTTTTTTGAGGCTAAACGGCGCAGAACGGGGACGTACCGACGTAATTTTTTCTTTGATCGGCCTTCAGAGCCACGTTGCCGCAAAGAATGTTCAAGGCGCACTCACAAATACAGCGGATGATACCCGGGTCTGCTTTACGTAAAATAGCCTTGCGCTGCTCCTTATGGAGATGCTGAAGAGCTCGCAATATTGCAACGTGCTTTTTGCAGAGCGGTGAACCACCTCGCGCCATTACGCGTGTGGAACTGTCGATCGTCTAGATGTATCACTCCTTTCAACTTCTTTTGTACAGTGGAGTCTTCGGAATAGCGCTTCCCCTAAGAATGCGCCACGCACACTGAAAAATACAATGAGTAGTGCTTGAATTTGATTTGCGCGAGCTTGACTCTCTTCGTATCGTTCTGGTTTGTTGAAACGCGCTTAATATGATGATGCATTTATCGTAACGCGACGGTCCTTCAGACGGCGTTACATGCGCTGAACTGGCAATTCGCCAGCACTGCAGTTGCTTTTCAACTTTTTTCGCGGTACGTACACAAAATGATAAGGATCGTCGGAAAAAATACAGGTGCGAAATCTACATTTATCAGGTGTTGATTGTTTCAAATCGAGCAACAAATAACCATGAGGCTTGGACGTTGCATCGTGATAGGCCTCCTGTAAAAAGCGTGGGTTTTCCGGATATACCTGGCGCGCCAGGTGTTGTAATTGAGCGCGATCTCGCGGATTTTTGAAAACTACAATATAATTAGCGTTCAGCGATATATCCCGTTGCACGTGACCTTGATGAAACAAATTTTGCGTTATAAAAAACACACTTCAATTCTTATGATGACTACCCTTGGTGAAGAGATCGACAACACTATTGTTCGATGCCTCACGCATCCAATCGTCAATAATTATAAGTTTTGCGCGTGGATCGCTTGCATAATCCGAAGATTGCGGTAAACCTTCGCGAAATTCTATCGAAGAACCGTACTTGGTGTACGCCGCCTGCCATTCGGAAAAATAAAAAATCATTCTCGCAAAGGGCTCGCTATTCATCCTCGAAATGAATTTTAAAAACTTTTTCACAACGTATGTTTTACCACAGCCCGTAGGCCCACAAACCAACGCTGTCCAAGGATGTTTCCACCGCGTACCCATCTTAGTAAGTGAGTACAATCCTCGTATTACCTGAAACATATATACGGTACGAAAAGGTCTGTCTAATTGCTCTGAGTCCTTTTAATGGAATATGAAAAGGCGAATATACACAGTAACATAAAGTCTTTATTTATATACATTATTTATACAATTTTCTACAAAAGCTCTTATTATCTATAGCCATAAGGAAGGGTACCATATTCGCCATCTCGTCTTCGTTCAACGCTCGATGGCTTGCATGATTTTGTTTCAGGACGTGTGACGACCTGATGAAATGCCGTGCGGCGTATAGCGTCATACCGTAGCACAACAGGTTCGTCTCTCTCGCCAGTTATGAAAGAGCGCACCGAGTTGTAATTAATTAGCCCCTTGTTCGCAAAATTGAGCGTTATCCCTTTTACTTTACATACTTCTGTGTCCTCACCATTTAGGGTGCGATAAAAGAATAAAATTTTTGACCGCCTGAAATGAAACTTCTAATATAACTACCGTCCCCGTATGTGCTCAGCTCATCTGTGAGATCCCCTAAAACTTGGCCTGTTGGAGGCTCGTACTCGTCTTTTTCTTCATTCGATACGTAAATTACTGAGTCGGTATCACAGTACAAAGCACGACGATCCAACCGCTCTAAGTAGCTATAAAGTTTCAGACGAGCCTGAGCTGTGGTGTATGCTGCTACTACGGCATTCGCTATGCTAGACGGTATGATAGCGTCGCTGATTTCGTCTAGCTTACATACAATATTTCGTTATTTACGGGTAAAATACCCGTGATCTCGTACTCCGGGTTAGTCAACAGCTCCATGAGCTTTTTACGTGTCGAAACTATTTCTGTCTGTGGTAAATTTTCTCGCTGTCCAAATTTTCCCCAAAATGAATTGAGACACAGCTTTGCTACAGATCGTGGCCCCGGATTTTTAGCTATGGATTCGCGGCTTAGCTTAATTCCTTCGGATCGTTCGAAATCGTCTATATAGCGGTCTTGTGCAACGTTATCTCCGGAGCAATTGTCGGATCACCCGCTGGCTTCTTGTTTGATTTTTAAAAACATATTTATGTATTCAACGAAATGGCCCCCTTTCTGTGTATCGCGATTGAACTGAGTCGTTTCGTACTGCCAAATTTCAGTCACGTCCATTACTTTATACCCGCACTACACGGCTTTTCGCAACTCGTCGACAACTCATGTACCATCGAACACGCGCTCTACAGGCTCTTCGTATGTACATTCACCCTGATTCATAATTTCACAACAGCTGCGGCATAGAGCAAATAATAATCGATTATGCATTCGTACTGGTAATACGGGATGATAAAGATTACGAGGCGGCAATACAGTACATTTTACGAGCCCCTCAACGAGAGTGAGATCGGTGTTATCAGGACCTGTCAATTCCATGCACTCTTTACCTAAGTATACTTTCGGATGACCCACGGGGTATTTACCGAACTTACAGATATACGGGTACAGAGAACAAACGTCTACATAGCGTATTTTTTCCGTAGCGTCAACGTCGTAGAGCGTAACCATATTTTCGGTCCGTCCACCGAAAAAAGCATCGCGAGGATTGAGAGGCTCTGCTGTAACTAAAGGATTATCCTGCAGGAAACTCCTCATCTCAGCTGTCGAATTTAACAAGCGGTCGTATTCGCACTCCCAAATTTCCGTGAGCAAATACCCGCCCCTTCGAATTCTATCAGCTACAGCAGTAGTTCTCTCGAAACGATCGTGCATGGATATTCCATCGCTTTGCCGACAGTCTCTGTTTATGGGATAGCAGCGCGGGCAGCCGTGCCAATAGCAGCCATGAAACTGTAATACATGCGCACCGTTAGGAGTCTCGTAGTACCCGTCTACCAAGAGATTTTGAGGTATTCTGCATTCGCGTGATCGGCCTGCGTGAATAATACGAACACCTGGCGTGTGCTCCCTCCATGATAGCCATGAAATTGCTTTTTTCGATTGATTATGGGCCAATCTGTATCCCCCCGTAGGTATAATATCGATTGTATTTTCTTTCAAGAAATTTTTTCGAAAAACTCTGAAGCAGGCTGATGCTATTGTTGTGCTTTCATCAAAAGGACAGACGCGACCACTGTTAATGAACATATTGCGAAAAGCCATACATGCGCGACGCGATACCGTGACATCTGTCTTACAATAATTGACAAGCTCTTCCGCTGGAATGAACACGTAATCGCTGTCTTTCGTTTCGCGATACCAATCGAGAAATTTCCGGCGCTCATCGGCACGCATCGTGTCGGGAGAATAATACTCGACAGGTGGTAGTTTGCCTACGTAATTTTGATTTTCCGGCCTATTAAACAAATGTGGAAAAGCGCCTTTAACAATAGCACCGGTAAGCCCAAAGGCTTTCGGTAAACCGCTCAGAGGCATATGGAAGTAATTCAGGCTGTCGAGAAATGTGACCTTTCCGTTGCGCGTCGTGATAATTTTTGTCCCATTCATAATTAAGGTGGGGAGTTGAGTTTTTTTCTCTTCGATGAAATAACGTAGGATGAATTGAGCGTCAAAACCCCCTGCATTATGTCCAATACAGATTGTACGCGAAAAACCTTTAAGCGGCTGCATGGCTAATTCGACAAGCTGTGCTACGGGGCTGTGGCTAAATACAAATTCGTGTTCTCCACAATGCCCGCACGGTTCGGCTATAGAGTCGTGAACACAGCAAAACATGCAAACTCGATGAGCTACGCAAAGATTTGGCTCGTGTACAAGCGTAGTTGCATCACCCTTCACAGGTGTGCACCGCTGTGTTTCGAAATCGTAAAAAATAAACAGTATTTTTTTGAATTCTGAATTGCCGCGAATCGATTTCATGAAACACAGATGATTACTTGGCTGATGAGATTTGCACGTTTTGCAGAAACCTACCCCGCATATATGCTCCCCTTTTTTTTTCCAAAGGCCTTATTGTTCGAAAGAAATTACGACAGCGTTTGAGCGACTCATAAATGCTAATCTTTCTACGTCTCATGGTCACCAGCGGTGCCTTATGTCTCTGTAAACAGGCCTCTCCGAAAAAATCGCGGTTGCATACTTCACATCTGATTATATCGCGCGAGCGTGTATCACAGGTCTATAGCCCCCAGCACCGAGGACTTTTTTTTTTTTAACATCTATGACCGAATCGCCGATATGCTGTATTACGCGAGGAACAGAAATCTCTACTGCCGACGGCTGCTCTGAGGTTTAGAATAGGCTCGAAATGATGTGAGCGCTCGTTATACAAAATGTTCAGGGTGTGCTGAATTGAGCCTACGCTGTCCAGAACACGCTGTCTCCCATCAAATAGAGGCTCCTCCCCGCGACCCAAAGTTAAAAATTCGTAAACGACAATTGCAAAGCCGTCTCGCACCAAATAATCCTCATAGCGCGCAATCTCATATACACCACAGCCTTCTACAGGTACGCGAACATCTGCCTCTCGAGTAAGTTCGAGTGCCGCCTGTTTTTGTGCAACTCCATTAATTTGCCTAATACGTTGCCATTTATCGTGTAGGCTCCCCGACCGGACTTCGCCTCGTTCTGCGTATGCTAGGGCCGCTGCCAGTGAACGCGGTAAACATAGACTGTCGGTATTCCGGATCGAGAGAATAGATTGCTTTGCAACACCCTCGTGTGTTAGACCTTTCCGGCCGCACCCTTCGACCCCCTTGACAGCGCACATTTTTATCGTGCACGCGTCATCTATTTTTACAGATGATGCACTCTGTGCCACGCTGCTTATCAATTGCCAGATATCTTCAAATATATAATCCCTGGCCGGCCGGAAAGATAACCACACGGGACCGTGCGGCAGGCTATTCGCTGTAAACGAAATACCGACATAATCGCCTCCCTCGCAGGAGCTCGTGATGTGCGTCAAGAGGGAGGACACTGGGAGGAGTGGAAAGGGAGGTCGTGGTGGCCTCCGTGTACATGCCACACGACTCGCAGGAACCACCACCGTCGGAGGAGTGCAGGGCGCTGGTGAGGTATTGCAGGGACAGGGGATGGAAACTGGTTCTCGGCTGCGATGCCAACTCGCACCACACTGTGTGGGGGAGTGCGGACGTGCGGACTGTGTGGGGGAGTGCGGCCGGGGGCAGGCCCTCCTCGGGTTCCTAATGACGAAGGAGCTGGAGATCTTCAATAAAGGTAAGGAACCTACATTTCTTACTAGCAATAGGCAGGCAGTGATAGACCTGACGTTGGGGTCACGCCGAGCCGCGGAATGCGTGGCGGAGTGGAGGGTGTCGGATGAGACGTCTATGTCGGACCACCGGCACATCTGCTTCGCCATCAGGGGAGATAAGCCAGCCGTGGGAGAGGTGTCGTATAGGGACCCGAGATCCACGGATTGGCGGGGTTATGAGGAGGACCTGAGGGGGAGGATGGAGTTCTTCCCATCCAGGTATGGGACTCCCGTGGAGGTTGATGCAGCCGTTAAAGTGCTGCAGGACTCTATGAGGAGATCCTTTGAGGACAACTGCCCCGTGAAAACGGTGGGCAGGAGGAAAACTTGGTGGTGGAACAGGGGCCTGGATAGACTTAGGTCGGAGGCCAGGAGAACCTGTAACAGGGCCAATAGAACTAATGACCCTCGGCATTGAGAGGAGTACAGGCAGTGCCAGAGGGCCTTCAAGGAGGCCATTAGGAAGGCAAAGAGGGATTCGTGGAGGAAGTTCTGCGGGGATGCGGACAGCATACCTGCGGCGGCTAGACTCCAAAAAATCCTCAAGAGAGATCGAGGCCCGGCTACTGGTCCGCTTAGGCGGCCGGATGGGGACTTTACCTCATCACACGAGGAAGAGATGCACACCCTGATGGGCAAGCACTTCCCGGGGTACGTGACGATGGAGGACGAAGACCCGGGGCTGGACGGCACCCGTCTTAGGTGGGCTGAAAGGGACTCGGTCACTGCCTCAAAGGTCGTCACGCCGGGAAAGGTTAGCTGGGCCATCAGGAGCTTCGAACCGTTCAAGAGCGCGGGGGAGGACGGCATATTCCCGGCCCTGCTTCAGCAGGGTCTGGGGGTACTTCTAGCACCGCTGACAAAAGTCATGAGGGCCAGCATAGCTCTCGGCTATATACCTCGGTCGTGGACGCGAACGAGGGTGGTTTTCATACCAAAGCCCGGGAGGAACGATTACGACCAACCGGGCGCTTTTCGACCCATCAGCCTTACGTCGTTTTTTCTGAAGACGTTGAAGAGGTTGGTGGATAGGCATGTTAGGGCGGGGGCGCTTTTGGTGAAGCCGCTCCACGACATGCAGTTCGCCTATCAGTCAGGGAAGTCGGTTGAGGCGGCGCTACACAGGCTGGTGGACACCCTGGAGGCGGCGCGCTCGGTTGAGGAACTGGCAGTGAGCATCTTCTTGGATATAGAGGGGGCATTCAATTGCACCTCTGTTAAGGCCATTGTGGAGGCCGCCGTGACACATGGGGTGGACTCGACCACCGTGAGGTGGATCGAGGGCATGCTCAGGGACCGGAGGTTGAAGGTCACCAGGGGTGACAGAAGTCTGTGGGTGTCGGAGACGAGGGGCTGCCCGCAGGGGGGGGGGTGATATCCCCGCTGCTGTGGTGCCTAGTTGTCGACGAACTACTGTGCAGGCTCAATGGGATGGGCCTGCGGACGCAGGGGTATGCGGATGACATTGCCGTCGTGGTGAGATCCAAGCACGCCGACGTGGCGAGGGAACTCACCGGGACGGCTCTGAGAATGGTAAAGAGGTGGTGCAGAGACACAGGGCTGACGGTCAATCCGGACAAAACGGAACTGGTCCTGTTCACACGGAGGAGGAGGATTGTGGGCTGGGAAGACCCGACCTTCTACGGCAGAACACTGGTCCCCGCGGGCTCGGTGAAGCATCTGGGAGTGACTCTAGATGCCAAACTGAACTCGGGGAAGCACGTGGCAGTGGTGGGCAGAAGAGCTTGTGCGCTGTTGTGGGCCACTAGCAAAATCTGCGGAAAAGTATGGGGTCTTAACCCCAGGATGATGCGGTGGGTTTACACAGCCGTTATAAAGCCGGCCCTGCTGCACGGGGCGCTGGTGTGGTGGAGGAGAACGTCGCTGTTGACTGCGAGGAACATACTCGATCACATCAGGGGGCTCGCGTGCAGGGCAATTACGGGGGCGATGGGTACCACGCCGGTTAGTGCCATGGGGCTGCTGCTGGGGCTACCCCCCCTCCCCATCGAGGTCGGGGGGGCGGCGATGGCAGCAGCGTACAGGCTGAAGCTTGCTGGTCAATGGAGACGAAGAGCGTGCTCCGGGTCACACGCCGAAGTCGCGGAGACCCTGAGAAGCATTAGCAAGGCGTCTAGCATATGGCAGGATCACATTCAAGTAGAATACTGCTTCAACAGTCCGGTAAGGGTAAGCTACCCGAGCAGAGAGGATTGGATTGACGTACCTGGGCCACTCCACGGACAGGAGCTTATCTGGTTTACAGATGGCTCCAAGGTGGAGGAGGGGACGGGGGCAGGAATACACCTGCAGGGTTCCAGGTGGAGGAAGAGTATCCCAATGGAGAAATTCAGTAAGGTGTTTCAAACAGAGGTGGTGGCAATCAGAGACTGCGCACTGGAAAATATCCGAAGAGGATACAGGTGCAAGAGGATATGCATCTGCACAGACAGCCAGGCGGCCCTGGGGGCCCTGGAAGCTGTGAAGTGCAGGAACGGGCTCGTTAGGGACTGCAAGGACGCGCTGGGACGCCTTACAGGCCAGAACAAGGTCAGCCTTCTGTGGGTACCTGGACACAGGGGCATAGAGGGCAACGAGGAGGCAGACAGCCTCGCAAGGGAAGGGGCAGCTACGCCATTCCTGGGGCCGGAGCCGGCCACAGGAGTAGCCAAATGCTGGGTTAAGGCGGACATTCGCATGTGGATGGAGAACCAACACAATGTGGAATGGCTGGCAGAACCGGGGATGAGGCAGGCGAAAGCAGTCTTGAGGGGGCTGGACAAGAAATTGACGCGGCACCTTCTTGGGCTGGATAGGAGCTCCCTGAGGATGGCAGTTGGACTGTATACGGGACACTGCGGACTCAGGAAGCACCTGCAGCGTCTCGGGAAATGCGAGGAGACGATGTGTCGGAAGTGCGGGGAGGAGGAGGAATCCTCGCTACACGTGCTTTGCCAGTGCCCAGCGCTTGGGCTGGGTCGGTTGAACTGCTTCGGGCGCACTTTTATGGAGCCTGAGGAGATTCCGTCACTCACACCAGCAGCACTGGTACACTTTGTTAGAGGTGCTGGGTTGCTGGGGTGAGCAGGATTTGGGGGGTACAATGGGCCTATGGCCTGCGTGCTGAAGTCGGGTCCGGTACGGAACCGTCCCCCCGTCATAAAATAAAATAAAATAAAAATAAAATTCATACACGATTATTTTTTATGATAGTACTTACTTCGGATTTCATCGACAATGCCGCGGACACATGGTGCTTTTTCCAGTCCCCGACGCTGCAGCTCTTCAAACACACACACACCAACACTTGTTGACCATTTAGTAGACCTCTGTTATAAGCTGTCACCATGGCTCGCAAGCGCCATGGCGCTGGCACCATGGCCACCATATAATATATTTTAGGTGGCTTATGAGTCTATTTCCTGATAATCGATTCAACTCATTGCACCATCGATCATTATACCGACGCCGAAGCTGGGAGCTATGTGATATAGCTAAGCGCAAAAGATTTAAAATACATTCACGAAGGGCTCGATCTGTCATGATTAATTGCGATGCGTGATAACGCCCCTCTGAATTGAGACTGAATAATATTGTACCTTGTTCTATCCATATAAATATCTAATACGATGCTTCTGAGCGAGTTTACTCATTTCACTTAAACTGCAACGATATCAAAAAGCGAGACCTCATCGCGAAGCAAAAATATGCATGATGATGTATCAAGATATCAATATCTCAGCGCATATGCATATAATCATTCGAAACGCTCTCATTGTTTCCATGTAACATCATATTGCGAGACTCTGATCAAATTTTCTAAACAGCACCTTCTTCAAAAGCGCAACGAGTTGGAGAGCACATAGCCTTGATGTGCGTTTTAAATATTTAATATGCATTTTTTTTTTGAATATACTTTGAATAACGAAAAAATATGTATTCAAAATTAAATACATAAAAAAGTGACCGCTATTGCTACGATAGAAAGACTCGAGCGTGGAAAAAGATATAGATACAGAAAGAGAGAGAGAGAGAGAGTTAGCGAATACGCGCTCAAAGAGGAGAGCTCGATAACCATGCTCGTCCTCTCTACCGTACTTCTCTGTTGAGCCTCGAACTCTCCTCTGGGCTCTTTTTTTTTCGAAAAATATTTTTCGTTCAATAAAGAAAATATTTTTAAGTCAAGAAAAAATTTTCGATTTATAAAAATATGCTTTAAAAAAAAACGAAAAATATTTATCCAAAATTAAATACATAAACGTGATGTGTAATCGGCGATGAAATTTTCATAAGTCTTAAGGGGCCTTGAGGATAAAATATATATTAAATTATAGTACTAAAGAACATTAAATGAAAGGAGAAGAGATTCGCAGCATTGAGCGAAGACGGCATGTAACCGGCTGATGCTCTGCTGATGATGCATTTCGCGCACCTCGAGAAATCGAGAGATCACGTAGATACACGAATACTCGGTATACATAAAAAAATAAAAAATGTAGAGTGTAACGAGATTTTTCCCGCACACTTTCTGCTGTTGATCGGCAACCCGCTTGTAACAAAAATGAGAGAAAATCCCGCAATGCTCCTTAAATCCCGAACGCGATCCGGGCGCAGTCAAAGGACCGGCAGGTGCAACGCCACGACCTTGACGAACGAGGGAGACTGGCCTTGCTTCACCAGAGGCCTGTAAAATGACCCCTCTTGGCCCTGATCGTGCATATCCAACTCTATTTAGGTAGCCTTAATAATTAATTCTCAGATAATAATCCTTCCTAATTAACTCGCAAATAGGTAACCTTAATAATTAACTCAAAATTAGGTAGCCTTAATAATTAATACGCCAATAGGTAGCCTTAATAATTAATACTCAATTAATTGCGGCACGGCCACTCCATGCGCGTCGTCCTGTGGGTCGTAACACCGACCCGTTGCTCGGCCCACCTCCGTGCGGGTGACGGGGCAAAATGTCACGTTACAAACCTCCCTCCCACAAGTTGCCCAGGGATCGGTAGGTAGCGACAGGCGCGCGTTGTGGCGCCCCCCTCATCCGGGGACAACGTTGGTGTGACTTTCAGATAACCGGTGTGGAGTGACGCGGGCCGACTGCCCGGCTCACCGGCCATGGGACGGCAGGGACGCCATACGTACTGAAACAGAAAAACTGGCGCGAAACCCGACCTCGGGCCCAGGGTTTTACCTCCATCCCCTCGGGATGCGTTATGCTCCTTTTTGGTGCAGGCCCGCCAAATTTCCGCCCTTGACACTTGTCAAGTGGCTCTAATCGAACTTGTTCGATAGTATACTAGCCGTAGACACGCCTTTAGCGTGAAGCAAAAATTGTAACGGGTTACTCGAGGACTGGCTAAAAAAAAGAAATCAGACATTATTTAGGTATGGCACTCAAACCACTTCAACAAAAGAAAATTTAAAGAATTCCGGACAACGTCCAGGGAATGGTAGTGAAATTAATAGTAAGCTCTCGTGACGGGGTTAATCCGTTTATTCATAGTTGGTTGGAGCGTGAAAGAACACCCAATTAACACAAAAAAAAAACTGGGGAGGGAAAAAAAAAAATGTGCAGAGTTATGCAGTGGGGACGAAAAGAAAAGTAAGGGGACACCCTCAATAAGGTGGAACAATCCCATCAAACGAAAACGGTTGGAGCGTGGCCCCTCGGGTAATGCGAGGTGCCGTCCCGGGTTCACCACCAAGGTGCCTCCTGCTCGCTGGCGACCTGGCGACGACGATGCTCGTCACTGGCACGGATGGTCTCGGATCGAGGCAAATTTTGCCCTTTGGTGGGCACGTAGGGCCCTTCCTCCCTCCATTGCGTTCCGTGCAGCGGGCACTCCCTCACGGTAACACCCGGGTAACCGGAGCGGCAGCAGTGTAACTGCGGCGACTCCGGACACTCTTGCCGACGATGCTCCCGCCGTCCACAATTAAAGCATCGCCCATAACGCGGGCCGCGAGGGTGGTCCCCCGGGGATTACGGAGACACGGGCGCCGAACCCGGTCCTCAATTTCCGGCTGGCGGGGCGGCGGGACGTTTCCAGTGGTCAACCGTTCGACCGGTTGTGCCCGAACTTCCTCCGATGCAGCGGCGACCGGCCGGGTCGTCTGCGTGGAATCCGGTACGGTTCAAGTGGTGGTCGCCTGACATGACGCCTCGCTGGTTGGTGGGGTGGCCTGAGAGGCCTGGTCCCTACTCGGGGAAACTGGCTCCGTCTGCGTACTATGGTCCCTCAACAGTGGGGGCACCTCCTGCGCATCCAACGCGGTAGTAGCGCGGACGAAGGGCCCCACCCCCTCGTAAATGGGGCAATAGCCCGTCTTTTGGTGCGTTAGCACCCTCGTCTGCTGGGCCAACGCGGCCAGGAACCCGGGGCGCAGATAGTTTAGCGCGGCCAATTCTTGCGCGTAGGGGCGAATTGGGTCCCAGACCGGATTATCGTCGATTGCCGGCTGGTCCTGCAGGTCCAGTGCAAGGGCAGCCTCCTCCGCCCCCGGCGGCGGAACGCCCGGCTCGGTCTCCATCAGGGACTCGTCGCTCGTGGTGACGACTCCCTCCAATTGCCCGTCCACAACGGTGGCAGCTTCATCCCCTGATTCCATGCGGAATTCGTCGGCCTCGGCGGAGTCCAATATGGAAATGGAAGACGAGGACGCGATGCTCACTATCTCGAAATCCATTTCGGTGGGCGGCAAGGGCCCCTCCAGCTCAGCAGTAGGGGCGGCGGGCGCCGCTGCGAATAGCC
Organism: Dyspetes luteomarginatus; assembly: GCA_963669185.1. Taxonomy (NCBI): domain Eukaryota; kingdom Metazoa; phylum Arthropoda; class Insecta; order Hymenoptera; family Ichneumonidae; genus Dyspetes; species Dyspetes luteomarginatus. The sequence goes on from OY769905.1 coordinate 12,325,384, forward strand.
ACTCGTGGGACTCGTGGCTTTCCTGGGGCTCCGGATCGGCCGGGGAGAACATGGCCCGAGGTAACGAGGCACGGAGTCAAAAAAAAAGAAGCAACAAACAAACAAAACCAAAAAAAAAGGTAGCAGATCCGAGCGGTCTGTAGGTAGCGTGGTGCGGGAAGCAATGTGTGATGAAAGGTGTTAATTAGACAATGGACGTAAGCATGCCTTAAAGTGCGTTCCGCTCTAACGGACCAGGGTAATCTTCCACCTGGTGAATCGCGGAACTTAGAAGTGGGGGTCGGAACGGCTTTAAATCCTGCACGTGGACCTTACCGACCCAGGACCCCTCGGGGTCTGCCAGTTCTAGTACTACGGGGGAGAACTTCCGTACTACTCTAAAGGGGCCATGGAATTTAAGGGCCAGCTTGGCAGCGATGTGCTGTGCCGCGGAGGACAACACATGCTGTCGCTTCAAAACGAGGTCCCCAATGCTAAAATTTCGGTCGCGGCGTTTCGCGTTATAGTAGGTAGCTTGTCGCCGGTATCCTTCATCTAGGGAGTTCCTTACGATCTCCCGCAGGGACGCAACTCGTTTCATCCGCTCGCTCCAGTCCTCGGGGGTAGTTGGAACCAACTCAACGTCCCCCTCGCTTGGTTGCATGGCCGAAGGCTGGGGTTCCCGCCCCAGGTTCAGAAAAGCCGGCGTGGCCTGTAGGGAGCTGTGGTAAGCGGTGTTGTACGCGAAACGGAAATCCGCTAGGTGACGATCCCATTCTCGGTGGTCATTCCCCAGATAGGATACGATCATGGTCTTTATTACCCGGTTGACCCGTTCGACGGGGTTGGCCTGCGGATGGAAGGGGGGGGGGGTAGTGTGGTGGCGGATACCTATGCGCTCGGTGAAGGCTCGTAGATCCCGGTTGATGAATTCCGTCCCGTTATCCGTAAGCAGGACCCGGGGTGCCCCCCAGCGGGTTACGATTAACTCTTCCAGAACTTCCGCTATTTTCTCACCGCTAGCCTTTTTTAGAGGGATACACTCGATCCACTTCGTGAATAAGTCCTGGATGACCAGAAGGTAGGCGAACCCTGCCTTACTTGTGGGTAACGGGCCCATTATATCGGCTGCGATGGTGTCCCAAGGTTGCTCCAAGGCCCGCTGCCCCATGAGGCCCACGGAACCCGTCTGTTCCACCTTGCAGCGCTGGCAAGTCGCGCAAGCCCGGGTATAGGTAACCACGTCTCGGAATAGGTTAGGCCAGTAGTAGCGGATCCCCACCCGGCGGAAGGTCTTTTCAATGCCCAAATGCTCTGCCTGGGGAGCATCATGGGACTCGCGGATGGCTTCCCTCCTCAGTTCTTGCGGGAGTACCAGCTTCCACGCATCCAGGTCCCCCACTTCCAGCGCCGGTAACCGGGGGGCCCGGTGGTAGTATAGTCGGCCACCTTGTACCTTCCAACTCGGGTTTCCCGCTGGGTTCTTGGCGACGTCCCTCATCCGGGTGGTGTACCAAGGATCGTCGCTCACCCCCGTGGGCAAGATTAGGGTACAGGTAGCTTCCGGAATCCTGGGTAAGGCGTCGGGGACGTGATGTAATGCCCCCTTCCTGTGGATCACCTCGTAATCGTACTCTTGCATTCCAAGGGCCCAGCGCCCCAAACGCCCAGCCGGGTTCTTCAGGTTGTGCAACCACCTTAGGCTTGAGTGGTCAGTGACCACGGTGAAGTGGTAGCCTTCCAGATAGCAACGGAATTTATGGATTGCCCAGATAACGGCGAGGCATTCCTGCTCCGTAGTGGTGTAGTTCTTTTCCGGGTTCGTTAGGGCTCTACTTGCGTAGGCGATGACGTGCTCGACCCCCTCGATGGTTTGGGTCAAGACGGCTCTGAGTCCCACCGAACTGGCATCCGTTTGGAGCACGAACGGTAGTTCGAAGTTCGGGCAAGCCAAGGTAGGCGCGATGGACAGGTGACTCCGGATCGCCTCAAATGAGTCGCGTTGTGGCTCCGTCCAGGTCCAAGGCTGGTTCTTCCTTAATAGCTTGGTTAACGGGCTGGCCAGGGTGGCGAAGCCCGGGATGAAACGGCGGTACCATGACGACATGCCGAGGAAGCGCTGCAGTTGCTTGACGTTGCGCGGGGCAGGGTATTCCAGCACCGGCGCGACCTTTTCCGGGTCTACTTGGAGTCCTTGGCCATTGACCAGGAACCCCAGGTTGCGCACTTCCGAGCGGCAGAACGCGCTCTTCTCGGGGTTGATGGTGAGGCCCGCCATGCGGATTTTGGTTAATACTCGCCTGAGCCAATGGAGGTGTTCCTCGAAGGTTGGCGTGACAATGATGATGTCGTCCAGGTAGAGGTAGACGTACGGCTGCATCTCGGGGCCTAACAGGCGGTCGAGTAGGCGCTGGAACGTGGCCGGCGCGTTCGTCAAACCGAACGGCATTCGCCAGAATTGAAAGAAGCCCATGCCGGGTACGGTAAAGGCAGTGATCTCGTGGCTCTGGGCCTCTAAGAGCACTTGGAAGTACGCCTGGCTCAGATCCAGGGTCGTGATGTAGTTCGCCTGACGCAATCGATCCAGAATACTGTTCATGAGGGATATTGGGTAAGCGTCCTTCTTAGTGACGCTATTCACCTTGCGGAAATCGAGGCAGAACCGTAGCTTGCCGTTTGGTTTCTTGACCATGACTATGGGGCTCGACCACTCACCCGACGACGGCTCGATGATGTTATCGTCGAGCATCTGTTGGACGGCTTCGTGGATGGCCTTTTCGATGGCCAGCGACACTGCGTAGTAGCGCTGTTTGATGGCGGGGTGTCCCCCTACGTCAATCCTATGTTCGGTCAGGTTGGTAGCCCCGGGTGTCAGAGGGGCAGGAGGGATTTCTTCTGACACTACGGCCTCCAAGGCCGTGGTTTGCTCCGCTGTTAGTTCGTGCAACCCACAGCACCCCAACCGCATGGCAGTGGGCCCTCCTTGGATCTCGAAATTATGCCACTGGGCAGGGTGTAGCCTACTGCACCAGCGGGATCCACCGAAGTCAATGAGCACTTGCGCGGTTTGGAGGAAATCCAACCCTAAGATACAGGGTAGCACTACGGCAGGCAGCAGGTAGGCCGTCACGGGGTACGTTTGACCCCGTAGTTGAATTGACAGGTTGACCGTCTCGGTTGTTACGGCCTTCTGTCCCCCGGCCATTTTGACTCCTCGCGGGCGGGAAGCCTGCCTGGGTATTTGTAAGTCGTCCATCCACTGGATGGCGGCCGGACCTAGGAAAGTCCGGCTGGAACCGGAGTCTACCAAGGCTCGTATTGGCCAGCCCTGGACGTAGAAGGTCAGATAGAAAGCCGTAGCACTCTCTTCCGTCTGCAAGTTTCCGCACCGCAGCAGTTCTTCGTCTAAAATTTTTCCTTCCTGGAGGTAGTGGGTCGGTTTTGGTTCCGGTGGCGGCGTGGGCACGTCGTTTGACCAAAGCGGGCGTGCCCCCGTTAGTTTCCCGCGCACGGACAATCCGGAGCCTTGAAGCCGGCTTGGCCACAGAGGTAGCAGAAAACTCGTCTAGGTTCCTGGCAGAATCTAAAACGATGGCCCGGCTTGTTGCAGTTATAGCACACTATCGACGGCCGCGCAGCCCATTGGGTACCCCGGCCGCCAGGCACGGGTGGCGATGGAGTGGGCGCTGATGCTGGGTCCCGAAACGGGTTGAGGGCGTGTAATGGGGTTGTGGCGGTCCGCTTGAATTTGGCTCTCGGGCCAATCTTGATGGGGGGTTCGTCGGCCGGTCGGGTTTTGCCCTTCGGCGCGGGCGAGAGGGTGGTTGAACGGCGTTCACACCCTCGGTCGGATCCATGGCACGGGAGTCCGGTAGGGTATCACTTACCTCCAACAAGTCGCTGAAGCCCTCGGAATTGAAGTCGGTGGGGTCTGCCCGTGGCAAATCCTGCACCGCGTAGAGGGGGCGCAGGGGAGCGGCCCGAGGCTTGTTGGGGCTACGATAGGCCAGCTCCGGGCACAGCGACTGCTCCGGGGTGGGAGGTGCTCTGTACGCTCGAGCCAGCAGGTAGCTCTTCTCCACGCGTACGGCAATGTGCTCGAAGGAGTCAAAGTCGAATAGATCGTCTCGGTGTATGGCCACTTGTAGTTTTGGTAGCATGTTCCGGTGCGCGTATTGCATTTGCTCTGCGTCGCTCCATTTCGGCCGGAGGCGCTCGAATAATCCGCGCAAGCAAGTGAGGTGGTCGGCGACGGGTTCGTCGGGACCCTGCGTTCGTTCCATGATCTCCTCCCGCAATGCGTATTGGTAATCGGGGTACCCGAACCGCAATTGGCACGCCGCCTTCAATTGGCTCCAGCTGGTCCAACGATCGCGGTCATTACGGAACCACTGTAAGGCCACCCCGGTCAGGAAGAACGGGAGACAGCGGATTAAGTCTCCGTCGGCGACCGGTATGAGCGCGCGGCCCTCTGCCACGCGGGTCAGAAAGGTGTCCACATCGTCACCCCTTTTCCCCGAAAAGGAAATGTTCCACTTGCGCATGACGTGCAGTACAAAGGATGCCGAGGCGGTTGGTCGGCCTCCACCGAAATGGTCCATAATAACCGGGCCTTCGCCATGGCGGGGGTCGGGTTGGTCCCAGCTTGAACCCGCAGGAGGCCCAGGCTCCTGGGTCTGGGTCCTCTCCCAGTCCACGGCGCGGGACCTGGTGTCCGGCAGGCTATGGCGGGGCCGCTGGCCCCTGGGGGGAAAACGGCTCGACGCGTTCGGTTCCCACTGGTCACTAGTCGTTGGTGGATGCAGAGGGGTTGAGTAAGTCGCAGGGTGTTGGCTGGCCGACATTATCGGAGGATAAGACCAATTCAAAGCACTCGGCCGGGTGGCCGGTCCGCCCGCCGAGCTCGGTAAGCCCCAGTAGGCCTGGCTAGTGGTGCCTATACCCGAGTCCCAGCCTGTCGGTGGGGCCGCTAACGGGGCTCCCACGGTTACCGCCGCCGGGTCGGAGCCACCATACGCCCCTTCCGGTTCGAATTCCGGCTCCTCGCGACGGGGTCGGCCCTCAGGTGCGCGTGTAGACGTGGTGGTGCGTGGACCCACCGCCTGATCGTGCATGGTACACGCGCCGTAGATAACTCGCGAACGGTAGGTAGCTCGTGAACGTTATATTTCGTAGTAGGTAGCTCGCGAACGATAGGTAGCTCGCGAAAATTATAATTCGTAGTAGGTCGCTCGCGAACGATAGGTAGCTCGCGAAAATTATAATTCGTAGTAGGTAGCTCGCGAACGATAGGTAGCTCGCGAAAATTATAATTCGTAGTAGCAACGAAGATTGAGGCCTATAGAAGCTCAAAGCCTATAGCCCGCTTTGTTCCAAAAAAGTTGGGGAGCTCGGACAATCTTTCTCCCCCAACGGTAAGATGTCGCTAGCGTCGAGTTTACATGTGTGCGCTCATGTACAGAACTAACACACGTGAGCGGCTGTATAACTGCGTTGGCTCCACCTACGGAGTCAGGGTGATGATGCTATTTCACTCGCACTCGCAGCTGGGGTGATGGGTGCGCTCTCTCGCACAGGATCGATACGGACGTAGAGTGGGGGTTTGGGTGTACATTGCTGACACCGACGAAGATAGAGCTATTCATTGCAAATACTTTTGCATTTTAATAACCTCTACGTCGAGACAAACTTATTTTTTTAATTATTTCTTTATATTTACGTAAACTAGGAGTTAATTAACCCAGCCAAGCAAATCTAATGAAATCGAAATCCGAGCGGGGACACAATTTTTATACTTAAAAAGATAATAACAGTATATATATATCCAAGTTGGGGTAATGGGTACGGCGCTGCTTCTGTATGTGCAAGGTCGGTGGTTCGATCCCCGGCTTCGTAATTTTTTTTTTTGTGATTATGCAATTATATTCACAATAAATAAAATATAAAAAATCTGCGAAAAAAGGTTTTATAAGAGAGAGAGAGCAACATGTTAATACGAGCAGGTCATGCGTTGGACCCTGCTCGTACCGAGATGTAATGATGATATTGGACTATCGCTATCTCTCGCAATCGCGATCAGCTTGACGGCGCTATCTCTCGCAATCGCGATCAGCTCGATGATGCGATCTCTCTCGCTCTGCGAGTAGGGGCTGATGAACTGCCCACGTGTATGAGTTTAAAGTCCTGAGACTCTTGTTTTGCCGGTCTGGAATAGACGTTTTATCCGATACATCGGTAGAATTTTGTCAATCAAGACATCACTGCATGATTCACGATATTAATAAGTTACAAACGCACTCGATACTGTCTTAAGAGCATGTGAAAGGTTTTGGCGAACTCCGATGGCGTCGGCATAGTAGTGAACGGGGTACGCGCAACGAATTACCACCCGTGCGGCGCGCGCCACCATTAGATGGCACTATACGCCATCGGCGATCCGACAAACAAACGACACCGAGAACATGCAATCTCGGCGACGATACATTTTCAAATAAAATTATCGCTTTATACAATGTAGCGAGCTCATGGAATTATTGATCGCTTGTATCGTTGAAAAAATCAACGAAAACGTCGAGCGATTGTGCATGAGCATCGTCACCGAGAACATGCAATCTCGGCGACGATAGATTTTCGAAAAAAAAAATATCGCTCTATGTAATGTCACGAGCTCATGCAATTATTGCTCGACTGTATCGTTAAAAAAATCAACGAAAACGTCGAGCGATTGTGCATGAGCATCGTCACCGAGAACATGCAATCTCGGCGACGATAGATTTTTAAATAAAATTGTCGCTGTATAAAATTGAGCGAGCTCATGCAATTATTGCTCGACTGTATCGTTGAAAAAAACAACGAAAACGTCGAACGATTGTGCATGAGCATCGTCACCGAGAACATGCAATCTCGGCGACGATAGATTTTCGAAAAAAAATATCGCTCTATGTAATGTCACGAGCTCATGCAATTATTGCTCGACTGTATCGTTGGAAAAATCAACGAAAACGTCGAGCGATTGTGCATGAGCATCGTCACCGAGAACATGCACTCTCGGCGACGATAGATTTTTAAATAAAATTGTCGCTGTATAAAATTTAGCGAGCTCATGCAATTATTGCTCGACTGTATCGTTGAAAAAAACAACGAAAACGTCGAGCGATTGTGCATGAGCATCGTCACCGAGAACATGCAATCTCGGCGACGATAGATTTTTAAATAAAATTGTCGCTGTATAAAATTTAGCGAGCTCATGCAATTATTGCTCGACTGTATCGTTGAAAAAAACAACGAAAACGTCGAGCGATTGTGCATGAGCATCGTCACCGAGAACATGCAATCTCGGCGACGATAGATTTTTAAATAAAACTGTCGCAGTATAGAACTGTTTAGTTATTATATATTTACGTACTTATTTAGCCAGGCTTCTTGTTCGGAAATAAACGTAATCCACTCGTCCACGTGTCCACTTGTTGATTTGATACACAATCTAGCACAAAAAAAATGCAAACCACAACCGTGCGAAATACGGGCGAAGCGACTAACGATAGCGAAAAAGCATCGCTGCGTCAACGGGCCTTTGCGGTAACCCACACGACTACAAACGCGTTCACATCGCATGCCCGTGTTAGGACAATTCAACTGTGGTCATTTCAAAGCACATCGGTACCCGTGCTTGCGGGGAACATAGATGCCATCAGTCTTTACGCATGTGTGTGTGTGTGTGTGTGATAACAGTTTTGACGACTACCGTAGATCGTGCCCGCCTTGCTACGCATTCTCGAATTTTCCTTCGTTTACGTATATACAGTATATATATATATCATTACATTGTTGCCAATTCAGAGAGCGTGTGTCGAAAGGAATGCTTCAGTCTTCAGTCTGCCTTCGATCGTGTAAACGAAAAGATGCCACCCAAACGTAGTAAGTGAAATTTATATTCGAAAAATATTTGTTATTGCGATTTTTTTCTGTATTATCCCTCTATTCGTGCTCTCCTTACTTCTCTTTTCCAGTGTTCTCCAATCTTTTCCATATTCTTTCAACCGATCGGTTATTCCCGTCCTCTTTTCCTGGATAGGCAAACTACGAAAGTGACGGGAATAACGGGATTATGACAAAATAATGCAGCACGTGCTGCGTATATCGCCATGATTTCGTCATG